>VXBO01012840.1:67323-96852 GCA_013400135.1 Rhinoptilus africanus
TATATTTATATACACCGTCTCAGAGGGTTTTAAAACCCCAGCAGAAGACTTTCAGGAATCTTTCAGGAGAGCTTCTCAGTCAGCACTGGCGAACAAGTAGTGAGTGGCAATTAGCCTGGCTAGAAGGGAGGCAAGGACAGCGTGATTTGTTTTTCCTGTTGTGATTAATGTATTTTCTAACGCTGCACCCTGATTCTCTCCTCCCATGCCTCCCTGGGGACGGTGTGTTCCTCCCTGTCAGTGATCCTTTGGGTCCCCCCCGTGCAGGCGGTGTGGGCCTGCGTGCGGGCTTGCCCTGCCAACTGCGTGTGCACCCAGGAGCGGAGCTGCTCTGTCCTCTGTGATCGTGCTGGTCTGGGGCAGATCCCTAGCGAGTTCCCTTGCGAAGCCTCCTCTATCAACCTGGACAAAAACAGCATCAAGTTCCTCTCTGAGAGGGCCTTTGGGACCTTGCCTTCCCTCAAATCCCTGTCACTCAACCACAACAATATCTCCTTCATCACCCCAGGGGCTTTCAAGGGACTGCCCAGCTTGACTGAGCTGAAGATGGCCCACAACGAGTACATTCGCTATCTCCACACGCGGACTTTCACTGCCCTCAGACGGCTGGTCAAGCTGGACCTGGCAGACTGCAATCTTTTCAGCATCCCAGACAGGATCTTCATTGAGCTGCCTGCTCTGCAGGAGCTCTTCTGCTTCCAGAACAACTTCCGGAGGATCCCAGGTGCCATCAGGGGCATGGAGAACCTGACCCATGTTTACCTGGAAAGAAACAGGATCGAAGCAGTAGCCTATAACTCCCTGCAGGGCCTGACCAAACTGAAATACCTGAATCTGCAGGACAACAGGATAAATGTCGTTCACGAGCGAGCTTTTCAGGGCTGCCAGAAGATGGAGTACCTGTACCTGAACGACAATTTGATCAGCGAGCTTCCAGAAAACTCCTTTGATGGTCTGAGGTGCCTGAAGATGCTCAACCTGGGGGGGAATTTCCTCAGGAATGTTTCCAACAGCTGGTTCAGGGACCTGGGGGAACTGGAAGTCCTCTACCTGGACCGCAACAGGATCAACTACATTGAGGAAGGGGCTTTTGAAAACCTCACCAGCCTTGTCGCGTTACACTTGAACAGCAACAACCTGACGACGCTGCCCTTTTCTGTCTTCCAGCCGGTGTACTTCCTCGGGCGGCTGTACCTCTTCCGCAACCCCTGGGAGTGTGACTGCCGCATCGAGTGGCTGAAGGAGTGGATGGAGAATTACAGGCTCGTCAGGGATATTCCCTGTGCCTCCCCCTCCTCGGTAGCTGGCATTGACCTTATGGATGTACCCTATGAGAGATCGCCAGAAGGTTACTGTGTTGACCCAGTGGAGCTAAACATCACATCCCAAGGCCCGACCCCAAGTGAAGAGCCTTGGTCTACCACAGAGAGCAAGTTCAACAGCCTTATCTCCAAACTCTTGCTCCAGATGGGTCTTCCCGAAGATGTGTCAAACACCACTGAAGTCTACAGTAACACCACACAGCTGGTTGGACTGACCGATGGGGTTTCTTCTGGGGTGGGGGAAGACAGCGTGGAGGCTGTCCCCTTCTCTTTTTACTTCCCAGTACTTTTTACAGTGCTTGTTTTGCAGCACAAATAGTCCAAGGGCTGCCTGGGGCGTGAGTCCTGCTTAAGCATTTAGTCCCTATAACCCACTTAGTCACTGGGGAAAGGTTTGTATCATTGGCCTTCGATACCTATCTGTCTCCAAACTCTCCTGGGTTGGGTTGGTTGGATCTGGCTCCAGATTCCCCTGGGAGCTGGTGGGATCTGGTTTGAAAGCTGAGTCCCACCCACTCTGGGTGAGAAACCTGCCCTGTGGGGTCTCAGAGACTTCCAGACACTTGCAGGGCTGTGTGGAAGATGAGCGATGAGAGAAGGGCAGTAGGGTGGAGTTTCACTTGGAGACATGCGACGTCCCCTGCTGGGAGCGGAGAGGAGGCTCTGTATGAGTGGTGGTGCAGCGCTGCATATTCCATTGGGCCGATTCCGGTTGACCCAACCATTGACTTTATGAGAGCAAGATGAGGCAGCAAAACCAGACCCCTTCTTCATATCCTGACAGACACCCACACCCATGGTGGGTGCTGCTGAAGGCTGGCGAGCTATTCCTGATTTCCACCAGCGTGTGCGGGGGAAGCAGGGCTGTCCTGGGAGGCAGCACTAGCCTGCATGAACAGGACAACAGCATCTACGGTGGGTGCCTGCCCCAGGCAGGTCTGGAACAGACAGAGTGTTTTGGCCATGACTACAGACAGGATTCTGATCCTTTCTCCCCCTGCTACCCAGGAGAACCCAAGATGGACCCATGTTTGTCAAAACATTCATCTCTGAGGAAAAAGCTATTTCAATGTAAGAGCTTACTTATTAACATCCATTTCAAATGTGTATTTATTTTTCAATGAATATATTATTTCAAGGAATATATTGGTTTTTATTTGTAGATTATTTCATGGAATGATAGCATGGGCAGAGCAGGGAGATGACAAATGCATCCAGGCCCTAGTAACTATTTTGTATTTCCACCACTAATACTACATGCAATGTCATACCACGTTGTACTAACCAACTATGCCGTCATTTTCTTTTACGTGGCATTTTAGATGCTTATTCTTTGAAATCTTCAGTGAAAGCTGCTACTGTGACCAGAAAGAATGATGTTTTCTCTATCAGAACACAGTAATGAAATAATATGATATTTTGCTCTCAAAAAGAATTTAACTGCTCAAAAAACATATTTTCTTTTTTTTTTTTTTTGAGATCCTTGAATTACTCCGGCGGGTTTTTCTGTATGCTACTCAAATGGGTACATGAGTGTCCTTTTTATGGTCTAGAGCAAATGGCAGGCTATTTATTGCGGCATAAAGAATAGACACTTTGACTTAGAACATGACTGTGATTACGTTTATGCTAAGTAGCAATGCTTTATAAGGTAACTAACTATATAGAAATACACTTCTGTGATATTTAAACTGAATTAATTCATTATACATGGCTTATCATACTATGGTGTACATGTTCATGTGAAATGATACAACATATACAATCCTTTATTACTGCTAAAATGTCATGAAATGGGAATAAAAATGGAAATTGATTAAATAAACCCTTTCAAACATTTTCCTAAACCTTTCCCCCCCTCCCAATCCCTGTGTTTTCATGAACAATTCAACACAAGTGTGACCTCCACCCCTGCCCTGGCTTGGTCCCCGCGGGTGCTGGAGCAGCAGTGGCAGAGAGGGAGACATCCTGGCTCAGGTTTTGCTAGGGTGGTGCTTCAGCACGGACAATGTGTTGCCTAAAAATGACTGGGAGTGGGTGTCCTTGCCTCTGCCCCTTCCCCCTCCCCCAGCCACACACTTGTGGGTGCCCAAAAACCTTTGGAAAGGACCAGCCAGCTGAAGATAGACTTCAGGCATTGAACGCCTGAAAAATGGTGGGTAATGTACAAATTCAATGCAGGAAGACCTTTTCTTAGCAGCTCCTCTGCCCCCTCATGTCTTTGATTGTCTGGGAGAAGTGGGGAAACAAACTTTTTCAGAAAGGGCTCAATGCTTCAGCAAAGGTGCCCTGGGTTGGGTCTGTTCACCTTGGCCGGGCCGGGCCAGCCATGGACCAGAGTTAATGCCATCGGCCTCAAGCTGCGCTGTCACCCCAGCGCATCTGTGAACAGCCCCACGGACGGTCCCACAGCCCGCAGGGTAAATGGCTCTGTCGGAAGCCAACATCATCCCACGCACAAAATGACTGCGCGCTTCCGAACTCCCACAGCGACTGCCACGTGAGACAGGGAAGCTGCCTTTTTCTTTTTTTTGCCTGCCCATTGTTCCAGCAAAAAGTTGGCATCTCCAGCGGCGTCGAGCCACATGGCTTGGGGCAGCCTGCTTCGGTCTGCAGCACCCTGTCCGAAAAGATCGACTGCTTTGAAATTAGCACCGGCGATGCCTAGAGGAAAGCCGAGCACAGGGAAAACTGAACCCTCCCTGTTGCGATGGCTCCTCAGCTACCCGGAGCTCAACCAGTTTTTCCCCAGGGAAGAAAGATGCCAGATGGTTTGATAAATGCCTATTTGACCTGTTCCATGAACTAAATTCAATGAGTTTGGATTTCCAGGCTATTTACGAATCCATTAATCTTCTTAAGTGCTAAATTCATCTGTGTATTATAAAAGGCTGTTTTTCAAACCTAGTCCAGCCCAATGCTGTAGAGGCGTATTATGTTAAGGATGCCTTTACAAGAGCAGTATTTCATCCTGTCAGGGAAGGTTTATCAATAGGCTTGGCACAGATGGTAGGATATTGGACACAAATGGTTGTATTTCACTTCCTGTAAGTACGGATGCCTCATGAGCGAATTGTTTTTATAACCCACATTTTCATTCTCTGCACTGAAACACATCAAGAGCTGAAGATTGTTTTACTGTGTAATTGTTGGGTACGGGCTGTCAAGTTAATTAGTCCTTCAAAGATGCTGCTTTTTCATCTGCAAGAATGGCAGATCTGAATGTGAAGCACCTTAAAACATACGTTTTTAGCAGAGATTACACTGTCAGGTGACAGATAAAAGGGCTGTATATCATAATTTACTGTGTGACAAGGGGCCAGCGACCTTGGGCGCCGATGATTTAAGTGTATATTGTAGTCAAACACCCTAACTGCTTGCCCTAGAACACTTTCCCTGGGCTGCTGTAATACAGTTGTGGCTGCCTAGGAAGTGCGTGGCTGGCGTCGTGCTGCACGTAATGGGCTTTCACCTTCCCTGCAGTCACGGGGACAGACTTCATGCCCTCCTGCTCCGAAATCCTGCTCCCCTCTCTGAGCCGAGCCATCAGCAATGTGCGTTTCCAGCCGTGCAGGGCATCTGGCAGGTGAGCGCTCCGAGTCGATCAGGAAAAGCCCGTGAGTCTGTGCATTGCTCTCGCTTTGCTCCCCTCGCCTCCACATTGCTCTTTCCTCATAATCCGCTTTGCTAAGCTCGGGCATCGGCTTTTGCATGCGCTTACCTGGAAGAGGAGCAGCCTTCTGGGAAGGACAGTGAAGTACAGCCCCTCAAAGGCCCTGGCCGGACTTCCAGCACCGTGAAAGCTTGGATCAGATGAGAAGTGCCCAGTTCATTCTTTCATGATCCTTGTTTCTGAGCTCTTAGCAAAGGGCTTGTTTCACTGATTACATGGGTAGATGCCAACTCATAATTGCATATTCTTTTAATCTTTGTTTTGAATCTATTGATTAGAAGACAAGTTATATTAGGGATCTGCCTTTTGCATGAATAGCTTGACTTTTTTATTTTCTCGGACTAGATTCCTGCTGCAAAACTGTGCTTCAGCTGGTAAACCTGAACCAGCTGTTGGTTACAAGTCCAGGGCTCAGAGTCCCTTCACAAACCAATGCTGTTTTCAAAATCTGCCTCTGGACTACGACACCTCCAAAGATGTCACAGAGCCTCAGATGAAGCCCAGATGCCGGCTTTGGAATGTCCATGTCGCTGTGCCAGAGGCTGAGGTACTCGTCAAGCAGGTCCTGCTCTAGGAGGGTGCAGTGCTGTGGGGCCTGAGGCTGTCCTTGGGGAAGAGGGCAGCAGACGGGAGAAATCACGAGTACAAGAAGTACTTCAGCACTGCTTGGGGCCACATCATCTGCCAACGCACCCTGCCGCGACTCCCACAGGAGCACACGGGCATAAAGGCACCATGGTGCAGTTGCACTCGGGTCCTCCACCGCCCTGCTCTCCGTGCAGGGGTGAGGGCAAACCCCGAGTGTCCTGACAGCGATTTCATTGGTATTCATGTGGATGTCCTTCAGTTGAAGTGATGTGATTCCGTGTGTGTGTGGGGACATCCTTCTGGCTCTCACCCATGACATCCTTTCAGTAGGGTCCCAGTTTACAAAATCATTGCCCTGCACAGATTCTGCACCCCTGTCCCAGGTCAGGCAGAAGCTGGGGTAGGTGCTGGTAGGAAACCTTCAAACAATTCTTTTTTTTTACCAATTGGTCATTTTTGATTGGATTGACAGCCTGTAATCTGGAAGGCGTGGAAAATGGCTGAAAACGTCTGCCAAAATGGTGTCTGTTTGGACTAACTATGAACATTTTCAGCAAAGCCCCATCTGGGAGAACGATGTGGGCACTCTTCAATCCTGCCCTCAGCAGGAGGTGCCAGGCATTTACTTGAAGCAGTGGGGAGGGATGTTCACGAATTGCCCAGTATTAGGATATGCCTCCTGACCGAAGTTTATTCAGAGGGCTGGTGTTCCCAGACCAAAGCATCTGAGGTCCCGGGAGAAGGCGACTTGTTTTAATGTATAGTACATGTTAACACAGCGCTCTTTGCTGGTGCAACTGTATTTGACCATTGCTATTAAATTAGAAAGGAGAAGCAATCAAAATAAAAAGAAATTACCTGATTTTGGTTATCGTCTCTTGGTCTCAGGATTCTGCCCCCATGTTGCATTCCTAGGGGTTGTACTTGGTGTTTAATATCAACACTGCCTTTATGTCTCTTTTTTTGACTTTAAATTTACAGCTGCTGCGAGTAACCTTCTGTGAAATGTAGCTATTAGTCATTTTGTTTATCTTGTGGAGTCTTACACTGTTTTTCTGTTTCAGAAAGAAATATGAAGTCCAGGGCATGGAGAATCACTGTAAATAAAGATAACTTTTGCTGGAAAGGCAGCAGATGCCGGCCAGCTGAGACTCAGGAAGTTCATTGCCAGTTTTGAAGTGGGCTGTTGCGTATTTTCGCTAATTCTGGTCTTTGTGACACCTGGCTGCTAGCTCCTAAAAAATATTTGAGGTTTCCCCTGATAATTTTTGTGCTCACAAATTCAAGAGGAACCAAATTAGCTGAGTTAAAGTTTCTTATTCCGCAAAACTGCTGTTCGTCCTTTGGAGTATATGAAGCCTTGCAAGAAAATAGCCTGTAATGATCACTGCCGCCCCAGTGTGTGCTTCAGAAGACAGGGCTGGTTTGGGTAAGAAAAAAATACTTTCTAGTTACATCAAGCATACCTTTCTAAATGTCTTTTTGTAGGGTCAAGGTATGGGTTTGTCGCACAAACGCTAATAATATTGGTCCTTCCGTTCCTCCCCACCCGAATCTGATAGAGAGTCATGGAGTTTGAAGAATCTGCTACAGTGACCTCCAAAACAGTTTTACAAGAGCTTTATAGAAAATGTTAGCCATGGAATAATAACCACAAATTAAAAAAAAAAAAAAAAAGAAAAAAGTATCATGAGTATTTAAAGAAAAACACATAGTTAATTTTTAAGCATAACAAAATAATCTTAATACTGAAAATACTTAAGGTTTAAGAAGCAACTGTGTCCAAGGGATACTATCAAGTGGCCAGCTGTTGGACAAGCTTCAGATTTCACATGATGCAGATGCAACTGTACATCAAAACGTGACCATGCACAAGATCAGCACCAAAAGGCCCCTTTGTCTTGGGGGGAAGCTGGTCTTTCAAGCTCTGATATAAAGATGAATACAAATATGGCAAACAGATGTTTCTGGTCAGAATAACTCTTGCCCAAAGCCTGATTTCCTTGACCCTGTGGTTCGTTGAACCAGTCTGATCTTGTACTCTGTGGTTAGTTTAAGCCTTGAATGCGAAAAGTTCGTTTTTCTCACCTTTTACCTTCACCACATCCTTTGATTTTTATTGTACTTCCCTCTTTATCTCTCTCTCTTTTAAGGACTGAATTAGAGTTAATTCTTAATTTGTACTGCATAAATCTTGTATTCTTTATTAAGAATCCCAAGGCATTTACCCACCTGTCCCATGGTTTACTTTATGTGCATATTCTATTGATTTGCTTTTTGGATTAACAGCTCATTTCACTTCATGCTTGTTCAGCATCCAAGACAACGGTTTTGACGTGTGACAGGAGCTTCTTGAGGTGGCTATAAGGTTTGCAATGAGACAAGCTTCAGGTGTCCTTCTTCTGCCCCCGCCTTATTTCTGCCCCCCTCCTTTCCCTGCTTGCAACTGCTTGTTCTGGTTCCAAGCCAAAATGTGCCTGTGCCCTCGCTGTGCTGCTGCAGCAGGGCTGGCTGTGCTTGAAACTGGATCGCTGAAACGTCCCAGTTAAAAACATCATCCTCCCCCTCTCTCTCTTTTGATGGTTAGGAGCCCAATTATTTCCCCTAAAATTTTATGAGGCGAATTGGGCATAAGTGGGTTAAACTGGGGATGATAATAAGAAAATGTAGTTGCTGTATCTGAAAGGGGGACAAGCTAAATTGGAAAGATCATACTCAGCTGCTGGTTTGCACTGTGTCATTTACTCACGCCAGCATGGATCTGGCGCGAAGGTACAGGGGGAGATGATCTCTTTTTTCAGGACCCCAAAAAATTAACAATTGAATTTAAAAAACCCTTCAGCAAGATAGGCCCTACGCTACAGTTTAAGGCACGCTGTAAAAATGCTTATTCTAGGACTTTTGTCATTATCTCTTGTCATTAGCCCTACTTAGTGCAAACAGCTTTTTTTGAAGATGGCATCGTTGTAGCTCATCTGCCTCTTTCTGCATCATTCCAATACACAAGCGGCCTCTGAGTTGGTTACTTATGTGCTTTAATTAAAATGATGAAAACCAAGTAAATATCTAACAGTTGATCAGGTCTGACCACATGCAATGACAATGGCTGCTGGGAGTTGTCTTCAGCTGGAACAGGGTCAAGCTGTGCCTCGGTTAAATAAGAAAGGAGCACATAATTCTGCCCAGGGACACAGAGCTTGTTGCGTGGGACCACAGGAGGAGAGGTCTAGGCTATGATTCTTCTTCAGGGATCTTCGAGCCACCACAGCCCTGACCTGCATGGTAGCCCAAATGAGGTGGAGGTCTCAGGTCCTGTTCTCCCTCTCTCCTGGGCTAGCGCTGTTTGCACAGCTGTGTAACAGCTAGACTAGGAACTGTTGTTCCTGGACAAAACTGGTTTCCTGAACCAGTTCCTCAGGTTTCCTGAACCTCATTCCTTGCGGCATGAGAACACGGGGAAGGGGCTGTTCCTCTCAGTAACAATGGGTAGTATAGGTCCATGGAGAATATAGATCCATAGTATAGCATGGATTTCAGCAGCCACGCGGACACAAACCTCACAACTCTGAGAACCTTGTCTCTGAGTAATGTGGCGAGGGCTGCCCCAGTGGGCTCTTAACCCTTGGAGAGGGGTGAGCTGTGAGCGGCCGTGGAAGAAGGGAATTGTGGGGCCAGCAGGAGTCATGCCAGGGCAGAGCGTGTCAGCCAGGGCTCCCCCACGCACCACGCTGTGGGCTGGCTCCCACACCTGGCCTGGAGCCTCCTTGCCTCCTGGGTAACCTCTGCTCCTCACAACCTCTGCTCCTGGATGCGTACAGCCCTCGTGTCTGTCCTGGGCAGGAACTGGGTGGCAGGAGAAGCAGCAAAGGACAGGCAGCGAGGTCTGGATGTGGCAGGTGTTTGGTTTAGTTCTGGATGGGTGAGACGGGATTATGCTGGGAACTCTGTAGGACATGCCTGTAGCTGAGAGGATGTGGACTGTGGGCATTAATTTCTGAGTAACTGTTTTATTTTTTAATTTCTGTTTTGCTTAGCCTGAGGGCTGACTCACAGGCACAGGGGTACTGGGGAGGAGGGAGGAGAGGTCTAGGCTATGACAAGCTTCGCGAGGGCAGACAAGGGGACAAGCGAGGTTTCCTTGCTGCAGGCAAGGAAATACCAAGTGCCTGGTGGGGTGAGGATCTGCTGGATCGCAGCAAACTGCGTTATGCAGGCAGCTGTAAAAATACACATAGCTCAGTGGGCTTTAGCTTTGTTTTCATCCTCAAAAGCCCAGAAGTAAAGAGCACAGTGCCAGAAGTAAGCAAGTGGGCAAACACAATAGACCAGTAACAATGGACAACTAGTTTTGTGCCTATAAATTGGGATGGAGCTGGCAGTAGCAATTCCTCACCATGCTGAATGATGATGTCTCAGTGTGCTCTGACAATAAGATATATTTCAGGCACTATGTGGACAGGCACTTTCTTGATGTATGGGACTGGCAAGGAGTCAGAAGACAAAGTACAGAAATAAATGATAAGCTTGCAATCGGGCAAAGCTTGTTGTAAATATCTGTGTTCAAACAGGTGATAGATTGTTTTAACAGGCAAAAAGTAGCACTAAAATTTGCAGATGCAGAGGTTTTTTAGGCCAGTAAAGCTTAAAGTAGGTTTTGATGAATTCCAGATTACTTGAAAGCCAGGTAATTTGGAGCCATGTGACAGACACAACAGATGTTGACATATGTAAGGTAATACATATCAGAAGACACACCACGAACTGCCCCCTGGCATGGCTGGGCTCTTGGGGAAAAGACGACCTGAGAATTGCTGTGAAGGGCTGGTAGATCAACTGATACAAACCAAACAAAATGCTCTAAGTAACAAAGACTGGGAGAGGAAAAATAGCAAATCATAATGCAATAGACTATTATGCCTTTTAGTAATACATCCTGATCGGGAATACGTCCAGTTCAGGTCTTGCCAACTCAGAAAAGACATAGCAGAAATAAAGTTCGGTGACGGAAGTAAATGAGATGAGTCATGGAAGTAAGATTCCTCATTAACCAGGATGAAAAAGACTGGCCTGGTTTAGGAGGGACCTAGAACGGTGGTAAGTCTTGTTTAGATGGAGAGATGTAGAATGGTGGTAAGTCTCGTGGGAGCTATGAAGCTTTGTCTCCTTTGAAAGTGGCTGTGAGCCAGGCGGTTAACCAACACCGCACAGATCATGGGCAGCGTGGGTCACAAATGATCACAAAGCCTAGAGACAAGTGAGACATCTCTGCTCTGTGCCACAGGGCACAATGACCTTCACCAGATGATGCCCTGGGGATGTGGAGGTTCACTTGGATGCATGGAATTTTTTCTACTTTCTTCCTCCTAGCTGTCGCTTTTAAGAGTGGAGCTGGGTTTCCCCCTTCTTGGCTTGGACCTTGTCTATGGTGGGTTCTCCAGTGACTGCTGACAACCGTTATACAGTCAAAAAATGAATTGCTGCAGGAAAACAGCTGTAAAGTTACCTACACCCACAGACTGCGAGGCCCCTCATTTTGGGCTCTGCGAGCAGCTGCCTTGGCACAGTGAAGCATTCCTGGTGAGTGCTCACCCTGAGCCAGGAAAACCCTCCTCCTTTCTTCCAGCCCTGGGAATTTCTCAGTCTTTGGTCAATAGAAGATCTTAACGAGGACACTGCCCATGCAGCTTAGTATTAAAAAAGCTAGTTAGTGCTTTAACACCTCTGATTTAAATACTTGCATACCTACATCTCACAGCAGAAAGCTACCTGTCTTTTGGTGAGACAGGGGACCCACATCCGTATCTACAGCACCTACTGAAATCCAGATTTGAACACCACCGAACGTTACTGCAATGGGGTAAAATCTCTGACGAAACCACAAGTTATTTTACATGGAGTGTGCCCACAAATGCTGCTCAGTGTAAAAGCACTGAGATTAAAAAGCAGTTTTAAATAAATTTTTGTGTAAGCCTAGGAGGGATTCTTCAGCATTCAGTATTATGTACTGTTAACATCATTGCAACCTGTTAATACTTCCTGTTAATTAAGATAAAATATTTGACAAAACTGTTCATCAATATCACTCTTTCGAGGTCCCTTCCAACCCTATGATTCTATGATGATTCTCTCCTCCTCAACCCTCTGTGGCTAACATGGAGATGAATCTTAAAAGACCTTTTCTAATAAGATACTAAATCACAGAATGGTAGAGGTTGGAAGGGTCCTCTGGAGATCATCGAGTCCAACCCCCTGCCAGAGCAGGGCCACCTTAGAGCAGGTTGCACAGGAACGCGTCCAGGCGGGTTTTGAATGTCTCCAGAGACGGAGACTCCACCACCTCCCTGGGCAGCCTGTTCCAGTGCTCTGCCACCCTCAAGGGAAAGAAGGTCCTCCTCATGTTTAGGTGGAACTTCCTATACTCAAGTTTGTGCCCATTACCTCTTGTCCTGTCCCTGGGCATCACTGAAAGGAGCCTGGCCCCATCCTCCTGACACCCACCTGTGGAATAATTACTGAATTGGCCAAAAATATAAAAGTACAGCATTGTTCACACATTAACGAAAAGCATATAATCAAGAGGCTTCTGAGGTAGAAAACAGCTGCAGCTGGCATGATAAGAATTCAACATCTGCAATTCCCTGTACAATATTGCTCGCGAAGCTACACAGGGGGTGGAACGGAATGTAATCTTGTGTGGCCTTGCCCTGTGCAGATATAGGGAGCGAGGTGGTGCTCTGAAACCGATCAGCTGTTTAATTGCAACTCTGAGCCAACATTTGTCAAATTTTGATGAAATGCTGTCTTTTGTGTGAACTTTGCTCATTATAATGTCATTATAATACCAAAACACACCTCCATCCCGAAGGCTACCCGCCTCCAAGTGTGACCACTCCTCTTTTGAGTCTGTGCCCTGAATTTTTCGTAAACTATACCTTTAAACGTGAAGCAAGAGAATTTTACACCAATCATAATAAAGGTGTTTGTGACTAAAGTCACTCAAACTCCACCTTGAAGGTAAAAATTAGTATTAAAATAGCCCGAGAAAGGGGCGATATATCAGGGAAGACACCATCGGGAACAAGTCAGGAGAACTCCATCACAGACTGCCTTTGACTTCTAGGACTGAAAAGAGCCTGGCCACATCCTCCTGACACCCACCCTTTAAGTATTTATAAGCATTGATAAGATCCCCCCTCAGTCGTCTTTTTTCCAGACTGAAGATACCCAATTCCCTCAGCCTTTCTTCATGAGAGGTGTTCCAATCCCCTAATCATCTTTGTAGCCCTTTGCTGCACCCTCTCCAGCAGTTCCCTGTCCTTCTTGAGCTGGGGAGCCCAGAACCGGACGCAGCAGGGGCAAGGCACACTTGCCAACTGCTAGGAAAATCCACCTTAAATCAAGTTTTCGGGTGTGGTGCTGCCTGCTTCCCCTTTCCCCAGTAAAGATGGACCCAACTATAAACAATTCTGCTGGTTTGTATCTATTTGAATTTCTTTTCACGTGTTCAATGGGTTAGTCCCATAGCAGATCTGGGCATGGGCTGATGCCATGGAGTTCTCCTGCTCTCCTGCGTCTCTTTTAAAAGCCTGATCACACTTTTCATGTATTCCCTGGCTTGTTAACTGTGACATTCAGCACAATCCACATGTTATCTATCTCTTCTCTGCTGTTTTCAGGACTTGCCCCCCTCCCATGACTATTTTGTGAAAAAAAGTGAAAGCGAAGACTCCATCTGGGTGGCTGGCAATGGAGAAAACCAGACACACGTTTCAGCTTCAAGATGAATTTCATGTAAAACTCGAGCAAATCGCTCCTTTCCCCTTGGCTATTTCTTTATGCGGATGGAAAAATTAGCTATGGCTTTGATAACTGAAATTTTGCAATTACTTTCCTAATACTCAACAGGAACTCTTTCAGTGACAAGGCGTGGAATATGCTACTAGTTCAGTTATCTTCCCCAACACAAAACCAGGCTCAAGTTACATACTAACCCTAAGAACATATGGTAGGGAGGTGGCCAAATTTTATTTGCTTGTTACTAATCTTCCCATGGCAGTCACTAAGAAGAGACACAGCACAACGCATGGATGTGCATAAACACCCCTAGAAAGAAAAGGTTAAGACTACATGAAAAGCAATCAACTTTCTGTCTAAAATCTTAACCGAGATTACAGCTACAAGAAACACATTTCCGAGGTAAGAATTAATTATTTGTGTTATGCACAGGCCCAGGAAAGAGTCTTTAAAAGCCTTTGAGGCTAAATCAGAAGAAGTCAAAAAGCTTCTGTGCTTACTTCCGTCGAGCTTTCACAGGCTTGGAGCAGGACTGCTAAAAATCACTTAAGGGGAAGAAAGTAAAAATTACTGTAGGTGCACTGTGTGTATCGTTAGAAAAAACACTCTGTCCTCTAACTTAAGCTTGTGCACTCATCCTCATGGTATGCACATGGAATCAGGGAATCTTCAGAGCTGGAAGGGACCTCTAGAGATCATCTAGCCCAACTCCCCTGCCAAAGCAGGATGGCCCAGAGCACATTACTCAGGACTGCATCTGGACGGGTCTTGAAAGTCTCCAGAGAAGAACAATCATTCAGGAGAAGTTACTTCTGCCCCGCTTCTCTATATTTCCCGTTGTGCAGGTATTTTAATTTATATGTGACTATTTGACACAATGTGGAGCAGTCTCCTTAGTATGAGTTACAGGTATCTTATAGCTTATTAAAAGTACTGAAGAAACTAGAGCAGGAGACAGGCTTATTAAGAAAATGAATATACATAAAAAAGCAGACTTTTGTGGTGTCTGCTTTAGCTCATTCTCTCTCAATTTATCTTCTACAAACAGATGACTCTTACTCTAGTCAGTCAAGAAATGAACTTTTCCTTTAGTTTTCACAAATCCTCTTCTACCAAGTATTTGAAACCCTGAAATTGGGTTCTAATTGCCTTCATTAAAGATGTTGAGAACTAATCGCAGGAAAAGAGAATGGGACCAGGACTGTTTGCACCTAGTATTTCAATCCAGATTTGCAAAAAAAAATGCTAGCTTTGGCGATATTTCCAAATATTTGTATACGCTCTGGTTCAATGCGGCTCAGGCTGTAACGTCTCATCTTCTATGCTGTCCTTTCAAAATTAGCTGAGTAACCTTGCTAACAAAGTTTCTGAACTAGGTAGCGATACTTTCACTTAGAGGCTGGTGGCATGGCATCTTTCTTGACCCAAATCAAATAAAACCAATGCTAAAACATATGGAAGAATTCACATTCGGTGGAGATTAAAAATGTCCCTCTGATTTGAAGCAGTTGCATGCTGTGGGTTGCATGACAATGGCCAGGATTGTCTAAACTAGGTTACCATTTCCATGCAATAATCTTACCACTCTGAGACACTGAATAACCTAGTGTACTTTTATTAAGTAAATGGAAGCAGAGGTTAATGAACATTTACTGGACCAACTTAACACCTTGAAATCACAGGCATCAGTCAGACTGAGAGGCAGCATATTGATAAGATCAAGTTTTCTTTACAAATCTATGAGCCCCTGTACAAAAATAAAGTATAAAAGGGGCAAACAGAAGTGTTTGTTTCTTCCCAATCCCAGGGCTGCTTCTGAGGTCACATTCAGCATAAATTTAGAGAAGTCCAAGAGGCGCTCTAAATTATGCAGTGATATTTACAGTACTAGGAGGACCCCTCTCCAGTCGGAGACTGAAAAAAAATTTAAAACTCACATTAGCTCTGCACCAGCATGAGCCTTCCCTATGCAAGTGAAGCTTCCAGCTGAATTTATGGCAGCCTTTTGCCCTCCACGTACCACACAAACAACACGGATGCAGCAGAAGGGTTTGGGCCGGGCAGGAGCAGGGGAGGCCAGGTGGACTGGGCAGACCGAGGAGTCCTGGGCTTGCTCTGCGCGTCCTGGGACTGTGCTGAAACCAGTTCACGGATCTCACTGGGCTGTGTGGTTCAGCTGTACTTAAAGCCTAGGGGGGTTCCAGGTTAATCTTTTGCTACTGAAGGTTCCTACAAGGAAAACAGTCTGCGGTACAGAGGAGTCAGGACAGTACGCTAACTGATGTGCTTTACAGCTTCTGTCTCCTGATAATAGGCTAGACAGTGAGAATAAGAGGCCCAAAGCTCTCCAAGTTACTCTTTCTACTGTGTAGTATTAACTGAATGGTAGCTCCACTTGAGAGAAGAAAAGCATATTAGTTACATTAAATCACTACTCATTGTCATCTACATAAGGCAGAAGAACCCTTGTGGGCCTCATGAGTTTTCTATCCTTACAGGCTGGATACACAGAAGTTCCAAGAAATTCACAATAACAGAGTCAAAATTGTGTAGTCAAAACATTTATGGTGGACTATACCCAAATTATCAAAATTACTTTACCTGTTTCATGTCAAACATTTGAGATGAAGAATGTGTCACTGAAGTCAGATACCAATGCTTACCAGAGAAGAAGTTTGTGTTCCTAACACCAGAAACTCTCCACTGCTTGATTTTCAGTAGGTCTTCTCATCTTTGTGCTTTACTGGGAAAAGAGGTAGTTTTGAGAGTGAACAAACCAACCTGCCATTTCGATGAGCTCAGCTAGTGTGTAATACTCCCATTGCAAGAGCTGATCTAAGGAAAACCTCCAAAAGTTTGTCCAGGACTAAAATGACATGGCACACTGCTTGAAAAATTACCTCTTACTCACTAAATAATGCATAGTTTGTACCTCTCCCCTTTTACAGGGGCTAAATTCAGAACAGATGAGCAGCTACTACTACTCCAACAGGTTCCTTCTTACTCGCTGGCTTCCTTACGGGAGGCCCATACAGATTCTCATCGGCTGTTTTCCAACACTCCGCAAACTACAAACTCAAGGTACTCAGTTACAGTACTTGTTTTGGGATGCAATCACTGAACTGTGATTCTAGCTGTAGCGTAAGTGGGTTCAGCAGGTGGGGAAAGAGATGGATCAAGTTCCCTCCTGGGCTGCAGGCTGGCAGTTATGCTGGGAACGCTGCATGGAAGAAACACCCTACCCGACCTGGCTGGACCAAGATTTCATCCAAGGATTTTACAAGGATTTAACCACCTGACCTGCAGTAGGAGAAAATTAGCAACCTATGCACTTTATGGTAATTAACCCTATGATAAAGGTTTGACTGTAAGAACCTTTTACGATTACGCACGCAATGCTGCCAAACAACTGGAACAGCCCACAGATCAATTACAGCTGATAGTTCAACTTTGAGGATAAGTCCTTTGAGAACACTGTATCATTTTAATATAAACACTAAATTTCATACTATACAATAGCACAGCCAACCAAGCTTTTGAAATAAATAATTTCAAGGAACACCTCTTGGTGGCAATGCTTGCTTCTGTTAACCATTTTCAGAAAAAAATACAAACCATCTGGGCCAGAGAGAGCACGAAGAAGGGAAGCAAAACACCAGGTCAGCATGTGGTTAAATTTTCTTTCTTGGGTCTGTTCTAATTCTAAATTCGTTCAACCTGAGCTCCTGGAACAGACCACAGGCTGTGTCCCTAGCAGGGTCTTCCCTTAACAGACTTTATGAAACCTTTTCTCACGGCAAGAGTCACTGATTTGTTCTTGAAACTCCCTGTGATGAAATGAAGGACCCAAAAGCATTTAATTGTTGAACACATAAAAGGAAGTATATTTAAAATAAAAAAAATTGGTCAGACTGTAGAGTCAATTACCATTTTTAAAGGAATTTACAGGGCTGTCGTAGATGAGTCTTTTGGAATAGTCAGTTTATCGCAATGCCTAAACTGGTTTCTTCATTGCACAGTATTTTCTTTTAAAATGTGTGCATTTTTTAACAATTACATACATATTAAAAATCAGCATTTCTTTGCTTAAACTTAATTAAAACGTTAATACTCTCAGACAACACAGATCTGAAATGGTGAAACCAGTAATTGCCCCCTCCCACCTTACAACAAATTAAATTGAGACAAAATTACAAACACATTTCACTACATGATTATTATTAATAAAAATCAGTTTGTTTTTTTTTTTTTTTTATAAAGTTGCCCAAAATGCAAGGGATGTGCATAGGTTTACAACTTAGAATAATATTTTACTTTATTCCCTTGGGTACGTGTTCCCATGAACGGAATGTACTTTGCTGTAGATTACAGGTTTTTTTCAACACAGATACACCAACGGCATGAACGCTTGCGACTGTCCACATGCATTAAGAGTCAAGACCCAATTTCAAATTTCTAAAAGTTTTACAGAGTTCTTCAAAGAGACAGTATCACATTATCTGGATGTTACACAAAAGTACTTAAAAATACTATCCTAGAAAAAAAAAAAGCGAAGAAAGGCCTTTAAAATTTATGAATTTGTTTCGTAACCACTAGACTAATTATTTCAAATAAATAAAGGAAAGCAAAGTATTCCAATCCATAAAATCAGATTCTAAAAAGAATGTAGTGTTCCACCCCCAAGTTAAGGTAACAGAATCATATTATTATTACTATTAAAATAGGTTATAGAAAGCAGCATCTATTTTGTGCAGTTTTTAGGGGCCCTTGAAATAAAAAGCTATGACTTCCAAAAATATAACATTCCAAAGGACTGAATAATACATATATTTAAAGATACATTTTATTAAAGTTTAGGAGAAATGATTAAAAAAAAGATACTGTCTCTTTAAATTAGTGTTTAATTTGTTTTTCCCCCTCCTCCTATCTATTCGGACATGACAATAATTATAAATTTAGGTCACACTACATCTAGGTAGTCTCTAGGGGCCAAGACCTGTTGACATAAGGTCAATAACGAAGAGGTTTTCCATGTATGAGGTGGTTCCCAGTAATGACAAATTATTATTTTTTTTTTCAATTCTCTCGTGACTGGTCTAGTAGACCCAGGAGACCGGGACCCACTGTGAGGCTGTACACACAAGCTCGATGGCTTCCTCCAGGTGCCTGATAGTTTCATCAATTTCGTTGTTGATAATTGTTAGGTCGAAGTAGTGTGCATACGTTCTCTGTAAGATTTCAGACTCCTTCTGCAGGCGCTGAAGAGACTCATCCTGTTTGGTGGTCAGGAAAGAAAACGGGAGAGAGAGAAGTTGGATCCTTTCGTACTCCTCTACAACAGCTTTCTAGCAGTTACTTACAGAGAAGGAAACAGGCTTAGAAGTCTTAGGGAAGCCTAGGTGGTTTTCATCCCCCATCTAAATATATGGAAACCACATGGGAGAAATGGCACAATTTCTCTCTTGAAGCTGACATTCAAACGGCACTCAAGTTATTGACATTACTTGAGACAAAACACAAGTCTAGCATTAAAAAAGCAAGGCAGAGGATGGAAGCTTAGAAAAGCAGCACAGACATGAGCAACGGAGACCATATATGAATAAAATGTACGAAGT
Source organism: Rhinoptilus africanus (assembly GCA_013400135.1). NCBI lineage: Eukaryota > Metazoa > Chordata > Aves > Charadriiformes > Glareolidae > Rhinoptilus > Rhinoptilus africanus. The sequence continues at coordinate 86,316 of VXBO01012840.1, forward strand.
GCACAAATACGAGCTATCTGGCCTATGTCCAGGTAAGAACATGAGAAACAGGAGAGAGTATATTGTCAGGTATCAGCTGACACAGTTTAGGTCATGTTTTCTTTTCAACAGCAGTCTTCTGGGTCTACTTCCTTTAATAATCATTTACCGCTAAGGAAGTTCTCACTCCACATTACTCTGCGGTTCCTATTTCAGAGAATGCCATTTCCAGCTTCTCCTAGTGTAAGATCCTGAAGATGAACCACGCGGCCCGCGCTCCGAGGCCAGTGACAGCAGACTGGTGCTCTCCACGGCTTTGTGTCAGTGTCCTTACAGAAGCACGTTCATCCGACTTTGCGGGTGCCCTGCTTTGCAGGTGTGCAGCCAGCAACGCTACAGCGATGGGCTTTGTTAGCGAGGTCTGCCTTTCTGAGAGTGCGGGATTGCAAAAAGGCTCCTTTCAAGGGCTCTGCAGCAATTATAAGTTTGAATTCTCTTCCTGAAAATTCCCTTAGAAATTAAAAAAAAAAAAAATATCCTTTTTTGCTTTCAGGAATCTTGAAATCGCCATGGGAAGGTAATTGAGTCCTTCCCACTCCACAAGTTTGGGGTGGATATGGGGCAAAACTACATATGAACAGTATAGACTCCTGCTGGAGTTTCTATAGGGTCACCCTACGTGATCAGTCATCTGGGATACACTTTGTTGTAACAGAGTTTAGGCTGCGGGAAGTACAGACACAGTGCCCAGAGCTGTTTTCACAAGAAATTATTCTGGGAACAGAATTTTATTCAGCTGATAATAAACTTCCCCCCTCCCCTTTTTTTTTCTGTTTAAACTTCCCAAGTATTTGTAATCACAGCAACAATTAGCCGTGGAACAGCGGCTTTCAGGTCCTCTGAAGGGAACAAGGACAGTTCTCCTTCCCTGTAGCTGCAAAACCAACCACTTCTGGAGTAGTTTTGCACCAAAGTTACAGTTCTGCTTCTCTGCTGAAGCTGTAGCCTCAAATGAGGGGAGAAATGCCACCTTCACTTGATAATCACTACAAACTTAATTCAAAGTCAGACAAATACTCCTCACAGGCGCTTCTGTACAAGGGATGCTCCTTGTATAGACCACTATGCATTGCTGGTAATGCCTGGAACTTCCGCAGAAAATAACAGTGCACGCAAATTTAATTTATGCTATTAACAAACTGGAGGATATATGGATCAATACTAAGATTAAATATATTTGTGGAACATTTCATATGGCCCAGTGCCTTTAAGCCGAAAACCTAGTTAGGTAAACTGCCAGCTTCTCATAGATTCCCAAAGGGACATCAATTTCTATCAGCAAGGGATCTAAACTTTTCTGCTTAAATCAACCTACAAAGAACAAAAACTCATACTTGTCAAGCAGAATATTTTCAGTGCTTTAAACATATCTTGCTTTAAATTTTATATTTAAAGCCAGTCTTAGCAAAATCATATTGCACCTTTAAAAGAGTTTTTATCTCACGGCACAAAGCTAACAGTACCTGAAAAACCCCCATGAAGCTTTAGAACTGTTAAGTCATATGTAGCTTTTTAACTGCTATTCAGATTTCCCAGCGTCATCTTTACCTACAAGTATGAGAATAAAATTTTCTCACTGAAGCATCTATCTTACTGGGACTGACAATAAAAATCTGAAAAACTTACAGCCATCTCATCTTAAAACAAACAACTGGTAGAGAAGAATTAATACTAATATTTAGCTTGCACACATAGATGTCACAAAACTAAGAGTCTCAAAAATTCATTAGATTTTAGTATTTTTCTGACTTAGCTTTCCTAGATCCAACTTTACTGGGATCAAAGTGGGTTGCATTTTGGAATATCTAAATTTTCTGGCCTGTTGGAAATGTAAAATATTACTTCTTTCTTATACTTTTAGGGGCAGTAATGAGTTTAGGATAGGCAGCAGATTTCAAATAGGTTCAAACTTGAGAAAGTTCTGCAAAGAGAAAAGAGATTACAGTTCTTGATTTTTGTTTTATTCTGTCACCAATTTCACCTGTTTGTGATAGAGTATCTGTCTGTACATTCAAAATCACATCAGACTTGGCTAAGTGTTTCCTCTGTCTCTGTAAGTAAGTGCCAAAATTCATCTTTGAAGTTAACACTTCCTCAAAAGTTTCGCAGCAGTAAGTTCCTCTCAGTTTCTCTAAAATGTCTTAATTAGATTTTGAATAGCAAACATCCCAGATTATTCTCCAAGAACAATATTCTTCAGCAGTTGCGCTCTCAATAGTGTCAAGAAAGAAGATAGTTATCAAAATGCTCAGCTAGCTGCAGACAGACAAATGAATGACCACAACTTTGGTAATTTCACGTTTGAGAGCAGAACATTTGTCTTTCCTTCTCCCCTCAGCTCTCATGCAATAGGCATTTTATGTGGGTCAGGTTGCAACGTGTCCAGTATTGAAACAGACTCTTCTTTCCTGATTACTAGAATTCAGTTCACTTTTCTGATCGTCTCTCCTCCTCCGTCATAGCTGGGACAGAAAGGAGTGAAATGTGGCTTTTATCCACAAAATCCCTCCCAAATGCATAATGGCCACCAGTGATGTCTTCAGTCTCTGAGGGCTGGGGTTTTTTTGGCCTTAAAATACACAGGACAATAGATGCTGCTTGTGACAGTCAAAGCACAGCCTAACAAATTACTAAGATTCCCTTCTAAGGCCATGAACAATGTATAAACACACCATCAGGCCTCTGACAATTTTTCTCCAACAGAAAGAAATTCTTAATTTAAAAGGCTGGTGGACTGCAAACTTCCTAAGAAAAATTCCTCTTATTCTTTAGCTGTAGGAAGGGAGGAAGCATAGCTAAAATTCAGAAGAATTTGGCTCAATGAAGATTTACACATGGCTCAACAAAGATTTAGATCAAAAAAGTGGAGCCTGCAAACTCCTCTTTGCTCTTGTCTGGGCAACGGGAGGTAGAAAACAGCTGGAGGAAAGAGGAACTACTCCAGTGTTTCCTGATATGCTCTCTCCTCTCTCTGGTTTAGCACAGCAATAATCTGATTTAAGTTTCCTTTGTCATCAGACAGGTGGGTACACTCTGGGAGATTTCCTGTATGACTTAAATTGGTTTAGTGCTTTGCAGAATTGCTCATAGTGCACTGCTATATTCAGTTGGAAAGCATAATATTTTGTCTCCCGACTCTTGCTGTGTGGTCCTTGATTATTGAGATATTGTGTGTGGTCTATGATACACTAACGTGTCTCAAGAGAGATACTTTTCAGATCAGGCCTCTGCACTGATTTAACACAAAGTTCAGATGTACAGCTGTAAGAGTAGAAATTTTACTCCCTAGTTTCTGTTTAATAGCAGGTAATATTAGCGCAGATATCGGAAGTCATTATTACATTAATTTTTTATTCCAACGGCGAATGGAAGCAAGCATATCTACATTCTAAAACTACTGAAATAACCAGGACTACCTTGTCAGCCCCTAGCTGGTACTTACAGGCAATTTTCTGCACCATTTTGGCAGCTATGTACAATTAGCAGGAGTGCAAGAAAATGAAAAGAAAAGCAAAAATGAAATTTAAGAAAACAAACAGGGGGAAAAAGGACTGTCATTTACAGAAGTCTTCTCAAAAAGCGTAAGTAAAATAAACAAAGCAGGATAAGAGGACAAACAGAAAGGGATACTCATTATGCAAATGAACCTTTCAAAAAGGAAGCATGAGTGGGAAATACGAAACACACACTCTCCACTCTTGTTTGCTGCCTTGCAGGCTGCTAACACACAGACACAATTTACATATCTCCCTTCATGCAGCCCAGTAAACCCTGGAAAATAGGATCCTGTATTTGGGTAAGGTCTGTTGCTATTACCATTTCCCGCCCCTCCCTTTCCTTAAATTTAACTGATTCATAAATTAGCATGCTTCATAAGAGTGGCCTCAGTTCAGCAATACATGTGCCTGAGTGAAACCCTGCGTGCACAGAGACTTTAGTCACAACACCTTAAAATAAAGACACAGTTTTACAGCATGAATGCAAATATTTAGAATATATCACTTCACTTCTACTAATATTTACTTGTCATGAACAAATATTTCCCCACCACTACTATAAAAGGTACATTTCTGTCCTCTTGCCAGTGTACCACAGAAAGCATTTTCTCCCTCATACAAACTGTCCCAAATGCCTCCATATTATATCCTCCAGCTGGAAGGTTAAAAGTTAAATAACCCTGGCAGATAAGTGAGGCCAAGGAAGACTATGTGGGAGCCGAGACACAGGTATGAAGGCAACAAACCCAGGCAACTACATAATTGCACAGGGTACCTGGCTGCCTGAGAGCTGCTGCACGCAAAATCCTAAGAACAACTCTATTTTTTAAATGATGCCATGCCATTTGCTTGGATGAAGGCAAATTCTGGGTAGAATGCAAAATTTTACTATTTTCTCAATACTGATTTACAGCACGTGCCAACACCAGCAGTTAGACAGTCACTTCAGTAACATTGCGAATGATGATGTTCTGAGAGATCTTCGTCTGTACACTCATGTGACATTTACCGGTTAAGGTATGGGTCCATAAGACATGGTGAAATGACATAACTTACTGCTCTGACACTTAAAAGATCCTTCTTCCCCCTCCTATCCCTCTTCCTGGCTATATGCTTTCACTGCTCGTTCTGGCATTTGTGCTTGTCAGAGCCTTTGTGAGCTGCTTGAAAACTGTCAACAATCCAATTTAGAGATGAAGTAGCTCCCTGAAGGATCTGGAAAAGTGCCACGGCCAGTGCAGACTGGCAGTACGTGTCCCAGAAGCATGTTAGAGAGAATCACTCCCTTCAGCAACAGTGAACTAGTGGAATGCCTCAGCTGCCAGTAAAATTACAGCTCAAGGCCAGTACTTTTCACTCGCCATTTGCTATTTTAATAATCATTCAGGGTATTTGCATTTAAATGTTTGTCTTGTTCCTTGTTCTCCTGCAGGCCTCTGCAGTGATGTCATAGTTTCATACTTATGATACTGTAATTACATTTCTATAGAAATAGGCTGTAGAGACAGGGCTTCTGACTTTATTTTAGCGTGATCAAGGAGACATCTAGGGGATTTGGAACAGATTCATAGTCAAATCCAATTGATTAAATACCTTAATATCACGGTTTAAAAAAGGCTGAGCAGATGAAGTGTTTGTATAAATACCTCTTGCCCTGTTGTGAGCTAAATCCAGAACTGCTTGATATCATCTTTGAAATCAGTAGCACTCTGCAGAGTGGACACTCTATACAAACCAAGCAGGAAATTCAGGATGTGGACCTCCATGAATAGTTCACATTATTCCACAAGCAATTAACCCTTTGGCCAAAGCTTCCAGTTCTTAGAGAACAGTCTTTGAAATTAATAAGCCTATTCCTGATACGTATTTGCTGTATAGAAAAAATACTGATAGATAAAGGTGGGATGACAGCCCAGTCACGGACACCCGTTTCTTCAGTTCAGGCCAGCTGTAATCTAGTGCTAGCATTGCACCTCGGAATTGAGTAATTTGTGCAAATGATTTGTCAAGGATTTGGAAATGGATCTTTGAGCTAGGGTAGAGGATGAAATAAAATAATATGGTTTTTTAGAATACATCATGTGGATCCTTCAACTTGAAGATTAAATTTTGAATTAGAAAAATCCGTTAATAAACAACAAATGCATCTCAATCAACTTAAAAGTACTACCATACAACTGTCTTTCTGCCTCTCTATTTATAGACAAGGAAACAATTAAAGAGTCTTATCTGCATATTTCAATCTCATCTTTAATTCTGTCTCTGATAGGACATTAGATTGCAACATGCCATACCTCATTAATGCCTGGGGTAATCGTAGGTGCAGCAATAAAAACAACAAAAGGAGCAAACTCTGCAGTTCTCAGGACCTTCAATGCCTAGGTTAAAAAAAAATCAGACATTTTAGAAAACCCCCCAACAATCATTGTGAAATAATTTTAGTCACACAAGCAAAAGATACAAAATCATGACTTACAAATGCTAGTATTTGTTTTTAAACTTATCTGGAGTCAAGACCTTAGTAAGATAGACACCTAACTTTTTGCATTAGTTTACATTTTTGATGGTCAAACCATATATTTATCCTTAATTAGAGTGAGTTTTCAAGACAATGCTTTAGCATTTTCACAGAGGCTCTTCCCATACAGTCTCAAAGAGTGCAGAATTCTGTTGGCATTTAAACTGAATGATTAACATCAGGTAAAAAAATTCATGCCATAAATAGGGAAAAGAGCCAACTATATTTTACAATAACAATTGATTAGAATATCATTTTTTGTCTGACTTTTTCTACCTAGCAACACTTTTTAATTATTATTTTCTGAAACAAATGAAAATGTGATGTGAAAAGTTTGAAGTTTTTAAAAAGTAAGCATAGTGAAGTTTTTGAAAGGTGAACATAGCACTAATGCAGTAAATGCTGCACCAATCTCCTGAACCAAATCTACAGAAAAGAAAAGAGTTCTCATTAAAAAGTTGACTTAGTCGTAATTTACTGAGTGACAGACAGAGCCGTCATATGTGAAACTCTGGTACAGATCCAGGCTAGACTGAACTGCAGGACAGTAAGTAAAAATACCTAAGCTGAGCTCAAATGGGTGGACTAGATAAAGTAAAACTACTAAAGGTCAGTCTTTTTTTGCTCTTTTTTGCTTTTTCCACTTCCTGTCTTCTCCAAAGTTTTGGTGTTTTTTTTTAAACAAACAAAATATCACCAACAAAGGAAGGAAAACCTACAATCCAACCATTTCCCAAGCTAAAGAGGTTTTCATCTCTGCTGCTTGAAACCCACCTATATATATAATCTATGCCAACCTCCTCTAAACAAGAGGTAAACTCCATATGTGAAAGTCAAGAAAACTCACATGACTAAAAGTACGCAAGGGAAAACAGGCAAGCAGTTTAAGATAACTAGGAATAAGTCCACAAACAGGCTGGCCTTAACGAGCTGAGATGGATGCAGGAGGAAGCTGGTTAAAGAGGCTTGCTAGACACATGCTGGAGGAAGTGTAGCAAAGGTGGCTGTTAACAGACGTAAATATATTTTAACAAAGATTAAAATGGCTTCTGAGAATCGTAATGCTTCTGAATAATGCAAGTTGAGAAGGTTTATCAAGACAGCTTGCTTTTAACAGCTGCTGCATTTGAACTAACTATAAATGCCGCTCTCCTCGAAAATGGTTAAATGTGGGATTTTATCTTCCAGAACGGCACCACACCAGCATACTATGTGAGCTCTCCTAAATAATTTAGTCAGGTGTCATATTTCTGCTATGAAATTCTTAAAGAATTTGAAGTTTCTTGAATCCATTCACAAAGAGGAAAGAAGGCAGTGAATTTAAATAGATAACACTGCTCACAATTTTAATTTGTCTTTCCTTTCATTTCCTTTAATCTGCTAGAATAATATAAACATCGTGTTTGCCCATATTCATATCGTTCCACTTAACGAAACATATAAACACGTCCTTGTGAATTGAAAGTCGTGACTACATGGATGTTTCAAAGGAAACATCAGAAGTTTCTACTGAAGATTTTATATAATGAATGACCAAACTGTTAGTGTTTCTTGAGAGCCTGATTTTCCTTTCTGCCCGCTTCCAAAAAGTATAATGCGGCAACACAGAAAGGAGTTTGTAAAGTAACAACACTGATCTGGTAATTGTGCAAACAGCACCAGTACCACTGATTGACCACAAATGTTTCTGACAATGCTCAATGGAGATAAGGAGCCAAGCATCACAGTGAGCAACAAGATCACCCTCTAACACAGCATCAAAGATCAATTTTTGAAAATATCAAAACATTACTCCTGGCAGGCAATGACAACCACTTGTTTTGATTCGTTTCACTGGATATGAGGCTAATATAGTAAAAAGTTACATGGTAAATAGATTTTCAAGCCACAGTGGTTGCATACCAAGCCAAACGATGTTATTGTTTCTGCTGTATGTTCTTCTAACTAGATGATTACCAGAATTCTACCTAACAGATTGACACTTTGGTGTTCCAGGGGCTTTTATTCCACATTATCATATGCATTACTTACCTACTATGCAATCAATAAAAATAAATATATCTCAATAAAATAAGGTTGAAGGATTTGTGATAAGTCCCATTTTCATATACTTCTAATTAGTTACCTGAGGTTCTACATCAAGTATTGCAATTAGTCCCTGCTCATGGATCTTTCGTATTGTTTCCAGTTTTGTCCCATACATTGCATCCTCATGGCTGCCATATTCCAAATATTCATTGTTTGATATATCCTGCATCATTTGGTCATGTGATACAAAGTAGTAATTTTTCCCATTTTCTTCATCTTTCTTTGGAGGTCGAGTTGTGTCTGAAAATACAAAATATTTTTAGTACAAAAGAAATATTAAGCTTATAATATGGCTTTTTGCTTGGTTTATCAATGCTTATTCACTGAGTGATGACCTGTCAAATCACACATAGAACAACAAAGCATGATCTGAGTATGAAAGTGTAAGTCTAAAAAGTGGGTGAGGGCCTGATTACTTCTTGTCAAGAGAGATGAAAGCTACTTAGCAATAATACACTTTCTAAATATTTTGCTTTTGCAGACTCATGTAGTAAAAGATGTATGGCCTACTAATCCTTTTAATTAACTACCACTGTGTGTGACATGACCTTTACAATCAGGTTTTCAGTAAGTAGATAATGTCTTCATAAAGCATTCCCCCAAACTCTACACCCAACTAAAGGCCTGTCTCAAATGCTACCTACTCCTACCACGGTTTTGTAAAAGAATGCAGAAAATGCAGTAAAATCCACTCCTGAGAGTTGAGAAGAATAAATTATTCAATTACCTAGAGTAATCTGAAAGACCTATCAGGTTCCCATAACATGTACAGTGTATGTGATATATTTTATATGATCTATTTATAATATCACTAACATGAGGAAGTAATTTGGGTCTCTAAACACCAGCATAAAGTGCTATTTTTAATGCCCTATATGCCTTAAATCTGAAACATCCATATAGGACTTACATATAACACAGGAGTTAAAGGAGACCATTGTTCTTCTGGAGTGGGGCTGGAAGTCAGGTGATGCCTCAACCAGGCATCTAAACATCATAGTGACGTTTAGGCACCTGAATTTCATCCTGATTTGCAGTCTAGTCTTTTTATATAATCAATGAAGCAATTTTAGTGCTTCCACCGAGCAGGAAGCTAATGCAGGAAATCTATGGCATGGTTGTTATGGTATAGGTGAGACCATTTTAATAGGTATTTGAAGATAAAGTAACTAGTTCAGCTTCTATCTCCCCACAGCAACAAAGTCAGTACTTGAGAGGAATGGGGTGAAAAGCATACTGTAAAACATTTATTACTCTTTGGTTTAGTTCTTTGTACTGGAGAACATATTTGTCCCTTCCCACCATGTAATCTTGTCTGTATCAAGTAACATAGGTGCAATGTACATCACATACTCCTTGCACCGCACTTTTAGAGTGTCTAATCCAGGATTTCAGTGTCTCGCTATGAAGAGTGGTGTGACAAACAGTGCAGTTTCACATTGCTGCTGGGCTGATCTAATGGCTCCTGCTTCCAAAAGGGCTAGGTCTTTCCATTTTCCTTCTGCTGGCACTGGTCTTTGTCTAACTCCTTTGCAAGCAAGCCTGGGGAACTTAAATCAGCAGCCAGCTATTCCTTTTCCTTTAAAAATAACACTTTTAACAACAACAAAATCCCTTTTAACAACAATTGCACCTTAGTGCAATTTTAAAGTAAAGCACTGACAAGGTATAAAGAAAATTAAGTCATAATGGTCGTCAGTGTCACTTCTGAGCCATGTATGGTGTTTCTGAAGTCAGCCTAAAACAGAGTGGACAGAGTTAGCTGCTGGATGGTCCTGTTTCAGAACGCGTAGGTTGAGGAGAATAGGTGCATCTCCAAGAGATCAGGTAGTAGGATATGCAACTCCTGCCATGCTAGCGCTAGAGATTGCTGTGAAGGGAAAACATCCCTGTGTTCTGCCTAACAACCCACTTGTAAGCAGTGAAGTTAATTGAGTTTTCTTTTTCTTATTGTCATCTTTGGAAAGTTATTTTAGTGTAACACCACTCCTCAAGGCTAGGCTGTGAAAAGTCATTTAAAAGATTCAGATAAAGTACACAGTAAAGGTTTCCTCTAAATCCAGTTTATATTTTTTCTCATGGGAATTGCACACAGTTTTAAACGTCAGTTCCAGTCTTACATGAACTGTAAATGTAAAATTAGCACAGAAAAATGTTTTATCCTTCATTCTAAATTAACACACATTTGGGGTAGAGAGAAGTATGCTTAAGAAGAAATTTTGTGAATACTAAGAACATTCGATGTAATAGCTAGGAGATCCAGAGAGGCGATTCTCCCCCTCTCCTTGGCTCTTGTGAGACTCCACCTCGAGTACTGTGTCCAGCTCTGGGGCCCCCAACACAAGGAGGACATGGACCTGTTGGATTGAGTCCAGAGGAGGGCCACGAAGATGAT
>VXBO01012841.1:13772-88772 GCA_013400135.1 Rhinoptilus africanus
TGGGAGCACTGACTTCAGCAAGTTCAACAAATATTCAAGCCACATTTAATAACTTTATGAAACTAGTATCAAAGTAAAGAATATATAGTCAAAATACAGAAATAAAGTTGAGTGAGAGAAAACAGCCTGATGAGATCAAACAAAAGTTAATCAGAACAGATTACTATAAACAAGTTAGCTGAAAGGCCGCTTTGCTTTGTGTAGCGGTATTTCAGCAATTCCTTTCCTCAACAGCCAGCTTAGAAGGAAGAGCTAATCTGAAAAAAAAGAGATATGCATCACTTTCAAATCCTGCTGGATGTGTTACTGTGATTGTTTGTAGAAATATCATCACCCCAATTTGCAACCTGTGTTAATTTCTTATTTAATAAACATAGTGGATTTTTTTTTTTGGTAAGAAAACAAAAGTTCAGAATGAAGTGTCTGCATTCAGCTTTCCATTACACGTACATTTATCTTTCTGTTGGCTATGAATCCTTTTATTTGTGAACTGCAAATGGTTAGAATTTGCTTACACTTCCAAACCTTTTGTTTGTCATAGATACTTCACTTCTAAAAGTGGTCACTAATTACAGAATTACAAAAGGTAGAATAAGGCTTTTCCCGCTCAGAAATTTGCATTTTTGGTAAAGGTAACAATATATCAGCTTCACTAACATCCTACTAATAGGCATACATTTAATTTTATATCACCATCCTTCCAAAGAAAAAAAAATGAAAGACTAAAAGATGTGTGCAATTGGTTTTTGCTTAGTATAAAATTTTCAAATCAGAACTCATTTTGCTATGATAAACACTATGAATTACATATAAACATATGTGGAAAACAATGTCCTAGTCTTAAAAAAAAAAATAAAGTTTGATTAACAGATGATGATTCTGCAGTGCTGTTGTGCACTATCCTGTAAGACCAGAGATTTAAAAAAAAAAAGAAAAAAAAAATGAACCAAACCAGTTTTGATGCGGGTTTGGCATCAAGTGTACGTTATGGTCTTAGACTCAGTATGCTCATTCTATAGTTGAGGAATTTAAAGTACCAGATTTTTCCACATCAGATAGCAGGTAGTTGGTGCGTACATTTCAGACAAGAGAACTAGGATTTCTTTAATTTGAGACGGGATCAGTCATCTATTGTTAAAATGTCCAAAGTGTGCAATAATAAGGCAGATTTCTTACTACACCACCTCTTAAGATACTCATTGTTTGATGAAACAAACAAGGTGCTTTAAAACAGCAGAGTAACAGGATACAAACAAGTGCCAGAATGGAGGAAAACTGCTAAAATGGGAACTGCCCTTTCTTTCACAATCAGAAATAAAGAACTTTTGTATCTGGTATTTGAAAGGTTTTTAACAGCTGATATTCAATATCAGCTGATTCCTGAAGTGTTGGCAAGATACCAGGTTTCTGGCACTGGCCATTTCTAATGTTATTTAAATATTCACATCATGCAATAAGCAGTTTCACACACTGCAATGTAATGGAAAATACTTCCTAAACTGAATCAGAACTGAGACCCAAAGCAGAACCAGTAAATAAATATCTCGCGTATATGTCAAACTATATTCTTCAAACAAAACCTTACATCTTATCAAAGAAGTCAGAAAGTACTAACAAAAATTATATGCTTTCTACTGTAATACTGTTAAATTTCCATGGCTGAGAATGTCCCGTTAATTTTTTCTGCCTTTTTAAATTAGTTGACAAAGTAGAAATCCAAACACAGAAATAAAATGCATATATATGAGAGCACTGGCTCAGCGAGATATCAAATATACAGCATTCTAGTGTCAAAAGTACAGGCAGAAATGTCCAAGATTTCTTGGTGAAAAAGGGGCATTTGAGGAGTAAAAATTCTACTTAACAATCACTCACATTTTAACAGTGCATTAATTATAACAAAAGCTGGATGATAAGTGAGCAACAGAGTCATAACGTTCAGTGTTCGTAGCAGAATTTTATCCTCTGCTCATTTAAATGAGGTTGGAAACATATACTCATGTATGTGAAACTTTAAGTAGCTACGTTCTTTCAATTTTTCAGGATTCTTGCAAGAGGCAGAGTTGTGACGCTGAATCGAGTTGGGTGATAGTACAAGGTGGCGTTGATAGAAGTCTTCCTTTCGATGCTGTGCCTCTGGCTTCTCAAAGGATGATTAGTCCTACAATCTTATTTGATCTATTCTTTTGCCTCTAGGAAAAGGGTTTCTTGAGGATACAGTTTTACCTCCAGTAATGTTTTATTTGGATCCAGCTGGGTCACCTGTAAAGAGAAGGAGGTACGGGTAAGCAGACCTTTTTGAAAGGTTTACCTTCACGGGGCAGATTTTTGCTGGGGAGATTTTTGAGCCGCTCCGTCAGTGATAACTGAAATGGTAAGCACGAATTCCCAGGATGCAGATTAAGAAATATATATCGTATTTAGTGTGGCGTTGTTATTATTTTGTAATAACAATAAACAGAACAATAATAAACAGAATCCATGACATTCATTCCAAGAAGGTCTGGTTTTCTACCATAAACCAATGCGTGAGTATCTATCTGTTTTCGTCAAAGTTAAGATCTTTTGGAAGGATTACTAGAACACATGAGTTAAGATGAAAAATAAAACTGTAGTCCCAGATAAGTATCCTAAAATTTCAATCAAACTGATGGTGCCAGCAGCACAGCCAATCCAACGCAATCTCACCATTGAAAGGGGAAACTTTGCCTTTATTTTCCTACTTTTGCTCCAAGTCACACGGCAAAGCACCTAACTCTCACTCACTTTGGTGCTCATCAGCCACCTCAGCAAACCTAGGCTGGGAGGAAACGGTCCACTTCTGTTTGTTTGGTTATTTTTCTGTCATGCTGGCGAGTTTAACTGGTGAGCTGGTGAAATCCAGTGCAAGGTAGGCAGCAAAAGCACTGAGTAGAAGGGAGGAAGGGAGCAGGGCCCTCCTCCTCTCACTGGGCGCGAGGTGCTAAATCAGCTCACACAGGGTGAAACTGCAGCTCAACCCAACTACCCAAGTGTATCCTCATTATGCATGTGCACGCGTCTGTATATATACATATATATATATGCATTGTAAGGCTCTATATATCATTTATGTAGACACTTAACGTGTGTACCTTTGTATGATGGGATCGTTCCCTGGAATCCTGACTCCTCATTGGATTTGTAAAAGTATTTAGGCAATGACTTGTGCAGGTGGGCATACAGAGAATTCCAGCGAGAGTTAAATGCCATGCAATTTGGAAAATAATGATACAGGCACTGTCTGCACCGTTATTGCCAAAATTCTTCAGCATTTGGATCCCAGCACCAAGGGCTGCAAGCTGCTCAACACCCTGACTGTCCCACCGCCCACTTTCACTCAAGACACGCAGGTAATTCTCAGTTTATAGTCAGCAAGAAACTGTTGAGGATCCTATGTAGAAGCTGGACTGCTGCCTGTAGGATAAATCTCTTCCATGGAAATAAAACCTAATTGTAAATATAATATAATTATTTATATAGACAAAATAATGAAGACAAGGGCCCTAGTGTCCTTCAGGCATTTCGGTTTGCATGTCAACACCATGACATCCTCCAGAAGACGACTGCAAAGCTTCGTATAGAAAGATGAACATTATTTCTATTAATCTTACCATTTTCTGAAATATTTTGCTTCCATTTTAAAACTTATCTTCTCTGGTAATTCTGTTTTAGTTTCTTTTGCTGTGTGAACACACTAGTTACCAGAAGTTTGTTTGTGAATAACAGATGATTAGTCCTATGCTATAGGTATAAATGCAAATACGTACATTTTTTCCAAAGTTGAATTTGTTTTATCTATGATCATATCATACCACTGCTTCCTAAAATTATTTGAAAATATTGTTGAGCATACCAAATACTATGAATTAATATAAGGAACGCTAAATATATTTTTTCTTAAAAGTGTAATTTACTAATCCTGCTACCAAGTAACAAAACCAGTATTGCTCCTCTTTCTCTTCTCCCCACTAAATCAGGCAAACTTAAAATATATTTGTATTTCAATTGTTTTATTGGATAATTACAGAAAATTCATTAAACAAATATTAAAAGCTTATCGCTTCCTAAGTCCATTGAAATCAATGTAGTTTCCCCTTTCTGACTGCAACAGAATTTTTAAAAAATATCAGAATTTTTAGAAAAAAACCCCCAACAGATGCATTGTTTTGATTTCCAAAGCAGGAACGTATTTTCTTAAACTTCATGTACCCTAGTGAGCTACTGGTAAATGTCTGGCGAGAAAAATAATTTATAAAAACCAGACTCAATTTTAGAGTCCTATTATCTACAGTCCAATTATGCATTCCTGCACAGATGCTGCTTAAATTATTGAAAGGTTATTATCTTAGAAAGCAAACCTGTTATGTAAAAACCAGCCAAAGTAGCGCATTTAAGTTTGCGATTACAGAAGTATGCTAATTAAGTATCTTGTTGCATTTTTTAATATTTTGGTATTCTGTTACAGTCCACTATCGCATATAGGCACCGAACGGGAGGTAAAGAGGGGTCTCTGCAGCTCGCAGCACATGAGGCATTGTGCACCTGAGAAGCAATTTTCCTTCGGCAGTTGGAGCCAGTATCTAATTAGACCTCTCTATTTTCAAATCCTGCAAGCTCTTTTTGCAAGAAAAGCTAGGGAAGACAGAACAAGTCTCCTCTACATGTGGAAAAAAAATATAATCTGAAAAGCAAGCCTTGGCAATGAACACAATCTTCCAGACTGCAACCATACGGAAACCCGTTACTCACTGGAGTGTAATTCAAGGTACACATCCTAGTCTAAACTCCAAGCTTTGCAAACTTCAAGTACCTTAAATAACAACAGCTCATGAGGTCCCTTCCTCAACGCCCTCACGCTTAGCGGGTTATAGCTCACAGCAGTGCGCAGTACCTGCAGCAAAAGGACTGTGCAGCTTCTCACCATCATTTCAGTGCGCTGCTTAATTCACTGAGGGACAGCAGAGTTTGCAAATGTTTACACCATTACCCAATTAACTAACAATATGGCTCCTACATCTGTCAACAAACAAAGCTGTTGTTGCTTTGTTTTAGCTCCTTGGCATTTTCTGTTCATATGGGTCGCCATTGTACTTAATTATCACACCACAACCCTTCTGCAGCTTCTACTTTGTTATTTGTGGCTTGTAAATATGTTGTTTACTATGAAGCATAGCAGCCTTATTAGTGAACACATCTCCTACCAAAAGAAATGGTTTCTCTTGTAAATATATGAAATATAAGACCTAAGATGCTTTGTAACTTAGAGCACTTTAGAACAGAATTAGGAACCAAAGGTTCCTAAAGTAATAGAGTAATAGAGATTAAAGGACCCTGGAAGAGCTGTAGCCCACAAAAGTGTGTCCAATGTAGTGTTTTAATTAATTTTATTCACTTAAATAAATTTATGTGGATTATCTGATAATGCAAAGTATTAAAATATCTTTATATCTAAGTCTGTGTACCTTGTTTCATTACCATTAGGATAAATTCTGGAGTCCGCTTCAGTGCTGACAGTCCTTTGCCCCGATGTCATTGCACGGCGCTCTTTTCAAAACAACCCTGCACGTGATGTAAGTTACATTGTCCAAAACCCACACACTTTTATCGTTTAAAGATTTCTTTTAAAAATATATATCGTTGGCAATTACACAGGAAATCATTTAAGCATGTGTTTATATACTGAGTCTGATTTGATTGTGTTGAACTCAATGCGATTACATAGGTACCCGTGTGGGGAAATCAATGCTTTCTTGATTAAAGGTTGCAAAATTCAGCAAATTAAGCATTCGGCATTTGTTAAAGGCCTGAACAAATGCTAAGAACAGTGTTTCTCTTTATTTTCAAGTCCTACAATATCTGACTTTCTACCAGTCACACACATAACATTCTAAGAGTCCACTCCCACATCACACGGTGACACCAGCTGATGAGGTGAATGGATTTTTCAAATGTATTTTGTGCTTTTGCTAAGGAAAGTGCTTTGTAATGAAATGTGAGCTAAAACACCTTTAAAGAGGTTCTAAGCTGTTCCAAATTTAGATGGCGAGGAGGGTGCCAGAGGAAGGACACAATGTTCAGGTATTAAGAGAGTATAAGTCAAGTGACAGCAAAATTACTAATATTCAGGCTCACAGAATTCTGTGGAATAACGTGCATGTGCTTTCAGAGCTGTCATCCTCAGGCAAATTACCTCCCAGGCAAACTTGAACCCTCCCCTCTCCAGGGAAAGCCTTCTACCAACTTGACCAGAGGGTGGTTAACGGGACCTTATTTCTGTCAGCGTGAGATCCTGCCACGGAGCTCCGGAATTTTTCCCTTTCACTGAAATAGGCTGAAGTTGGTAAGACAGTGCTTTCCTTCCAACTATGGATACACTTTTACAGGACCTTACGCTTTGCTGCCCTGGCGCCAAGATTTCATCTTTTAATGTACAGAGCTTCGTTATGTCACTGATGTTGGTTTGGTGAGCGGGAAATTTAATAGTTTTAACAGGTATTTGTTTAAATGAATGCTGTGGTCACTATTTCAACTAAGCACTAGCTAGTTGGTTTGAAGCCCTTCTGCAGCACTTTGAAGTTTGAATGATTTAAAATGCGCAACCCCAAAAGACAGTCATGTTAACTCTTGTAATTCGCCAGCAAGAGCGTAGTAGCTACTTATACTTTATTCTCAGTAAATTCCTTGGGTTTTTTAATGGCCCAATAATGAAAATTAATATTAGTTTAAACATTTTAATACAATTTTGTAGCAAAGTCTTTTTTCCTTCTACAACAACGTTTGTATTATTTCTGTCTTCGCTTGTGCTGACCTATCTATTCTATTACACATTCACATCCTGAACAGCGGTACTTTTACCATTTCAAAGGTGTGGTTCCTTACCCTCCCTAACTCTGCAGGGAAAAGATAAATACAAAAAAAATGGCTTAATGCCCAGGAAGGTCATTTAAAAGCAAAGAATCGAATACACAATTATTATGACACTTACACAAGCCGTAAATATCACACCCTTCACCTTTCTCTACACCCTCGGACAAGGATCTGATTCCTGAGTAGCACAGCCTCTATACCACTTACACACGCATGAATACATTTAATGAATCTAACGGACAAAGAGTTCTTTTACTCTCTTTACTAATCCTCCTAAAGTATAAATGCAATAGAAATTACTTAAAGGCACACCTGGTAAAGTACCAGACCTGTTTAAAATACTATATTTTCAGAATGACACACAAACAAATACAGTGAATCCTTTCTGCCTATTGAAATATCTACAGGTTATGCGGATAATATGCTCAACTTGAGCAACAAACAAAAGCAGGGCTACTTTATAGAAATATATGCAATTAGATCTGGTTTAGTTGAATAAACTTGGAGATAATTAACATCTGAATTGAAAAAAGACATCACAAATGAGGAAAAATATGTCATAGTAAGAGACTTCTACTCTCCTTCTAACTACGAGACTTTAATCCAGATATGTCGTGCTCTTATTATCTTATTTCTGTGAATAGACTTCCCCAAAACGGTATTTGAGATTAAGCATGTTTTAAAAATACATTTACTAAGCAAAGCAACATGTTGATGAAACAGAAAATTGTGCTGTTATATCCTCCACTTTGAGCACACTTTCCACCTCCTTAGAAAAGCCGTGCCGCACTCTGAGATACCCGAGATGCCACCAATCTTTACATAGTATAAAGTTTTGTTGACTTAACATAATTTATATCAGGAAAGACTCTGCTGCATAGATTTTAATCAGTGAAGGCTTATAAGCCTGACTTGCATTACCTGACTTTTTAGACAGTAAATTAAGATAGCAACTGTGTCCTCCTCTGTTTTATAAAATACTAAGCATAATGGCAGGAGAGTGTAATAAGGATAAGCCCAAACCCAGGGTTGCTATATTTGTATAGTGATGCCTGGGCTATCTGGTGCTTTGTAAAATTCCAACATTACGAATTCATGATTCTACATGAAAGTTTCTTTTTTTAAATCAGGAAAAATACCTCATGTTTGTGGAACAAAGCTTAAAACCCCCACAAACACTAATCATTCTAGCACCAAATCCCAGGTGTCAATTATGTTTTAAAAAATCAGATTTTTACCCAAATCTTATGACTTTTTAACAGTGGGTTGTAGAAGAAATGTATAGAGTTTATCTACCTTCCAGTAAAAGACGTGAGGAAACGCTGTGTACAGCAGTTCCACTCGAGTAGTTCTGAGGTAGTTCTGTCCTTCTTTTTAGCCCAAGATCAGAAATTTTGTTTAGTGATCAATACCAAAATACGGCCAAAATACACCCAGTTACTAACATGACTGAGGATCTGGTTTGTATTTATTTTTAAGAATTAATCTTGCTGAAAAATCACTACATCTGCAAGGCTGCATCTTCCTTTAGCCTTTCAAAGAGCTCATTTTCAATGACAAAATAACAAATACACTCATTTCGGCAGGAGAAGTGAAAACACAAAAGTATTTCAGTTAATTAGAGTCTCCTTCAGTAATATGAGTTTTGTTGATGCGGTCTCGTTGGCGCTCAAGTACTACACAAGTTGCCTTACACACCGACAGCAAGAAGCTGAAGACGGTGCTGGTTTCCACCGCGCCAACAACCCCGAAGCTGGAGGACTGCGGGTTTTGAGGGAAGAGGAACATGCTGTAAACCTCTCCTCAGATTTTTTTCTGCTTTCCTCCCTGCCTTCTTTCTGGTTTGAAAATCTATGATCTATTCAGGAATTCTTTATGTGGAAAGGGAGTAGCTGACAGAACAGCCTGCAAGTGTCTTTTCCTGACAAAGGACCTGCCGGCAGAAGAGCTCCGTCTCCTGCTCCTTCACACTATTTGCTTTCAGTTTTCTTGAGAGTGGAGAAAGGTTTAAGTACTGGCATTTACAGATCAGAGCATTTGTATGTTAAGCATCCTTTCTGCTGTGCCAGGGAGCAAACCAGTCCATTACTTGTGGGCACTGCTGCCAGAGTGCTTACATCGAACTAACAATTATTCATGTATTTAATTATTTAGCTACAGAGAAGAAAGCTTATGTCCCCAGAAATACTATAGCTTTCACTGTGGGTATTGATGAAGAGCTGAAAGGAAGCAAACAGCCACATCTTCTGGAAGTTTGAGAACATGTAAATACATTTAAGCGCTCCAAACGAACGGCAAGAACTTTGCTTTGCATACATCCCCAAGGGGAATGGATGGGAACACAGTCACTCACGGGAGAATGACCCAGGATCGGATTCACGTGCACTTAATTATGACTGCATGGAAAAACGATCCAAAAGGATTTTTATCACAAGTTCAAAGGATTAAGATGTTCAGATACCACAATGATATCTACAGTATAACATTGTGATTGGTAGATAGGTAAAGAGAATAAAAAGCGCGCCTGAGACTGCTTTGGTGATTTAGTCTGATGTATTACTTATGCAATTACCAAAACAGCAGGAGATCATTAAATTTTCTGGTAACCAGACACAGCATTCTTAGTATCATACTATTACAAAGGCTCTTTATTGGTATTTTATCATTAAATTTACTTTCTATGAGGGGAAAAAACCTACGCAAAATTGACATTAAGTATAAATTCTGGGGAAAGCGTACGAAATATCTTAAGCTGAGTTTACGCTGGATAATGCCATACGCAAAGCAAAGCTCTGCAGCTTAACTAAGGCATCTTCCCGTGAACAATAACGTGCCTCCCCTGAAATAAATGTTTTGTAAAATGGGGCAGTGCTGAATAAAAGAACACTTTTGGTCAGAGGGATGTGCTCGGGTGGAATATATTAATCACATGGTTGGCATTAGTCATTGGGTTAACTAATGAGGATGACTCAACTGAGAGTTCACACACCGCAGTGAGTGTTCAGTGTTGTGGCGAATGCTTGCTTACTTTAGCGAGTCTTAAGTAAAAGAGCTTATCTGAAATGCACACCTATTTCCTGAAATTGGTTAAACATTCCCCGTATTCAAATAGAGCTGTTGGAAGAGAGCAGAGACTATATTGACCTACCGAATGTAATTCTATTTCTTTTTAGAGTAAGCTTACACCTACGAGATGAGGAAGACATTCCTTCTATCTCCTTTCTGTGACTTGACACATGAAGGGCTTTAATCTTTCTCTTTGGATATCATAGTTACTTATGCAAAGACACCAGGTCTGAAAAGACAGATCAAGTCTCGCTTTCTTAGAGGAAAACATTATGAAAAATCCTTCTGTGATACTTACAGAATTTTTGACTGCCTATATGGACATTATATTTCCACAAAAGTAAACATTACATTTCAAGAAGCAAAATCTACTCATGGTTCTCTAAAGTACCTCCATTGACTTTGGCAGGGCAAGAACATCACCTACGCCCTTTGTAGGTGCTGCCTGAAATAATCAGAATGGTTTGGGTTGGAAGGGACCTTAAAGATCATCTAGTTCCAACCCTCCTGCCCTGGGCAGGGTCACCTCCCACCAGCCCAGGTTATGTGATAACCGTTCTTTGTGAGCAGCCATCATGTTAAAAGCAGTAAAACCTAAGGGTTGCAAATGCTTCAGCCTCCTGGCTGCAACGAGACGTGGTCCGTTCCTCTCGCACTCAAGGTTCATCAGTGCAATGGTTCTACTCTTACAAGTCATCAGGAAGAACGATCAGAAATGCTCCTCAAAGAGGCATGGGAATATGCTAGTCTGGTGTGGCCAATTTGCTTAAGCAACTTCTCAGTGTCCTAACGAAACCAAACACAACTGCCTGAATAAATAAAATAACAATGTATCCTGAAAAGAGAGGAAAGACAAGGGCAGGTAGTATTGACTTAAGGACAGTTGTAAATGACAAAAGGAGGGATGTCTACCTTTGTAGGTGGTTGTGGCTTTGTGTAAACTAGATCAGAGCTGATTAACACATGCCACCATCAAATCTATACGGACCTGAAAAATTTTAAATTATGTGAATTATAACAGATGGTAATACTACTTTATATAGCAGGAAATATAAATATCAGTGACTGAAACGACTGTAAAAATTGCATGGATCACAGGTTAAATTTTCCCTGAAGTGACAAAACCACTGTCAAATTTTTTTAACGTATCAGAAAAATACTTCATTAAGCTGAAACCCTCCTTTGCCATAAGGAATATACTGAATATTTGCAGAATAACCCTTACAAAGAATGGCTTCTGTGAACTGACACACGAAATTGCCGAACTACCTGGATGGCAATATATGGATGACGCTCTAACATTACATTTCCGAGACCATCAGAGAACAGTTACCTGCTCAGATGACCACGTGTGCCGAGTGCTGCAGCTACACTTACTGTCCTGGGGCGTTATTTTCACCATCGTGGGTATCAAAGAGAATTACTCCTGCCAGAGCACAGGAGTGAACCATCACATTTGGGTTTGAAGGAATATCTTACTTTGCACTCCCATATAATATTAAGAATTATCTGGCCCTATATTTACTGAAATCCTGATCATACCTAATTTAAACCGACATGCAATTTGAGTCAAATCTATTTTCTGCCCTTTCAAGGGAGACAGATTTTTTGTTTCTGTTTATTTAAACTGCTGTTGAAATTGGTTAATTAAAAGGATTTAGAAAATCTTAATACTCTAAACAGAGCAAACTGGTTCTGAATTATTAAGCAACATTTTAGATGCATTTAAATAACCTTAAGTGACTTAACTGCCACCTGATCCTAATCTGTGGCTCAGAAAAATAAAACGTGAAATACTGTAGAAGTCTTGGCGTACCAGGGCTTCCAGATACAGTAAATAAAGAGCTTAAGTCTCTAATACCGTGTCTGCGAAAGGCATTCTCTCAAATACATAACTAATGCTTCACCTTACGGAGAAATGAGCAGAGGAAATTGTAGATTGCAATTTCGATTTTTCAGAAGAAATTAACAAATTCAGTCTTTCAAAAATCGCCTTTCAAAAAAGAGCACATGCCAGGACCTCTCTTTCTGATGGATACCATAAACCATTCACAAACGTATCATGAACCCCAGCAGGGTGGGCGAAGCCCCCTTTGGGTAAGTTTGGTCTGCGCATTCCTCCTACCTAGTTTCAGGTAGACCTGAAAGTGGACACTTCAGCTTCTTGCCTGAAGCGCGGCGAAATGCCCAGCCTGTAAGATGTTAGAGAGTTTTAGGAAGACTTCTGTGATCTCCAGCACAGAAGGAAGTGAGGAACTGATCATCCGGGAATTCTCCAGGGAGAAGGTGGATCTTGCAGCTGGCAGACTGAGAGGACTACTGAAATTAGTGTTTGGGAAGGCTTTTAAGAGAAAGGGACTATTTCCAGAAGAAATACTGAATGAGAAGGCTGACTGAGCAGGCTAATGTGCTTAGGGTAAAGCTCTTTTTGTTATAGCTAAGTGCATTTTGAAGATTAGAGCAATTCTTGGAAGAAAAGGAACTATAATTCTAAAATCGGCACTTACATTCAAATAGCGCACACATTCGCTTCCATAAAGTCTTTGCAGGTGCACTTAAGAATAATGCCAAGAGCTTCTAATACAGCTTTTCACTCCGAAGGATGTGCTTGCCGGACGGTTTCAAAGCTAGAGGTACAAGTTACCTGCGGACCCAGGCTCACCCGCGTGACACACGCTTGTTGGTATGGTTTGCAGTCCTGCCTCGGTTGGGGCACTGGGAGAGGAGGTGGTTAATATCTAATTTCAGCGCTAGCAGAAAGAACGAACGACACAGTCGGTGACAAAGACCCAATAACAAGTCACTGCATGTGCTTAACTGCTTTGCAATGTCACTGCTGCTTTAAAATCTACAAGTAGTGTCTGGAAAAGGTTAATCTGTGTATTTACTCATGTGTAGAAGTTTGTATTTACAGTAGGGTTATGATACCAACTTTAAGTTAGCTAAGGATATCTGTGTAAGCAACTGGAATATAGAACTAAGAACTAATGAATTTTTATTTACCAAAGTAGTAAAAATACTCCAACAACAGTGTATCAGGACCGATGGCTTTGAAAAGCAGGTAAAAATGCTCTAACAATTTTATTACAAGAAAATGCTGATTTGGTTGACGATAGTCCCCTTGTTTCGATAATTCAGAAACACTTTTGGGAGTGCAATAGAGATTAGGACAGAAGAAAAAAATACTAACTTGAGAAGACATTTTCATCTTACTGCAGCAAACACTCCAGCAAAGTAATTCTGGTACTTTCCAGCATATTATTTCAAGAATGTTATGTATAGATTAAATACAAACAGACATTTTAAATGCTATTTTTTTCTGGAGCACAAGCATCCTGAGTGCTCTGATGCTGTTGTGCAGATTTCAAGGGATGTCTGTGATATATATCATATAGCAGAAGAGTCTTTACAACCTGCGGTGTATTTTTAAGAGACTATAGACCACGAAGCCTAAGGCAATGAATCTATACTTTTACTGTACTTCCAAGGCATTCAGCGATGACCTTTTTATTTTATTTTTTTAAATCTACGTATTGGCTTGCACATTTCCAACTTTCCAAACCTGAGGAACGTGGCAGATGTCATTTACAGTTCTCGATGGTTAGCAAACCCCTGGGGATTATTTTTTGTCTGTTGTAGCTCTGGTGGTCACAATGGCAACCGGATTCATACACAGCCACTGAGTCAATCGGCATGAATCATTTATGTGACTCCTCATACATGGCATTATTAGGTTGGAATCACAGAAAAAAAGATGACAGGGTCTGCTTCCCACGCAACAGACCAACAGCTCCGTGTCCTGCCATTCAATTCTCCTTTCTTTGCCTCAGTGTTTTCTCCCTCGCAGTTTCACAAATGTGCTGAAAATACCAGCCCATTCCAATTTAACAGTCTTTTCTTTTCTGCTTTTTTTTTAATTTGTTCTTATGTGAGTCATCTGATCAATTTTTAAGTTTGTTACAGAGGACTAAAATTAATTATGATGATGATGTGATTGAGTGCAGAAACAGCCAGACTAAAGTGCAAAACAAATGTAAAAACTTAGAGTGGTATACTTGTAGGGGTTTTGTATTAAATATGTACCAAGACATAAATATGGTATGGGTAGGGATGTATGACTTGCAGAGTATTTAAAACACATGAAAACATTGTTTAGGCCATGAAAGATTGTTTTTCTTCTGTGAAGTAAACTGATTAGTAATCCTGGAAATATAGATGACTTCTAGTCTTTGGTTCCACTGGAAATGATATTACATGCTTAAGGGGCGAAGTTAATTAGTGAGTAATGAGATTCCTTAAATGCTGCTTTTCAGTCTGACCGATTAGGATCCTCCATATAAGACAAGGTGGAAGAAAAGCTGTAAGCACTACAATCCTGTTCACCAAGATACACTAAAAATTGGTCAGAAGTCGCATCCACCGTCAAGGTTTTCTTGCTAAGGACACTGTTTTCTTCCCCTTTGGAGCACTTACAAATAAGATGATAAAGCAAGAGGTATCTGTTACAAAACGATATTGTAAACTTGCTAATCAGAGCCTTATTCCCAGTGAACTTCCTCCAGGGGCAGCGATGGGAAACAAAAGAGAAAAGCAACCCAAGTTACTGAGCAGCTTCGATGAAACGTGGCTTAACCCTTGCAGCGATGCCCCCAGCAAGCAAAACCCAGCGCTGCCCTGCTCGTGAGCAGCACTGAGGCACTACGGCCAAAAACCTGCTGAGCTTCACCCGTCACTGCTTGGCTCTGCACCGTCATTATCTCTGTAGTGCCCATTACCTTCGCCTTTTACGCAGGGCCCCAGGGAACTGCTGCACAGTCGGACCCACTGATTTTTACCTTTGCTGTAACAATGGCTAGCTAAGAAATTAAAGTTAATTTGTAATACAGCAGAAAACGTACAGGTATAGTTTCAAAGAAACTTAGGAACCAGCACATAACTATCTGTTGATAAATCAACAGAATTTAATTGGCTTTTGTAAGCAGTAAGTGGTATTGATTTTGAAAACCAGTCACAGCAGGTACATCATTAGGATATCAAAGTAGGAGATATAAATGATTATTTTCTGGTATGATGTAACAGGTAGATGAATAATTTAACAGACTTTACTGATTAGCTCACAACTGTACACTATCTGACACTGAGCCGTCCTCATTCATAACGTAAAACTGCATCAAAATGGCAAAACCAGAAAGATCAGAAGGACGAGCCCATAACAGATCTAAGGAGTGCACTAATATCATCGCGGCTTCCTTCCAAACAGGATGTGAGTGATGCTGGCTCTGCATATTCGGGCAGTTTTCATTCAATATGGTCCACAACTTGTTTGTTTCAGAAAGGGATGATTTTTGACGATGTCAGTGGAAACGGGTTTCGCAACACAATTTTGAATGTGACACGTGACAGCATTGGTAGGTGGCAGCTGGCTTGCTTACAGCCACAGAGCTTGGCAGCACTGACATATTCAGGCATTTCTTTCACCTTCTATGCTCTAACATACCGGTCAGCTAACATACACGAATAAGAAGTAGTGGTATTTACTCCTGAAAGGTACGTTTACTCACATCTCTCCTCGGAAAGGTGCCCAGCAGCTTGTACTCCTCCCAAGGATATCCCTTGGAAGCTACAAAATCAAAGACAACCTGCAGCTTGCTGCTGGCCAGGAAACGTCGCTCAAAGAATTCTCCGCTGGGTGTCCGAATACGCAGTTTACTGACCGACTCGGTGCTCTCCTCTTTCGGTTCGGGAGGCAACGATTGCTCAAGAGAGAGCCTGATAGCCTGAGGAAGAAAAATAACCATTGAGGTTGCAAGGCCAGCAGCAGAAGAAACGGACAGAACGATTTTCTTTTTATTTCTTCTAAGACGTACACAGCGCTCCAGAGCCATAGCTGTGCTTTATATCTCAGTGACAAAATAATTTTTATTCATTCCTTAATAACAGCCCACCAGACAACTAATTAAAATAAATCCTTCTTTATAACACATATTATTAGGTTTACAGTTAATGCACGATGGGGATAAGTAATTTAATCATTTGGCAGAAAGCCTTGGAAAAAATTTGAATGAGAAAATAATTGTCAAGTGGCCAATTGCTTCCTTAAAGGGTATAAATTAAAGGCAGTAAAAGTATTTCTTTAAATTCACTTATCAAATTGCCTTCCTCTTGCATTGAGTAATTGACCATTTGCAGGAAAATACAAGACCTTTTGTGGCAGTTCAGAGTAAAAAGAAACATGTACAGGAGATTTACTATAAACATACTACAATACTATTAAAAGACATAATTAAAAATATAATGAAAGTACATTAGATACATAGAATACATAAAAGTAGGAATGATCAAAGGAGAAAAGCAGGAGGGCAGAAATGGGAGCTTTAAGATTTGAAGCAAGCAGTTATTGTTACCACTGTTTGCAGGAAGACGGTTCCAGGCACAGGTGTGCACATTTTCTGCAACAACTTGCATGAAATCAGCCCCAAAACCACCATGACGTTACCCATCTGAAAGCGTGTGTGACTGTCTCCCCGCTAACGCTGTGGGTGCTGCTGATGTCAAGAGTTTCAGGGCAGGAGCCAAGTCTGTGTTCTCTGTCCTCTGCCTCCGGGAGCTACTGTAACACTAACACTTTGGTTTTTTTCAAATTGATGCCTAATATTAGACTGCTGGACGAGGTGGGCTTGGTTTTCGAGGGTACTGAGTGCTGCCGGTACTCATGGACAGGCACTTGTTAAAAATTAGCTGATGCTGGGAAAGCAGCCTTGTTACAGTGTCCCCTCACTTAAGGCAGCAGGTAATGAGAGTGTCAGTGAATGGAAGGTGCAGCGTTATCACACTGCCTCCCCCAAAATACACCTGAAAGCCAATTTTCCAAACTGAAGAGGCAGCGGGGCACGGATTTACCCAGATTTTCAAGGAACTTTCAAGATACAGTTGCTATTTGTGCCTTTGGAAACCTCCCCAAGGTCATCTAGTAACAGAAACTGATGGAGGATGAGTACATCGAAGAGAAAGGACCGGGCAGAAGCAAGATTACAAAGGCTTTTAAATAGTCTACTTCTTACGCACGAACCTCTGAGCAAATTATATCTCAGTATAAATATTTATACATAGAACTTGAGTTCATTTTCGCTCATCTACTATGAGATTATATTTTAAATAGATTCTATTTTAATTTTCTCTCTCTCCATTCTCAACCACCTGCTTACTATCTTTCTGTTTTGACATTTCCCCACACAGTATAACAACAGATGCTACATTATTTACTGAACCCAATCAATTATATTATAGAAAAATAAACAACAGTAGCTCATTAGAGCTCTTTTCTTTGTGCAAAGAGTGCGTCGCTCCCCAAAGTAACTAGTCTCCAAGGCTTCAACATAAAATGGCAATTTACAATGGACATTCTGTACCAGCAAACCAAGTCAGAAAACAATGATGTGACGGATCACATTAATAACTCTTGGACCTGAACAAGCAATTTCAGTTTGTTGATAAAAAGATGTTCAGTCTGTGAATAGCTCAATAGTCAGATTTTAAATACACGAACTGAACATAAAGCCACCTCTGTAAGCAAACACTGTTGCAGAACAATTCAGTGTAAGTAATCCGTATACTTGAAAATGGGGAGTGTTAGTAAACATTATTGTTAAAATCCCTTTTGTTCTACTAAGCAAACAGATCCTATTATTTTCATTACTGCACTCTACATTAAAACAGGGAAGCCCAGGTACATTTTGATAACGTGGACCAATCTTTCAGCCTTCACATAAGAAAACGATTTCCAAAAGGCCAAGGTATCAGGAAAGGTTCAGGAGTGGATGTAATAAAGCAGAATGAATTACTGTTTCTATGCATGCAAAATTACTTAAAAAAAAAAAAGAAAAACATACTTCTTGCTTGAATCTGAGTCTGAGCTGATTGCTCTGTTACTGCTCCAGTGCTGATTTAGTGCAATTACTATTAACCTCACAGAACTGCCGCCTTAGAATTAGTCTTGACACAATCCTCACAGCCCAGTTTTGTGCGTTGCTCCTTCAGTTGTGGCTGAGCTTCCACCCTTGGCTCATGTTAACAACAGGAGCTAAGTCAGTCATCAGATACTGCAGGACAGGAAAGATGAAGTGGACTGCGTCCTTCCCAAACCATTGAATACTACTGTTAGGACTGAATTTAGTATTTACAACGCAGTACTGTTTAAAAGATTCGTGAATGCTTAAATGGTTCAGGTTTTTTAATGCAATTACCTTGGTGGAAAAATATATATGCAAATGCATTGCTCATGCAGTTTGTTTATTGGGTTTATCTCAGGGAATAATAAATGTGTTCATAGCCAACTTTTTGGCACTTCTATAATGCAATTTTTTTCATACATCAGCAAAGTACACAAGACTGAAATGTCAAGTATACATTTAAGTCACATGTAGGGGGTGGAATAAGCAATACTGTACTTTATCAGGATTCCCTGAGTTCCAAGGACTTTAACTAAGTGGAGAATTAAATGAGAATATAATTCCAAATTTCAGAGCTCCATAATCCATAAGAGTCAAAGCAAAGAAGTTACATTAAATCCACCAAAAATATTGGAACTCTGATATTTAATATAAATGAATATTTGTAATATTTATATTTTATATAATACTGGAAACATACTCAGGAAATAGATATTCAATAGGCATGCTGATGTAGCTTTGTATTCATTAGCAACTTGCTCACAGAATCTTGTGTGCGTAGAAGTCAAAGGAAACCCCCAATCAACCCTGATTTCAGTCAAGACATTTATATGTGAATATCACTTTTATTTTGAAAATTTTACTCAAGGTTTCACAAAGTCCTTTTGAAGTATCAGCTGTGTTTCACAGCAGTTCTGTGAAGAAAATTTGAAGAAATATTGGAAATATTTTAATGATTCATCTATTTTATCTAACTATCTATCTATCTATCTATCTATCTATCTATCTATCTATCTATCTTACCGTATTTTGTAATTGACAGGAGGTGAAAAAGAGGAAGTCACTAATATAAATAAATTCATGTACATGATGCTTTATGTAAATACCTACACAGACAAACAGCTAAGACAGGAGCTACCCTAGATCCTGAAAGAGGCTCCAGGAGCATCTCTGACAGGTACTGGGCCCCTCATGATCTACAAAATCGAGAGAATCTACAAAATAACAGTTAGAGGAACAGTACTCTTCATAGAACATAGCTTCTGTTTTCTTACAGAGACCTAGACATAAAGTGTTCTTTTAAGCACAATTTTTATTCTAAGGAAGAGTCTGTAGAAGACTGTCTCGAAATTTAAAAATGTACCACAAATCCAATTTTACAGATTTCGGATTTTTTTTTTTATTATTATTTTTTTTTTTTAAGTTTTAATTTGTTTCTCAAATTAACTTTGGCAATTTGTTTGATCAGAATTGAAGGTAGGCTTTGTGCTACTTCCTGGAAGAAATGAAAGGGCTCCATAGTATATTTTTAAAAGGAGTGCCTGCAGAGACAAAGTTAGAGGTAACCAAAGATTCCACTGTTTATGGAGCTCGTTTCATGGATGTCCTACTTAATATCTGGCTGTAATTCAGACCCAGATGATGTAGTTGTGACACGGATGATGGAACAGAAAAGCTATTAAACAGTGGATAAAAATGGTTTAGCTGCACTATATTTTATATATATGGTAAGAAATTAATTTGAAAAATACATAAACTGATGTTCTTATAAAAAGTATACTTTGATTTAAAGTTGCAATGTGTGTTGAATGAAAGTTGCAATGTCCATAAGCTTCACGAATCCAAAAATTCATGTCAGAAAAGGTAAAACATCCCACCTCACGTTCTTCCTCCTGTTCTTTCCGAATCTGTTCCAAGCGAAACTGCTCTGCCATTTCTCTCTCTTGTGCTTCCCTCTAATAAACACAAACAGCAATCACACATGTGTCACCCCACTTTGCCCAGCTGTGCTTAATGACACGCATTAGCTCTATAAAAGCAAAGAAACTTCTCAAACTTTTCCATAGAAATCAATATAAGAAAATAGGATGCTTATTAAGTGATCTTTTTCTGTCATTCCTTTCCCAACTGCTATTATTAAGTGGGGCCAGGACCGCTTTAGCAAAAAGATGCGGTCAAGTCTACTCCCAGTGACAGTATCTAGTGAGGGCAATTACGGCTCCTCCAGCAACCATCTCATCTTAAAATGAGAGCTGAAGCCGGGCAGTCGTCTGCACCAGAAACATTTCACCAACTGTGGAGAGATTCCCACCCCGACACCCACGCGATCACTTCACCCTGCACACACCTTCGCTCTGTCAGCCTCCAGCGATATGCGGTACGCTTCGTCCTGCTCTCTTTTCACATTTTCTCTGGCTTCACGTTCATCCTAAAGTAGAAAATAAAAGGAAACGAAAAATATCAGCAAACTGGACCAACATGATATATGTCTTTATGTTCACCAGCACTCTTTAACCCCAGTGACTTCAGAAATGAGTTCAGAAATGCCTCAAGGGTGACCTTGGCTTAAAAACTGTGATTTACGTAAAGCCATGTTTGGTTTGCCATGTTAGGGACTGGTGTGTCCAAGCCCTGGCCTGAGGGCTGGATCTGGCACTAAGGCTCTTTGCCCTTTGCAATGTCCATAAGCTTCACGAATCCAAAAATTCATGTCAGAAAAGGTAAAACATCCCACCCGCCATCTTTATGACGGCCATGGCCAGCACGGCCCCCGGAAGGGCTGGTGGGAGGGGTACGTGTGGGCTGGTGTGGGGAGGGTCTCGCAGGGATCTCACTCCTGCAGCCGACAATTTGGACGGTCTTGTAACAGGGAAGGACAGACCGAGGTTTAAAGGATAAGGCTGGATTTTAATTTGCTCTCCACTCAGACTGACAGTGGGCAATGGCTTATTCTGGGAGAGAAGGCCTGCTCCCAGGTCCTTCCTTGGCGAAAAAAGCCCTTAGCAGCACCCATCCGGTTATGAATATTAACCATCATCCAGAGACCTCAATTCATGTTGTGCTGAATATTAGACAAAGATGGGAAAGTAGCAGGTCCCACTCTGAAGTGCCAAAAATGTACAGACGCAGGCAGACAGGAAACATGAGGTTAGCATGCCAACGTCAAGCCAGCAAACCTAGCAAAGTATCTTATTAATTATCACAGCGTAAAAAAAAGTAAATGAGGTTTTTTTAAAAATATTCGAATGACAAAGCGAGGCCTCATTCCACCATCATTCCATATGGTGGAAGATTAAGAAGTAGATACCCCTGAAAGCTGGGATAACTGCACTGGGGTGATGTCTGATAAAGCAAAGTGTACAATCAGTAGCTTCATACTCTGCCTCTGGAGCCAGAGGCAGCGGCTGCTCCCCTGCGCTTGCTCCTCTTACATCTGATCATCCTCCAGAGCCCTGCAGAGGCTGCACTGCTCCCTACAAAAATCAGTAAGATTTGGCTGTGAGACTGCTGGCGGGCTCAGGGCCGTCACCTGTAACACAGCACTGGCACTGGGGTAATCTGTCCCCTGCGTTTCACAGAAATTAAAGTCTGCTACCTACTGCTTTTTGAAGAATTATGTTAATTTTTTCATTCATCTGCAAGGTTTATTCCACATAACAGCATCATTTTTGCCAAGTGATCAGTTCTCTCCCCAAAACTTCAACACTTAGGGAAAACTCAATTCTAAATGGGAGGAGCACAGGTTAGCTGTTACTATCATGTCATGCAAACATGGCAAGATGTTCCTCAAACAAAACTCTAACGCATTAGTGGTTAAAGAGCTCTAAAGTAGCACGCGACCACAAAAGGAAAGGACAAATCGCAGGGAAAGGTATACAACCTCCAGTTGGAAAGTAACAAGATCTTTATAGAGGAAACTCTTCTTCCTTATAGAAACAGGACCCAAGATTATTCTACACTCAGTGTGTCCCAAATTTCATTCACAGAAGATAGAGAAACCATCACTTTGTTCAGCAGAGCTGACATGAGTACAAGTAATTCTTGCAAAATGTAAAAAGGACAATAACCACCAAATAACCCGCTCCCCTCCTGGCTTCTCTGGGCCTTGTGAAGTTTTTATGAGCTATGTTCATGGAATACCTTCAAAAATTAACTCAAACCTGATAGCAGAAACTACCCTACGTTAATGTCCCATTTCTGAGAAGACAGGATGTTGAAATAATTAAACAGCTCCACTTTTTATGTTATCCAAAAATGAGGAAAGCTTCTTGAATACCCAGAGGTTTTCCCAACTCTTCCCACAGATGGAACGTAACAGAATGTAACAGTAAAGGAGAGAGATTTGTACTTTCTATTCTGAGACTTTCCACAAGCACACCACGAATTTAAATCTCAAAATGGTGAGAATCATAACTATCTTCCCAAACCAACCTACTAAAAGAAGATGACTTCAGGCAATCTGCAAGAGGACAAGCATTTTAAAAAACCACATTCAGAATTGTTTCAGAGGGAACTTATTTAACCTTCATGTTTTACAACTTCATATATCACACACGAACTGAATTTCAAATGTCACACAAGTCCAGCAATGCCCGAGAGAAAACTGAAAGCTCAGATTGCAACTACAGGCTCTTTCCTTCATCAAAGATAGCTAACGATTAACATACAGTCACTTTCGTTTACAAAAAAACACAAAAACAACACAAACAAATGCAAACCAAAAGCAACCCTCAAAAAGTAAAAATTTAAAAAATTATAAAAATTATTAAAAACTCACTCAAAAAATACATACTAATCGGAGTTATAAGAAATCAACTACTGGCTTTTATTTTACGTTTTACAAACTGTCTAGAAAACTCAATGAAGTTATTAGAAGTTACTTGTGATGAGCACGGGATCATTTACCTACTAAGAGCTTTGCTACAGAATTTTTGACATTGGTTTAATTTATATAATCTGGATGACAACTGCAAAAAATACTGACAGTATAGATTCTTCCACAAGAATCTAAATGTGAATTCCAGGCATTTAAAAAAAAAAAAAAAAAAGATTTCTTTCCTCCCTATTCATCACAGTTATCATCGTCCTAAAAGTGGATTATGAAAAAGATGTCAGGAATGTGAAGCATTACTACGCATGACTGCCTGGTCCTCACAGAAATATGTGAGCCACATCTAAAAGCAAGTGACCGTGCCACCGAGCTTTACACCGCATCGAAACAATACTGTTCTTACCGAAACAGATCTTAAAACCAAATCTGGAATCCAGATTTGTTTAGGTAAGGAGCAAATGTAATCCTATGAAATGTCTCTTCTGTCTTTTGTTAATGCTGCTCACACTCTACAGGACCCACCTCCTCTACGGAGATTATGGCAAAATTCTAGTATTCTCTGGTTCAGAGTTACACCTTGGACAAATTTTAAACATGACATGCTGCGGTTCCTGTAATGCAGTCTGTTATTTTAGTAATCTCTTCCTCCAGAGAAACCATACGGAGTACGAGGATGACTCAAGTTTGCCAAAAGCAACAAAAGAAAATTCATAATGGTGACAGAAAAAGCAGAAGAAAATATTTTGCAGAGAATCTTTCATCGCACTAACAAAGAACACATGAAGAAAAGGAGAACAGTCAGACCTCTAATAATTAATTTTTTAAAAAGTCATAAGTATTATCTATTAACAAAACCTGCAGTAGCTGACAACCTTCCTCTTAAACTCTACATGAATTGCAGCATCATCCGAACATCAATAGAAGCATCTCTTTGGCAATGAAGGCAGAACTACCATCTTCCTTTTTCAAGAAACCAAGGTGTGAAGAGACACCGGGTCCCAGGTCACTTAAAAAGCCTCCATCAGAACTGGGGGTTACACTCAGCACTTCTGAACTCCACAGCAGCGACCCAAGGCCGGTGTGAATGCGAAGCATCCACATCCCAGGGGGTTTGGGCACGAGATGAGGAGCCAGCTCTCCTTTGCTCCTTAAAGGGAGGAGTCACAGATCTCTGCTTTCACATTTTGACAATGCAACAATTCATTCAACGGAAATTTGATATTTAAAGACAAAAAAATTGTATTTATCCACAGAATATATTCTTCAGCTATGAATTTTCTTTGCTATTACACATATTGCAAAGTCATAACAAAAACAGTAAACACTTATATTCATAAGACAGTTACAATGGACCAGATAAAACCTTCACCAGAGCTACAAAACTACGAAAAACTTACAGATAAGGTTAAGATGAAATTTAGGATATTCTCTCCAATAATTATTCCCTAAACTGTTTCTTCAAGTTACCCGTGCAGCACCTAATAGCAGATATTTTCAGATGCCAGATGATGAAAACAGGGGATCCCTGATTGCATTTAGGAAAGCGATGCTCCTTTTTCCTGCAGCTTACACAGGGGAAAACAATACACAATATATTCAGCTTTTTGGATGGGTTATTCTGCTGGAAAAGTCAGTGTTGGCCCTTCTGGGCTTTTTTTTTTTAATTTACTGTTGTTGTTTCTGAAAGTAGGATTTAATGATTTAACCCCAGGAATCAGCTTTGCACCTGGTTTGTCTCAGGGAGACGTGTTATACTTGATTACGCTTTGGCCTTTGAGACCAGTTTTACTGTGAAGTAAAACCTGATGAGAGGGAACTTGAGAAGATAAGCATGAGCAGAAGACACTTCTCAGAGCATCAGCGAGTAAATGGCTGTTACAAGAAAGAAAAAAAAAAGTGTATTTACAAATGCTGAATGCTTATCTGAAAGACAGTTCATTTCACTGAACCACTCCTGAAATTAAAATCTGCAAGTGCTTAAGGCTATTCATGGGAGCGTTAAAGAGAAACACCCCTTTGTCCAAACAAACCAGTGCAAGAAAGGCATTAATTTGACTCACTAAGATGACAGACTTGCACATTGTATAACTTAAACATACATGATGGGGAATATATAGAAGAAAAAAGTGTACACAGAACGTGTTGGGCATATGAGAAGGATGAAGACAAAGCAAATGAAAGTTTCTGCGGTGTCAGACCCACGGGTGGGGAGGCAGAACAACACAGAACCTGCCTCTTCTGTACTGGAGGCTGAAAGCCTAGTTCCCGGTATTGATTTTTGGGAGTTACCTGAAGTGAGAAGAAGAAAAACCCAAAGCCTTCAAGAAGCAGCCCTGCAGTGACTTTCCATGGGAAATCAGCCAGCCAGTCTGCTCCAGCACCCATCCACCCGGGCTATGTAACAGGGAAAGCTGCTGGCTGTTAAGGCAAACTAAGCGAATATTCAGTGGCTGGACCCATGAACATGTATAGCCGAAAAGCAACGTGAACTAAAGATATTTTCATTTTTATCTTCTTTCTTTCCTCTGCCATTACCTTGCATTTTGTCAAAGTTCAAAATACGCCGTAAACTCTCGAAGGCGGCACTCGCATCCGCTGGTGCGTCAGCGCAGTGAAGTGCACAATGGGAAACCCATCGTTTGGGGTGCTATCATATTACATATACAAAATCGGAAAAGTTAATCAAATAAATTTTGATTACTGTAGTTTAATTAGTTATAACTAGTAATAATTAGTAAATGTGCTAATTGGATTTTTTGAGGGGTTAACTCACAATCTTCCTTAGATGGCTGTCAGCACCAGAATGCTTTTGTGCTTTGCAATTTAATGAATTTCATGTATTTATTCTCCTAACCTCCTGTTGTGCAAATACTATATACCATGATACACATGACAGTGTTAGATGGAACAGAAAGTATCAAAGCTGCTCAGACGCCTAATTTCTACTCATTTTAATGTGAGCTCCAGTGCCTAAACAGAAACCGCAGAGGTCTCCTACACGGCGGATGGAAGCACTTGGGCCATCCTCTAACTGGAGAGCACAGCTCCTGGTGAGGAGTGGAGAAAAGCAACCCCTCTGAAGGAGGAAAAGACAAACAGACCACAGACCAGGAGAATATGCACCAGGATCGATCCGCTTTAGCTTCCTAAGTGTCTCTGAGACACAACTTTGGAAAAAGAAAGAGAAAAGGTGTTGGCAGTTAAAACCATTAAATTATGTATATATATTAAAAAAAAAGGAAAAAGAAAAAAGAAGGAAATCTCTTACACATTTGACAGCAGGGAGGCAGAAGAGGAGGAAGACTCGGTGATACCAGGCTCCTTAGTGCAAAGTTATGAAAATAACACTTGGCCAGTGAAGCCCCAGCTAACACAAGAGAGTGCTGGGATGGACACACAAGCACACTTCTACAGAGAGCTGTGGCGGGGAAAGAAGGTGAATTTATGTCACTGGTTTGGAGTTTTGATTTTCTTTTACATATTTTTGTTAATCCCCATCCAGATGTTGGTCAGGAAGGAGCTACATTTTCCTCACGCTGTAGCGGTATCTAGGAAGAAGAGATGTCACCTGAGATCAGAGAGCAAAGGTGGTGACTCTGCAGGTCTGCATTCTTCCACAGCTCATCTTCAGTCAGAGTCTCGCTAAAACAGCTTTTCCAGTTTAAAAATTCTCAAGTATCTCTCTCTTACACTAAAGAAAACATTGTGCCAGCAGACATAGTTTAAAGTGAACTGAAGGTTTTAAAAACCTTGTTTTTACAAATACCAATTGGAGCAACTGTGGGTATTACAATTCCACCTTGAGGTCTAATCCGAGAGCAGGAGCGCTAGTGTTGCGTAACGACAAAAATAAACACGACGAGAGACCTACTGTTACTTAAATGTGGACAAGTTGGACCAGCTGTGTAACAGTCAATGCTTCTACAGTAATAAATGTTGACAGCAAAAATAAAAAGAATGCATTACTGAGACATCATCAAATGAGCCCTGTCATTACGTGGAAACTCCACCCTGTATAAGCTTGTCAAAAAGTGTTACTGTAATCCTTTGAGAAGCCTCCTCCTCGGGCAATAGAGAAAAAATGCTTAGGATGGGCCCAGAACAGGTGTGTTGCACTGTAATGCCAGGATTTAATCACGGATCTCTTCACATTAATCTCACAAAGGAACTAACTCGGATCTATTTGAGCCCATCACGCCATGCCGAGATGATTATTTAACTATCCAATTAAAGTAAACAAGCTAACAGGGTGTTTAAAAATGGACATTCCAGGGCGTACAACATTTTACAATTATTATTTGTTTTCCTAAGTCCAGCATCAGGCACTGACACTTAAGAGGAACTGATACTAGGCGCTCCTTTCAAAGTCAGTCCCCGAAAAATCTCAGTTCACACCTTGATGAACACAGGCTGGTTGTCCCAGCTCTGAGATACCCTCTTCTGCTCACGGGAGGAACTCCCCAGTGGCGTTTATTTCCTCTTTGCACAACTCCCCAGTCCCGCTGCCTGAGCAGCAGCTGAGGTACAAACCTCTGCAGCGTGGGCCAGAGGAGCAGATGTGGTTAGAAAAGGAAAATGTGTCCATTAGGTGTATGAAATCATTAGCGTAGCCTCAGAGCAATTCTGCATGGACAGCCCGAGGCTGGACTCCAGACCCGAGTGCACTGACAAGGGTAGGGACCGTATCCTGGCCAACCGGCCCTGTTGCCGTTGATGCCATCGAACCCACCATTTAATTACCCACTGGCCACTTCTGATCAGAAGCGCCGCATGAGCACAACGTCAGTACGCTGCTGATCGTGCTTTATTATTTGTGGCGTGTTACCATGGCAATTTAAGTAGCAAATTTATAAAAACAGACAGCATGACAGCTATGCCATGTATCTACAATGGCTTGTCAACAGCGTGGTCCCAGAAGAGGCAGGAAGTTTCCAAAACGTCATCTGGTCAACACAACTGACAGGTGACAAGCAACAGGGCCAGTGGTTCATGGTCAACGCGGAAGCCTCGGAGGGGCAGGGCAAAGAATGGGGCAGCAGATTGATCTCCATTTAAGAAAGCTTAGGAGAGACTTTCTCTCTTTCTTTTGGTTGTCTAAATTACACACCACCATACGTCAAGACAGGTATGTGTGATTACTATGAGTACACATACGCATCTCAATTTTTGTAAGGTATTTCTTCGGAGATTATGTAAGAAAAAGCTTAATCAAACACAATACACAAATCTAAAAATTAAATCCAATTGCTGGTTAAATGCCAGTATTTTAGCACTTGACATTACAGAAATATGCCCCATATTTGCCTGATTAAAGATATATGAGGGTACACCAGTAAATTTTATTAATACATGGACACAAAAGCACAGGATTTAACTAACCATACTATTACCACCAGCTAAAGAAGTGACTCACTTGGCTCAGGTGAGATAAGCCGGTGACGCTATCGTGAGCATCCTGCCTACACCATCAGCTGATGATTGGTGACAGGGAGCTGATGGTACAGGGATGCCTGATCAGCTACAGCCAGCGTCACAGCGAACACCTGGACCAGGAGCTGGCGATGGTAATAGTCACCCTGCACCGAAATAACCATCAGAGGGCACTGCAAAACATGCTGTGCTATGCAGAATCCTGCAATAGCTGCGTTGGAAGCCTTCATGTGCACGCAAGTTAAACATACAACGTTCAGCTGCATACACCGACTCATTAGCGATTTCATGCTGCTGTTTACAAGCGTATCCAGTTGTATTTCTCCCTCACACACACTTCTGTTTACAGCAAAGCTGTACAGATGACTCCTCTCTTTAAAACACAAAAGAGTTTTCTGCTTATCTTCTTGTGGTTTTACAATGACTTATTGTTGCTATTAAGAAAACAGTAACAGAAACCGGACTCTGTATCCTGTTTGCCATTGTAATATTTGGGAAAAAAATTGCACCAACTGCAGTAAGATCTTAAAAAAAAAAAAGGTGTTGATGTTTGAACACTTGAAGTTGTCAAGTACAAGACTTGCAAGAAAGCTCCATGTTATGTAGCAA
Organism: Rhinoptilus africanus; assembly: GCA_013400135.1. Taxonomy (NCBI): domain Eukaryota; kingdom Metazoa; phylum Chordata; class Aves; order Charadriiformes; family Glareolidae; genus Rhinoptilus; species Rhinoptilus africanus. The sequence continues at coordinate 42,546 of VXBO01012841.1, forward strand.
ACCACAAAAAGACAATATTATTTTTTTCCAAGCTAAAGCCCTCTATTGGGTACAGACTGCTTGTCAAATACTCCCTCTCTGGAATAATGATTTCATAAAGCGAGGTTATTTTTTTATTTTTAAACTTCCTGCTTCAAAGGTGAAAGTGTGTGAGATCACCGTTTTGGTGTGCTTGTAACAAGTGGAGCCAAGGTATAAGTAAATATCCTATCTGTGTATAGAACCCATAGCGTCTGGAAATCTGCCCCCGAAGTTTATGAGATTTTCCATTAGTTTTATGAATGTCAAAGCGTGTTAGAAAAAACTCCCATTGGGGAAGAAATGTCACTGGTGCTCTCACTGACAGAAAAACAAAAGGAAATACAAGAAAAAAACTACAGAAGACTTGGACAAATGTAGATTTTAGAGGAATGTATAAAAGTTAATTTTCCATTCTCCCTACACAATTAGAGTAAGCAGAGCACCTGGAGTTAGAAGTCAGGAGTCATCCATGCCACCACTGTGGGGAAATACATTACTGGACTACCACTGCTCTTGGCCATCCAGGGAAAGACCCACAGCAGCTCCGGGTGCATAAGCCAGTTCCTGGTTCATGGCCTCAAGGCCACTAAGTCTTCTCTGTCTTTAAGCTTTGCCTCCCTTACACCCAGATTTTTCTCACCTGTAAAGCCACCTGGTTTTATCCAACTAGGACGGGTCTATCTCTCTCTCACCTGCCCACCACCACCTTCTCTCCTAAACACCGACCTCCCCCACTCTGGACAACTGTTCTGGTCTCCTGTTCTCTATTCCACTCCTACTTCTGGTCCCTTCTCCTATCCTTTATCTGCTCGTATTTCCCTGCTTTTATATGCTTTTCTTTTCTTCTATTTCCTTCCTTTCTATCAGCTTTTATAGTTTCCAGTTCTGAACCTTTCTTGGAACTCATGTGTGATGTGAATTTTACCTTCTTATTAAAGCATTAAATCCCCCATCCCCATACCCAACATATTCCTCTTAAAATGCAATAAAAAATTCAATTATATTGTGCCTTGGATTTTTGTTGTAATCCTCATATTAAAATTTGTGTTCAGTATTAACGAAACTAAAGTCAATTTCTTTACCAATGAATTACAGGTAGCATAAATAAAGAAGAAAAAAATGAACTACAGATATTGTGCAGATACCGTGCCTTCGTATTATTATAACCATAATCAGTAAATCTCGTACTAATGAGATACAAGATTTAAATGTGAAAAATCTGTTTAGTGAATTATTGTCAATCAATGTCTATACAACAGGATAAGAATAATCTTGAATGGCAACACACCTATTATTATAAATTCCTTACTAAGTACTTCATTACTTCAAAATGTCACTCTCAATTTATAGAGTAACAGATAAACATCTCTCAACTGTATACCTCACTGTGTCAACTTCTCTGTAATTGAAACACTGGTTTTGAAAAGTCTTGTCATCACTTACCCATTCTGCGTTGTTCTGAATGGCGATTCAGTACTGGCACAGTTCTGGTTAAGGCTGCTTTTCAATCCCCTTTTAAATGTATACGTTTGAGACATATCAACCTATTTTTGTTTTCTACCTATGACTTGAAGCTGGTCATTGGGAAAAAAATCTGATTGTCGTTTCCTTGTATGAGTATACTAAGCTCTATAATACCACTGTAAATGTAAACAGTTACTCATGACTAATATTCAGAAAAAGGAAACAAACTGAAAATGACAGTTAACTAATTAGGAGGAGTTTTTTTGAGACACCCAAATAAATACACAAAGGAGACTTAAAATTTTTAATCTCCGATGATGGAAGAGACACTAAAACACATCATACCTGACTTCACTGGCTAAAGAAACATCTGGTTAATTTTGCACCCCCAGCGATTTGTGGAAGCCAGTAGGTATCTACAGTAACTTTCAACGCTCACCTCATCCTTTATGTCTTCCTGCTGCTGGGCACTGAAGATCTCCATTGCAGCCATCAGCCTCATCATTAGCTCATCCACTGTTGTGTTACCTAGCAACAAAGGAAGATAATGATACGAAGTTCAGCTAAAGTTATTAAACAAAAAAAGAGGTCATTTTAGAATTAACCCATAAGAAATAGCCAGACTTTTAAAAAAAATTAAAAGACAGAGTAGAAAATGCAAGTATCTCAACAGAATGCTTTTAGTTTGCCTTTTAGTTGAAAATCCAAAATTGTTTTCACAAACAAACGTTGATCATAGGCTAAAATTTTAGGTGGTTCAAATCTGAATAACTGCTTTTGTATGGAAATAACTATTTTTGCATGGAATAACTCCATTCTTTCTTTTAATCACTGATGTTAGCGGAAAGGCTTATAACCTCTCCTATATCTCGGGTTCCCTGACATGAAATTGATTTTACAGTTTTAGAATTCCAAGGTAAAATCAGGGAGACTGAGGCAATTGCTTAGTCAGGTAACAAAAGGTAGGATGTTGCCAGCAGCATCCAAGCGGATTTGTTTAAAAAAAAAGTAAAAAACCCCAGAATACAGTGATTGAATGGATGTATGCACACGCTTTTTTATTCAGGTATAACTAGTAGTAAAACTTCAAAATTGTAATAGATTCTCATCAGTGTATTTACTTCTGATAAAATTTGTAAAGCTAATAATAGCAGAAAAGTAAGTCATCTGTGTATATATCAAGAAATACAGCACATGCATAGGAAAAGGGACACCTCCTTACATTTTTCTACCCATGTGCCTCCACTCTTCAGGAAGACTGAAAGGTTTGTTTAATTTCCTCCTGAGATGCACTCAGTCTTTATTTTCTCTTCTTAAACTCAGGACTAGACTACCCATTAGAGCCACTTGTCATAGTAGGTAAAAGGTCTTAGACCATGAGAATTGGTCCAAAACTAGAAACTCTTAACACCTGCCAACCTAAAAATTCTTTGGACATTGGCAGAACAATACCAACCAGAGCTAGGTTTATACTGGGGATGTCGGTCAAAATTTTAAAAGGAGTCAACTAACCAGAAGCCACAGTACCACTAAAGAAAACAAAACCACCCCCATACTTTCCAAACCTAGAAAAAAAAAATCGAAAGCAAACTTAGGCAGTCTGCATTTCAATAAATGCCACTGGGACTTAGGTTTCTATATTGTTGTATCTCTTCTGTAAACATGCCTTCTCGCCCAGCCCTGAAAGACCCTCATTGTTCCTATTTCTAGCATTTGCTACCTTAGCAGAAAATGTTCTCCTGCATGCTACAACATGCATGACTTCAGAGACCACCATTCATTTGACGGCATATTGTTAAAAGATACCAGTGTTCCACTGCATACAAAGCACAGCACGTTCCAGTTTTGGTAAAAGATAAATTTAAGTAAGGCTGCAATAGATGGTCAGTTTAGTTTAGTTCAGTTCAAAAGAATGTTTGCAGAAAACCTGAAAAATCATTTAAAGCTAATGAATGCAATGAAATAATTTGGATTATTTTGTAATATAAAGCTGCATGATATTATGCCTTTGAGTCACCAAGTTGCTAAAACAGTTAAGTAATTTAAGCCAGTAAGCACCACTGACTTCAGTGGGATAACACGGGTGCTTAAAGTTATACACATGCTGAACTATGCCGCAGAGTTATAAAAGCAAGTAAATACATTTACAAGGTTATTTGCATGAAATAAGTTTTCTAAGTGACAGAAGTATCATGAATCACTGTTGTGCTGTACCTTGCCCTGAGGAGACAAAAATCCATGCAAAATTCACGATTTTGGTCATAGGAAGAAGCACTGCAGATTCCTCAAGAAAATGGTTAAGCTCATAGGCAGAAAGAAACAGTAAAGCTGTCTGCAAAACACAGGCTGAATTTCCTCAGGAAAATAAGGAGATTAGACTAAAGATTGCTAGATATAAGCAATAAATAAATGAGGACACATTGTCATGAAGGCAAACTGGTGAAGAAAGCAGAAGAAATGAGAGGCAGCCATTCTTTGATGTATTTTAATTTGAAGAGTTACTGAGAACAGCAGTCAAAGGGCATCACTCCACATCTAAGTCATCTTGCTGTCAGTGCAACCAGAGGAATGGTTATGCCAGAAAAAAACTGCTTATGTAAGGCAGAAAGCTTCATTTATGTGAGATTATATCAGCAACTTAAAATTCTGACTCGATTTGAGGTCCCAACACTGCAGGCAGGTCTGAAAAAGCAACTCATGTTCAAATATTAGCCCACCAGATGCAACAGGAGTCCACATGTTAACAAGGAACTACAAATGTGGAACTAAATGCATTCCGGCACTACACAAAAAGTGCAACCAAAATCTTTTGGAAATCAGTAATTTAAATTTATATTATATTTATTTATATTTTGGAAATCAGTAATTTTATATAGTAATTTAAATCTGGAAAACTAAGTGTAGCTCCTTATTTAGGAGATTTAGCTTCTCCTTTAAAAAAACCTGAAAAACGACAGTGATCGCAACTTCAATCTCTAATACTACATTAATCAACACATTTATGAATAGTAGCTATTTATACCATGGCAACTGAGTTTCTCGTGTGAAATAAACTCATATTCTGAACGCCTTTAAAAAGAAATGGTTAGCAAAGACGTCTTCTAACAGTTTCAATACTGACGTAAGAACTACTTTTACTATAAAGGGAGAACTGTACCTTGTATTACATTCAATACTTCATTAGATGATCGTTTTCCCATAATAATAAGGAAAAGTGGAAACTGGTCTGTCTTCTGAGTTCGAATTGTTTGAGCTACGACACTCCCAAAATGTCTAGTGCACATCGTCAGAAACCTATGCGGGGGGGAAAAGAAAAGTTAACATTGTAGACGTGTTTTTGAAGTTCGTTTAAAAAAATAAAATTACGCTAAATTCAGCAGTTTAACTGAGTGTTATCTACTGTTCAGCATCTAGCTTCTGCATTCAATTCTAGAGCTCTTTCTCCCCTTTTATGATTACGAGAATTATGAGAATATTTTGTGTTTGGATAGATCCCAGACTGTCTAAATTAAAACAATTAATAACTGTTTGAGACAGTGATTTATTTGATGGAGAATTCCATTTCCTGTTACGCTATTCCGCAGGCTATAATTCAAAACTAACCCCCCCTAAATAATCATGCTGAATCAATTGTTAAAAACTTCTAAAGAGAAACTAAGTAGAGCCATAATCTAGTAAATACCACGAAGAATAAAAATAGTATGATTTTATATGAAAGCATAATTTAATAATGACAGATCAAGAAATTGTTTTTATCAGTCACAGAATTAAAACGTGGTACTTCAGAATTGTATTTTCTTTTGTACTAGTGCCCTGCCAGTGACATCCTTAGCAGTGTGGTCTAAAAACAATAATTCTAAGCTTTTGACCAAAAAAGCTCTCAGATATTAGCATACAGAAGTCTAGCATTAGTATTCTTAACACGATCTTGAATAAATGAAAAAACTGATAAAGCTTTTCTCTTCCATTAGAGGACTGTTTGAAATTAGCATTTCTTTCAAGAGAAAAGGGTAGCTTATGATATGTTTTCAGATCTGATGGTAAAAAGTAAATGTCATAATAATAATGAATTATGAAAGACCAAATGCAAATATAGAATGCTTTAATAAGATCCAATTTAATAAAGTCTGTAAAAATAATGGACTTTTAATAACACGGGTCACAAAAGGCAAAACAGTGGAAATTCTGAGGACTAGCCACTGGTAAAGGCTTATTAATTCTTAATTATGTTCATGAAAGGCAACTTAAATCGTGTGTTTTCTTATGCCTTATGATAATATTTTAGGTAACAACTACTCTGAAATGTATGCTCTAACTGAAGAGCAAAGTCCTGTTGTCAAATGCATTAGAAGCCAAATCTATTTGAAAAGACAAACTGCACTAAAATGTCAAGCACTCCAAGTCATTTCTTCTCAAAGATGCTGAAAAGATTCAAAATTGCCATTTTTTTAAAATCAATAGACATTGTATCTAATAAACCAGCTAAAAATTGATAAGCCTAGTGAGTACAACATTGGGCTTGTTTGAGGCACCTTAAGTATAAAAAAAACCCCCAAACCTCCTCAGACACAATTTGTAGTATAATTATGGCGGTAGCTGGCTGGAAGGCAATGAGAAGGGGTAGCCAGTGAGTATTTCAAAGCCACAACTGTTTCTGGCAAATACCTTTTCTTGCCTCTTTGATTCCCCGTCTTTTGCGATTCAGAACTATCACAGAGGAAGACAATGTCAAAAATCCCAAATAGGGACTGCTACATCAAAAATAGCTACGTAGAAACATACTATTTGGTAAAGATAAAATAAAGTGTCTATAAAGTCCGGACATATAAATTTTTGAGCTAAATAATGTGTTTTCTTATTTTTGCTTTTCAAGGTGGGAATATGTAAGTGAAATCTTGGCCTCACAGAAGTCAATGGTGGCCCTTCATGGCAAAATGACTTAAGTGCATTCAAGCTTTCACTCCTGAAAGTAATAAAGACAGGGGTCAATTAAACTGAATTCCTAAAACTTTTGTATTCTAACTGTTTAACAGTCTTCAATGCACCACAGAAGAAAAGCACTTCAGTTTCATGTGAAAACAAAATATTTAACTGAAGGTGAAAAAGTGCTGTAGAGAATACCACTAGAAGAAACGAAACTAAGAGACTATTACAATCCCAGTTGCACTACTCAAAGGTGTTGGTTTGTGTGTTTGGTTTTGGTTTTGTTTTTTTTTTTTAAATCAAGTCTGTATTTAGTCAATCCATAACTCAGTCTCAAAATATGCTTTTGTAGGTCTGGATTTTGTATGCAGAGAATTCTGAATGAAGTAGGTACTTCAGTACATTGAAAGATCTCCCAAATAATTTTGTTTCCAGAAGGTGCATTTTTACACATGGAACTTCTGGCTGACTACCTAGAACCTAACAGACTATGCTGCGTCAGAGTCCTCTATAATCAAGGCTGGGAATAGGTTTCAACTCCTTGGCTTCAGAAGGTGGCACGTCATTCAGGCTGTTGTAAGGGTACACATACTTTCAGTTGAGGAACAGCAGAACAGATGCCAGATGCCAACATCTCCCATCATAGTGGTTGTTTTTTTTCTTGGGGCCACTTCTTAAAGCTCCTGGTGCCATCCGCCCTGCCCTTTCAAATCTCCCCCTTCCTCTGCTGCTGTTGCAATCTGCTCAGCTCGCAGGGAGAGCGGCCGGCTCGCTCACCTACCAGTTACAGCAGCACATGCCAATTCTGACCGAAATGCCCCAGATTTGCCACCGCTGACATCAGGCAGCCTTTGTCTTTCTCGGGAGAGGAATCAGAAACAACTCGTCTTCCCAGCATTTCCAGCTTTGAATAACGGATGTCCAGATGCATGAGCAGCTGCAATGTTCTTGAGGGATGGACAACCAGCTGGTGGTTATCAGTGTGTATCTTCAGAGCAGAGCAAAAACACACGAGAAACTCTTCTCACTAACATGATCCATGGAAATAGATCCTACCCTTTGGAACCAAGTAAGATGTCATATGTCTGTTGAACTAAAATGTAGTAAAGCCAAGAAAAATGTGAAGGTAGTGAAATGATGCAACACTGAATAGATAGCAACAGTAATCTCCAACCCCTACACCATGTAACTCCTGGTCACCAGCGATTACTCACTCGCACACGTGCTCTTCACCAGGGCAGTGGTAAGTGCTCAGCGATTACTTGTAACACATTTCTTCTTTTCAGTATACTAGATGGGTAGGAATCGAATCTTCATTCATGATCCCTGGTCAGTTTTTCTCACGTCTCTTCATAAATTTTGCAATTACTTCACTAATTCTTTTTACCTTTTCTGCCTTTACTGATTCTGTATTTGCAGACCTTTTTACTTTCTTCCACATTCATATCAGCAAAAAAATAAAAGTCTCCTCTGTGCTAACATTTACTATCAGAAGTATGTGAGTAGGACCAAAACAATTTGGTGCAATAACCAGCATCTTACTCTGTACATCACCAACAAGGGATTTTCTTGCTTTCATCTAAACAGAAGTGTGCCAGAGCTTTCAGTGGCATCTCTGGAGCAGCCAAGAGAACTGCCTGCGGAGCGCATCAAAGAGCCAGATGTCCCTCTGGGGAGAACTGTTTTCCACAACACGCTGGATTACTGTGATCTCCAACCAAAAGTGGAAATAGAGGAACGCTGCCAGACAGGGAAGGCAAAGGGCACCCTACTAGTCCTTTTATTTTTAAATTACAAAAATATTCAAGGAGGGAGAAGTATGAAAAAGGCAAAAAAGTATTTTATGAAGGAAAAATCCATTTAGAAAAAATCCCCCAAAGTTACAAGAATAAAGTTCATCAAGAAAAGTGATAGTTTTGGCAGACAGCATAATTTCTTTACTTCTTTCCTGACTCGCTAGCACTGAAATCAGCACTTATTAAAGCCACACGATAACCATGGACACTGAAAAATGGCTTGACAATACAGAAACAAACCCCCCCAAAATTACAAACATCCTAATCTTTTAAACGTAGATTGAACAGGTATTAATTCTTAGACATAGTTCACTCCTTGGTTAAAAGGGGCACATTCTGGTGAAATGAAGATGTTAATTTGGGGGGCTGCTGATCACTGCACAGCAGTTTTCCCTCCATGTGCACTCCGAGATAACCTGAGCAAAGAGTTATCATGTTTGTAGCACGTTAGTTTCCCAGAGAAGAAAATTATCATTCCCTACCATGTGACACGTTATATTAAAATACACTCCTGGCATAACTTTTTTTGTGATTTTATCATAAAATGCAATTAATTTAGTATTACTTAAACAAAGCCGCTCGAAGGCAATTACAAAAAAACAGCAGCTTTACAAATCTATGGGAAAAAAGTTTAAAATATTACTGAGTCTCAAAACCAAAGGGTTGAGACTTATTACAACTTAAGTCTACGGTCTACTATAGCTCCTGATCTCAGACATGCTATGGAGAACTTTGTAAATCCTGGGATTTAGCAATAATATGTTTTTGTGAGAACACAAAGCTTTTAATTTTTAACAACAAAATGGGCCACCTCTGGCCAAAGTGCTGATCATCAAAAGTGTCGATCTCAGAGCTCAAGATTTTTTGATCCCAGGAAAGCTTTTCATCTATATGATACCTATTTACACCACAAATTATGTATTGCGTTTTAGGGGGGAGAGCCCAAAGGGGAAAGCTAACCCCCAGGCGGGACATGGCAGCTGTTCCCAACGGGAGGTGTTTCATCTTTACAATGACTGGTATTATCTCATTGTTTCTTTATGTGTCTCCTGCTCACGTATTATGCTGTGTCACATTTTTGTGACTCATATGGACGGGATCCACTGCAGTCAAGTTTGGATCCATGATTACGCAACACCCCTCTTGCCATGAAAATGATCAAAGAAACTAAAAAAGCTGTGATGCCAAATAGTTTAGAAAAATGTAAATCTTCCTTTAATATCTTAATTTAAGCAACTTAGTAAGCTAAGAATATTGCTGGTGCCCAGTCTCTAAGGGGGGTAACAAGGCAGAGGCATTTGTTGGCTCCCAAACTGGCATGTTGTGTTTCCCAATGTGAACTGGTTCAAAGTGATTCCTATTCTTACCTAGTAGAGGAAGAATTTACAAAGAATTGAAGAACCAAAGAGGAATTAAAGGAGGCCTTAGCATAGAACTGATGATTCAGAGCAATAAGAGTCCTCTGCATTTCCATGAAAAATCACAGCGCAATGCAGCACTGCTGCCCTTGGCCTCGAGCCAGCAGAAGGACTCTAAAAGAACAGAAGAATTCAGTCTCCTTTCTCTTTCCACTCAGAAAATGTCAACTGGCATGGCTTTGAAAGACATGGACACCACCTACCAGTCATCACTGAAACCAAATATTAACTACTTGATGCCTGTCCTCCGTTGTGGTATCAATTTACAGTTACCTACTGGAATCAAACTGATGATACAACTTGATAGGATGAATACATCCCAAAATTCATCTATCTTCTCAAGACATTATGAATAAAAGTGTCAAGCAGTCATGGCATAGTGTAGTTGCAGAAAGAGTAACTAAATCTAAAATGCTAATTCTATCTTTTTCTTGTTAATTAAGTAAACCTGCAGAAGGAAACTAACGCAGAGCAAGCTGGTTATGGTCCACTGTAGTGTACTGCTGGCATGTGCAAAGAGGGACACCTGATACTACATTTTGAATGTTTTTTGGATGTTCAAGCAAAAACTGAAAGCTCTCCTTTGCTTTTGCTTTTTTTAAACTCTCCCCAGCACCTTAAGGTTAATTAATAATTGTGTTAGCAAATCTGCATAGTGCGCTACAGGGCAAATTCTCTTCCTTTCTGTATCCAACATAAGTAACAGAGATCTGGTTATTTGTTACAGTCTTATAAATATCCCTATAGTTACTTTTATTTTTTACACACTGGTGGGAAAACTTTGGAAAAGTTCTACCTAAAATTAGGCGCTTTGGGACATGGTGCCCACGACGCTCCTTGCAAAGGACTTTTTAATTGAAAGGCTGCACTGGAGATGTTTTTTGCTATATCATCTCAGCCTGAAGTCCTGCTCCAGCAGGACAAAATCTGATAACCTCTTCTAAAATATCTATTCTCTTTTAGTCTGAACTGGTGTTCAGTCCACAACCGGGATGATCTGGGGCCTAAAAAGTATGATTTATTTATAGCCAAATACTTCCCTAGGCCAACCTTACTTTAAGAAACTTTAAAGCTTCAGAAATGTCTGTGAAAAAAATGTAGCTTCTTTCTTTAGCATGAAGAAAACAATGATGAATATTAAATATTCAAGATTTCTGATTTTTTAAAATAATAATTATATACTTTGCAAAGTCAACATAAGACTCATTAAAATGTTAATGTAAAAATAACATTTTTGTACTAGGTATTTACATTTTTTAAAAAAAGTAAAAGCTGAGGTCATGAAATGTTATATTAAAATAAGCTTGCTATCCATAGTCTCCATAACGCAGAGTTATTGTCTTACCCACATTGGTAGTGTCATAACTGTTGACTCTAACACAAGGGGGAATGAGCAAGGCATGGTTTAAAGACATATAAAGCAGCTTGAATCAAACGATGTGTATATCCTCTTCAGTATCTACACGCTAAATATCCAGGAATTCAGATCTAAAAAGCATGGTTTTATCTACTTTTTCTTTATGCAAGAGTAAAGTCTTGATGAGTGGATTATCTACCTCTTCATAAAACACAGGAGATCTAATTTCATCCTGTAAGGTTCAAACAGACTAGGTAAATACTTTATAACCCTGTTTAGTCTAAAACACATCCCTCTAGAAACTCATTAATCCATCCTTTCAGATACCACCGGACACCAGACAAAATCATTGGTAAAAGTATAAACAAAATACACCTGGACCCCTTGCTAAAAGGCTGTACTGAAAACAGAAAACAAAAGACGCACTTGCATATCAGTAGTAGCTTTGATTATTGCCTATTAGAAAAGCATGTAATGTATGATTTGCTAAAGAATAACCAAGGCTTGCTACAGGTAGATTTAACAGCAACCTAGATAAGAACAGTGAGTACGTTTAGTTACTTTACAGATGTTAGTAAATTGGGAGAAGCGACAAGCACATTGGAAGTCCACAGAAGAACTCAGATGAATCTTCACAAATCAGAGAAAAGTCCTGAGAAGTAAAAAGCAGTTCAACAAGGTCAATGAAAGTCTGCGTAAGAGAAACAATTGCACAAAAACAGAATAAGAATCAAGTAGTAAGGGAAGAAGAAAAGTCATGATGTGAAGAAGACAAGCACCACATTGGGGTGAGTAAACAGAAGCGTGGTTTGTATGAAATAATCGTCTGTCTGTATTCAGCACTGACAAGGCAGTTTTAGGCACAGCACATCAGTAAAGGTGTGGAGCAATTACAGAAGGACCATATGAAGGTTGCAATAACAAATGCCTACAAAAAGGACAAGCTCCAAGGAAAGGCTGAAGGAATCATGGCTGCTTAGTCTAAGAAAACCGCAGGAAAAAAGAGCAACATTTAAGTCCAAAGAACACAAAAACAGAAAGGAAGACAATAACTCATTGTCTACTGAGTGGACCAAGATACAATTGTCACTGATTGCTGTGAGGGAAACCTCGGTTACATATTAGTGTGAACCGCCTGAAGGCAGTGAAAGTCGAGAACTGGAACTGGTTATGGAGAAATGCTGAGAAACCTCCCTTACACCAAAGATTAGATCATACAACCGTCGGTCAGGAATAACACAGGTACGGTTGAACCTTCTGGCCCAGCACAGACTGAACAGTTATTTGCAGCAATCTGAGAGCCACAGTCAGTGAAAAAGGTGACAAAAAGGAGAGCAGAGAGGTAAAAGCAGAGCCATCCTAACCTAAGGGAAGAGGATGGGCACCTGCACTTCTGCAGAGAGCTGTGTCCTGGTGGGGCGCCTGGCAGGACCAGAGAGATTCATTTGCAGCATTCAGCTGCATTTTGGTACAGATCTTTCTGATTCTGCCAGCTCAGTGTTTTCTTCTGACAGTTGATTTAGATGCATGGATGCATCTAAATTTCTCTACGGCTTTAATTCCACTGGTGCAGTTGTGGACTCTTGTATTTAGATGGAGCTGTGAATGACTTCTTTTTCCTTCCTCAAAGCAGCCCAACAAGTCTGTCTTGACTACCTCTTCTTCTGCCTTCACCTTTTTTGCACAGGATACTACAGAGTTTTATTCTTTCACCTTTTCTGTTCAACAAGCCTAATAAACTATGCTGTGGTTTGAGTACGGTGGGATAGAACTTGCTTTAGGATTTGGTTTTATAGTGGGAACTTCAAATATATCAGTTGAGTTAATTCCCCCGGTTTTAATTTTTTTTTTTCAGATGACTGTACAGCATATAGGCATATAAAATGATGCACTGAAAACCTTAATCACACAGTGATTACTTTCTATTTATAGTTGAATATCACAGAGACTTCCATATCTTACTAATCACAATCAGATTAAAATGCATTCTCTGCTGGTTTTTAGTTTTCCAAATTTGGACATTTTTAGACTACTAACATGAAATTACCTTGAAGTATATAAATATTTAAGCAGGGATAGTTTACCTTTTCTGGCGGGTGTATAATAAACAGTTTAACCATCCTCTATACACAGGCTGTTTTATTCTCCATCTAAAGAGACAATCACCTTTTTATCCTTTTCCTTTTTTCTTCATTTCAGTGCTATTAGGAAACTATTCACAAGTGCAACCCCGAACAATACTATGCAGTAATTATGACTAGATGACAAAGAGATGTGAACAATTACTGAGCCCATTTTGAAACCCTACACTAATAAAGTCATTAGATGCTGCCCTTGCCATGAGCCTTCTAAAAGCTTCTGAAGTTACAAGAACACACGGCATTGTTCGTTAGGACAATTGCTGCTGGCAGAATGCAAACCTTGAGTTAAACCATGCTGCAAATTGATCTTGACATTCTGTTAAGACCGCCACTAAAATCAAAAGCAAAGGAGAAAAGGAGAAAATGAGCGGGTGGGATGTAATCATGGAACAGAAGGGTTCCCTCCTCACCTTCTTTCCTCTTCCTCCTCCAAACAAACCATACAGAAAGTGACAAACTCGCCTGGTGTTTGAGAACCTTTATTTTTAAAACATTAATTAGACTTTTGACCTGTTTTTATTGACTGGCACTGTATTGCTATTAAAGTAAATTAAATAAAATATTGCAAAATACAATAGATAAGGTTTTCACACGGTTCTGTGAAACCTGTTAAGGATTTAGTGCCCAAAGAACACGTCCAACAGTTTTACAAGCAACATATACAGAATCTACGGTCACTCCTGAAGAGGCAGTGAGAAATTAACTCACCGAGTCCAGCACTCACAGACCCCACACCTGCAATATATTTGCTGAAGGATCAAATAGGATTGGGGAGCTGGAGTAATATGGTCAACTGGTCTTCATCCAGGCATGCATCATTCAGTAGGTTAGCACTAAGGGTCAGCAACTGTGAATATGGCTAATTACTTGATGACGGAAATTGCAGGTGAAGACAACCTGCTGCTGAGAAGTGCTTTAGTCAATTAACTCTTTCCTAAGCTCAAGCAAAGCGAAAAACTATCATTTGAACATTAAAACTAACAAGTACCTGTCATCAGAGCTGAGAAAAGTTGGTAACGCCTTGAAATACGGTGCCCATGGGTGACCGTATCAAAAGCTAAGAAGCTGTTTGATGGTTTTGGCATTACTTTGCTCAGCAAACACTATGTACATTGGAAATCTGTTAATATTATGCATAATCTACATTTGCAAATGCTGTATACAAACATAAGGGTATGTGTGCATGTGTAGGTACATATGTATGTGTATATATATACACTATATATCTGTCCTGGATACAAATATATTACATTAATGTATACTAATGAATTAACAAAAACAGTTAGGCATGTGCTTGCATACATACATACACTTATACCTCCCAAACACATGCACATAATTATATTAGAATAATGGTATTTAGTCAACTCTTTGAAGTCAGAAAGTGCCAGAACTCCAGCTGCTCACGTCTGGCTCTCCTGTTATCTATCCCATAACCTCTCTGGAAACCTGAGGAATCGCTTAGCCCATGCGATGCCCCGACGCAGCCAGTGAGCTGCTGCAGCTGCATGCTCAGTCCAAAAGGTAGGGCCAGAATTGTCAACAGCACTGCCATCAAACACCACAACTACTTCCTTGCGCCTCCCATAACGGCATACTTGTGCTGTTTGGAGTGGCATGGGAGCAAATCTCCATAGCAAGCAATGGAAAGCCAACAGTGATTTTTAAGCTCACAATTCGATTGAGTGGAATATAACAAGAAAGTAAAAGATATACCTGTAGCTTTCTGGGTTTTTTTCTTCCTTTGACCATGGACAACATAAATTACATGAATATTCCACACAGTTGCTCACTAAACTAAAGTCTAAACTATAGGTGATAAAGCTTTCACGTAGATTCCTTAACAGTATTATAAAAATACCATGTTATTTTCCTAAATGAAGACTAGTTTTTTTATTATTATTTTGTGCCTTTTATTATTTTTTTTTTTATTCTAGTAATGAAAAGACTGATAATTTGCAGCACTTACCCAAAGTAATTGCTCCCTTTCCTGCAAACCTTATGTCAGAGACAATTAAAAGCTGTGAAAGCCAACACAAAACATCCTCTTAACTGTATTAACTAGACTTCCCCTTCAGTTTGACAAAGTAACAGTGCTGGGTGGCTGTAGTTAGACATTTTTAAAAACCTGACTCCCAAAATCATAATGCTCATGGCTCTTGCAGTACAGCTAATGTTACCCTCGTGCTTACACACAGCGTTTTACTTCTAGTCCTACCTACAGCAGTCTCTTCACTCTGCTGCAGTGGATGGTGAAGAACAAGACTGAGAGACTCCAGATGAAAAACACTAGTGTGCAGTAACGCAGGATTCAAACCACATCCCGGCATCAGTGTCTAACAAGAAACATATTAAAAACCAGGAAGAAATGACAAGATTTTGGAGCTGCTTTTGTTCTACAGTGAATTCCTGTTTCAATAATGAGGACAGAAACTACTATGAAGACTGGTTTTGGAACAGACTGACATCCATGGATGTCAGAAAGAGGACAGCAAAGAGCAATAAGAAAATCAGAATATTCAACATTTTTTGCTTATATGAGAAAGTATGTACATCTGTTTGATGCTACAGCACTGAAAACCTCTTTTACTACTGACATTGAAGTGTCCTATTGATCACTGCAGACAAAGTTGGGCTACAGCAGCATGCAAAAAACAGTTCCTTCTCTTATTCTTGTTGTCTTTTCACCATTGAAATAAAAAGGTACGTGCAACTGTACGTGTAGGGAAACCGAACAGGATAGGCTCCAAGAACACTGTCATCGCGTCACATAATAAAGTGTAGTAATTAACCAGAGGTACTGAGTATTTATTTATGGGAATGCCTACAGTGCGCTGGCACTTTCCGAGGGGAGAAGGAAGCATCGTGCCCCCTCTGAAGAAATCACACTCTAAGGAGCAGGATGTGACACTAAATACAACTGAGAAATTATTCTAATTCGAGCCAGCATGCCTTGTTTACCCCTTACTATTTTTTGACCTCACTGTTAATATGACAGTTTCTTTGTTGTTGTTAATAGAAAGCAAAAAAATGAAGGCTTAAAAACCCCTATCGTACCGCACAATCGGTGACTAGAGTTCATTGAGAATAGCTATAAAGCCTTAAACAAGCCCTTTATTTTGCGTTTTAAGAAGTGTCATAAGGAGTTAATAGGACACAGCTGTACAAGCTCTTTCTAATAAGCAGCTTCTGTCGCTTTGGTCACCACAGGTGTCTCTGTAACCTGCAAACTCTTATTACTAGTGTATCAAAGTTGTGCTACTTAATAGATTTCTTTAGTAAAACACAACAAAGCAATTACATGGCTGTTGATCGTCAGTCATAAAAAAACTCTCAAACACAGTTTTTCAAAAGAAACTACACTGCAATTTTTTGTCATTGTAAAATAAAAGAAACTAGAGAATTAAATAGAAAAGCAAACAATAGAACAGCAGGTAGTCAACTGAACTTAGCCACTACAGATGGTTTAGAAATAGTGTTTCCTTCTACACCAACTTGTGGGATAAAAGAAAAGGAGGAGGCTCCTTACTGCCCATGAATGGCAAAACCAAAAGACTTAAGCAACTTTCCAGTCTATGTATTTGGTCACATGAAAGAGCCTAGATGTTTCTTTTTCCTCTCTCTCTCTCTCTTCTTTTTTAAAAACTTCTTATCTGTTTTTGCAACTGCTTTTTTCCATAATCTTTAACTCTTCTCTAGAATAACTTAAACTAGGAAAATAACTGCAGATTCATCCAAAGACAAAATCAGAAGGTCAAGTGAGGAATTCCAGAGAAACACAATGTCATTTTAAAAGTATATTAGAAAAAGAGATTGTTCTGTTCTCCATGCTCACTTTCAGTAAATAAATATTAAACATAATTTACATATTTAAGAACAGGAATGCACAAATGCCCTATTCTAGCATGCCACAAGAGAAAGAAACATAAATATGTACTTTTAATCGTTCAATAATCAGTGGAATTGTGTAAAAAAAGTGGCAACCTTATCCCAGCCCAAATGACTGTTGCATCTTTTGTTCAAAAGTTAGAGTAACTCTCATTATAGTAATATACACAAGATATTATCCTGGCAAGCAGTCAACTTATGTGTAAATAAAGGTGATGAAATAAGGCCCAAGCTAGAAAACCAAAGTCTGATTTCTAAATATAATAAGCATAATCATAAAATCATTATTTTCAATAGATTATGGTCAACTGATAAAAAAACTAAGGAAGAGAGAGGTCTTACAATAAAGACAAGCTTTTGTTATATTAAAAACTATCAAAAGATCTGAACATTACCAAAGGAATGTTCTATAAGAAAACTGTAGTTCAAAAAAGTTCATGTGAATTGCAAGCTTTTAATTTTTTGCATACTCTGTTTTTGATATTAATTTATCATATGAGTGTTATTTTTTAAGTAAGATTTTCTTTAACAGCAGTAGTTGTTATTGCAAACAGTTCTAATGCAGTTACACCTATGTTCATAAATTAGTGTCACAAAATATTATGGCACTGCAATTGCAAAACTGTGAAGACACGTTCCAAGAACTATGTGTGCAAAATAAACTCCAAAACTTTCAACTATTTTTTCCTGCACAGGAATAAGAAGTCACTTTGTAATGAAAACAAGGACAGTTGAATTCTCAGTGAACATCAGCCAGCACAGCTTCATGGATCAGCTAAGAAGCAGCAAGAAGTTTTCAGTTCAAATAAATATCAAGCAACAAAAAGATGTGATACACAGAAATGACACAGAGAGAAGGGTCTTCCTTAAGAGAAAAACTGCTCCACTTACAGTCCAAAGAGCCTTACCTTGCCCTGTTTGCTTCTTTTGTCATGTCCCATGCCCAGGTGATGAAGTTCTGACTCAGATAGGAGACAATAGATTCAGCACAAAGCATTTGTGAGCAGAAGACGTTGGTTAGTACACTTTCATCATGGTGGAGGTAGATAGCAAGAAGCTTTCTCTGAAAAGACACAAGAGAAGATTGATCAGAAAAAACTTCCTCAAGCTATTTAGTAATTTAAAATTACTGCTGCAGATTTGTGTGTTAATACACCCTATGGCGTTTATTGAGTGTGCCGAGTATCTCAACATGTACACACAGGGAAAAAAACCCCAGTAGGCGGAAATGGTCTGTCCTTCCAAATCTGTAAATCTTGTCAATGCTTCCTAATATTTTCTTTTGAGTAGCAAAACATGATATATTATATGCTTACAACATGCAAATAGCAACAATTGAATGAAAACCAAAAACCTTATTAACACATTTAGCTTAAGAAATGAGCAAACTTTTTTGGCTTGCTGCCCAATAAAGATAACATTTGGAACAATCCCCCGGGCAAGGAACGCACCTCTTGAAACAACAGCATCTACGATACAAAACAATTATAAACAACGTAAAAAAATGACAGTGTGTTGTTCTCACCCCATCTGCAGCCAAATGAGTAAGTAGCAATATAGCTGCCTACAGTCCCAACGCCTGCGACGCTACTTGCTGGATGTTTTGGCAGCTCTCCATCCAGCCGTACGATGGGGGGAGGCCCACAGCACACCAGTTTCTCACATACTTTGTAAGTCGATGCGTAGCTGGTCAAAGGGCCGTGTGTCAGCCCGGCTGGCTACCTCTCTTGTGGAGCTATGGAGCAAGGTCCAGCATTCGCCCCAGCACTGGGAATGTGTAAGACGCAAGGGAAGGTGTACGGGAGGCATGGACCAAGTCCCACATTGAGTTTGTGAGCGCTGATATATCTCATTGTAGTTACCGCATCAGCAAAGACTCAATGTTGAGGATGGTGTTTGTGGCTTCTGAAACCAAAATACTCTGTGCCGTGTTCTTCTGAAAACCTATCAAGTAATATTTGAGCTTCACTGCTAGCAGCACCAAGCTGTGCTGTGTCCGCGTGATAACCTCAGACCACCTTTTGGAAAGCAAGTCTATATGTATGTAGAGACAGAAAGCAGACTGGGAAAAATATAGGGAAACTATGAGCTAGTTTAGGACCATGATCCTATATCTGGTATTCAACAACTTATAAATACCATTCAGAAAATTACAACTTTCCATTCCCCCATGCCCATATATATTACTTATTTTATTTTAAAATCTTACTTGAACATATTTGCTCAGACAATATGATAAATGCTACTTTCAGACTTTTACTTAAAGCTATTTCTCTTCAAGAGCAGTAACACTGAACACTAGATATTGATGTGTATTGATATAGCAAGACACGGGATGCAATTTTGAGACAAGCTGTCGTTGTAAAAACCTGTATGGCCTTTACCTCATACACTGGCTTTGAATAAAACTTAATGACTGTTTATAAAAAGAAGAATACATTTGAACATTAGACTTTGGGAAAGGGATTAGTAATTTGCATTAATGTTTGTCTAATTTAATTTAAATGTTCTTCAGAACCACGTACACATGTGCCAGGAAGGGCCATTAATAAGCCCAACATGCAGAGATCCATATAAGTGCAGCCAACAATGTTGACTGAAACTAAACTTGAAAATCCAGGGCACTGATGCACAATATCAAGCAATAAAACAGCATTTCTGTGGTGATATTTAATTTAAAAAGAAGAAAGAGGCAGGGGAAGATCAGGCACTGTCTGTTTTTGAGGATCAGCCATTCTGCATTTCAAAGCGTCGATCCCTGCAATATCCAGGTTACTGTGCTAGAATCTCGACTATTATATAGCAGTTGTAAGAGAGGGAGGGCAAAGATGTGTTTACTCAGTGATTAGGGCCTTAGAATAAGCCTCCAGCTCCTAGAGAGACAGCTCACCACTTATTCATTTGGACCAATTCACAAAGCCTAGAAAGATTAAACATCCATGCTGAGAAGACAAGCGAATGCAGACGGTGAAAAAGAAATAAAAATTCTTTAAAAACTCTGAGATGACTTCATTATTTTTTCCACAAGGAAACTTTAGGAAAGTGTTTAGTTAGAGAAAAACCCACATTGACCTCTCTCTAAACCCTTAATCTTTCCTTTGTGGTGGCACTGCTTTGTGGTAAGCGGATGGCTTTGCTCTCCTCTTTTCACTGGGAGCGGGTGGAAAAAAAGGCTCTTGAGAAACACTTTTACTTCCAAAGAAACAACCCCATGAAACTGTTAAATATGAGATTCCGTACAAGGGAATGTTTCAAAATATGTACAGTTTTAGGCTTAAAGATTTAGGGACAAATTTTAGTAAACAGAACAGGCACATGCACAATAGATGTTTACACTGAGCTGCTTTACAAGTGAATGTAATTTTTGTTGCATCAACAAACCTCACCATGCAAAGATTAAACTCCATCATATATAAAAGACCATCTTGTGTCTGATAATTTATCCAAAATGTTACGGTCAGGCATAGGCATACTGCTAGGACAAATGAAAAGAGGTAGCAGGAGGAACTGAAGTACCAAAACATGACTTTGAAAAAATCTTAGTGGAAGCCAGGGACATTTTTTCCTTGGAAAAATACATTATTGCAAAAGGCTCATGGCTTAGAATTTCTTGTTGTTGTTGTGTGGTTTGTTTGTTGTCTTTTTTTTTTACTAACCCATGGTAGTATATATTTATATACCCATGGTAGTATATATTTATAAGCAGGTTTTTATTGTTTTTATTTCAAGCCTTTGATTTCTATGATGACTAATACTGGTAATTTTTCAGTGAATAGTAATAAAACAGGCTTACTAAACTGTTGAACAGTCTTGACTTCCATAAAAGAGGCCTACTAACTGAGCACTAGTCTGTTCTGTGCTAGATTTCTCAAAAATATAATGACACAGGGGTTATAGACTGAGCATAAAATTAAAAATAAAAAAAAAAAGAAGAAAAAAAGTCCTCCGGTGAAGAACTTTTACTTGTCCCTATGAAGGTATGGGATACTGAAAAGGTTCTAAGTACTGAATAGTTGATGGACTTCCAAAGGTCTTAGTACTTCAGGAACTTAAGCCATCAAGAGACATATTTTTCAGAGTACGCGGACACTGAAGATCAGGCAGTCACACACTGGAATTTCCAGAAGAGGCCTGGATTTACAGACATACTTGGGAGTGTAAGTCTCATCGATGTCAATAGGGCTTAAAGTCCTAAAAGGTTTAACTTTAAGCTCCAGGTTTCATTTTATTTCAGAGAGAAAAGGGCCACGAGAAAGAGGTGCTCACTGTTTTCAGCATCTTAGATATCTAAATGCCTTCAAAAATCCAGACTTCAAGCATTTTTTTCTGTAATCTCTGCTGCATTCAGACTCCACGAGACACTGTCAGCCTTGCCCCCGCTCCCAAGGATTACCTCACAACGTGTTTGCAGTGAAGCACTGCAGCCCTCTCCTGCCTGATTTTGCCCTGTTGATGGAATATTCCTGGCACATGGCACCCTGGAAGGAAACGCAGGCTGTAGGAGGACACTGCAGACCCCTAGCCATAGCCTGGCACCATGAAACTTCTCTGCCCCATCATCCAAAGTATGGGAGCCTCCTGCCACACACAGTGATGCGCCTGACCAAGAGATCCAACATGCATGTACAATCCCACACATCAGACAAACACACTACGCCATCCATTTGGACATTTTTGCATTTTGGAACTTCAGCAAAATTAATGCACTTTGTACAGAATTAGAAGAAATGAAGGAAAAGTTGTCACTGAGGCAGAAAGAAACAGATCTTCATGAGGTTGAGAGACCAAATTGATAATCCCTGAGTAATGGGATATCCAAGCTTCTCAGCCAGTTCCAAACAATGTGAATCCAATACCTCAGAAGAATATCAACTAGAATGAGAATAGCAATACGGTCATCAGGGTCAGCAAAACCACAGAGCTGAACGGTTATTTTTGAATCTTAGGTTTACAAGTCCAAGTAACAATTGAGACAACAAAAGTTCTCTACCTAACAGCTAGAGGAATGAATGTTCTTCACAGCTGGTGGGCTAACAAATCATGATCGCTAATTTTATGTAGTAAGAGCTAATTCAAATGTACAAAGGGACACATTTGCACATCTTAAAGCCTTTGAAGTGTACAATCTGATCCACCTGTCTAAGGTGATCTTGGAGATCGTATGATCAGCTGTTTCGGACATAGCATCTCCATCAGGCACAATCCTTTTCTCCCTAAGCAGAAAGGAAACCTCTAACAGCAAGGCGATATACCTTTGAATTTACTCCACTTTGAAAAAGGATCACAGCAGGATATAGGGCCGATGGAGATTCATCGCAAGCCTTGTCTGTGTATTACACATAACAGAACAAAACCTGCTGAAGGTAAGCATTCTTAAATTCCCCTGCACTAGTCAAAAGAAAAGAGTCAGACACCCAAGACAGAGACAAGGGGCACCAAGCAGCCTCTAGCCTTGTAGAAGAGGATCTGAACTAAACTGTACCCCACAGGTTCCTCAAGTAGGATGAGACGATCCCTGTAATCTTCTGATCTGGTGTTTTATATTATACATGGCATAAGATATGCCTAAACTAATTCCTAATTTAATCTTTCAGTAAAACATCTAGTCTCATCAAACCATCAGTGGTGGATGATGAACCATGGTAAGCTGTTCAAATGGCTAACCACTCTCCCAGGTAAAGGTTGTTTTAAGTTTGATTTAGTCTACTTTCATCTTTCAAATATTTGGCCCTATTATACTGTTGTATCTCTGTTTCCATCAATTGAACTTGTACTGATATCTTACAGAATGCAAAGAATATCCAGTAATCAAAACCAAACCCAAACAAGATCCACAAACCATAGGCTTTCAAAGAAGATGGAATTTAGAGTGTCACACAATTTCAATAAACTTTCCTTATTTAATATTAAGTACAGTGAAGGCTGAAAAGACCCATACCCAGGACTAACCTTTCAGATATGAAAGATGAAGCAGAATAAAGGGTGTGTAGGCACACAGTGAGAGTACTAAGCTGGTATGTTGCGGTAAAAAATTCTGAACAATAATTATCCCTAAGTTCAGAATTGATTTTAAGAATGAAAGGACAGAACTGTTAACACACACATCAGCCAAGACTGGACAGAAAATGAAGGCAACTAACATAGGACTTAACTGGAATTTAGGTACTGGCATCTACCGTAGCGTAGCTGCTTTACTTTTCCCAGGAACCTAGAGTTAATGCTATGCCTGTGGACTGTGTAGATTGGTGTGCAGGTTATTTACGCTTAATGCGAATCTGTAAAGTAGTCATTTCTTCATTTAAGACCCTCAGACAGCTTAACTACAGATGCATTTGCAAAGCACACCTAGCAGACACACTATGATCAAGCCCCTTATAAAATGCAGCACTAGCAATTTGACTTGATGTGAAATGCGCCTGGAGTCAAAGTATAAGGTGGTGGTGAAACTGTGCTGCTTGACATTACAGCACAGTATTTAGGGAATAAAAGGGAGAAAAAAAGGTGAAAGACTATAACAAAAAGCCATCCTGTAATTGGGATTCAGAACAACCTCTCCCCTCTACTCAAGGTAGCATCTAAAAGACAGACTTCAAATTTCTCTGCTGAGATGACTGGAGAGCAGTCAATGCTGTTTCTATAATGTGCTCTAACAGAAATCAGAATAATTATCTCTGTGAATCTTTTTTGTATTAAGTTCAGCATGAACTTAATTAGCTAAAATAATAAGGGACAGTTTTCTGGGTTACATAGAAAAAAAAAGATACTACAGAAAGCCCTGTATGAAGGAAAATTCTGCTACCACCAGGGGAAAAAAAAAAAAGCAGCTTTTATTTGAACATGCCAAATCATGGAAGGAGCATACTTTCTTCTAGGTATTCTGGAAATAAAGTACCCATATGTGAGAGAAATGGTGCTGCCAATAAATTGAACCTAAAAGACAGAATTCAAGGAGAGGAAAAACATGGTTCATATTCAGTATGCAGGAATATATATTGAGGTGACAATACCCATCTGTGCTAAGAGATGTTTCACATATTTATTAAAAGTCAGCGAACAGAAAGGTTGAGAGAGGAGCAGGAGGTGATCTGACAGAGGTATATAAAGATAAGAGCTCCTGAAAAGGTAAAGTGGATGTCTTTATTTTTTCTCATAATAAAAGAGTAGCAACCACCTATAAAAATGAAAAGGCAAACAAGCTCCAATAAAAGAAAATACTTCAGTATTATTCAAGTAAATAGCTCAGTGAGATTCAATATAGCTATTAAGATCCTGTATTAACAACAATACTGCCCTAAGTTAGGACAAACCCCCTGGATATTTCAGAATACAAGGCACCCACAAACTGCTTTCAGTCACAGAGAAACCTCCCCCAAACATCTTGTTTAAAACTGTCCGTTGTAATATTTCTCCCACGGCATCAGCTCTAGCTATTTCTGTAGCTACTTGAGCAAAAGTAAGCTTGTTCTTCATAAACTAGTGTAACAAGAGAAATGCTTCTTTCCAATTCGCACAATAAGTAGAGGAAGACTTTCACAAAAGAACAGCTTATTTGTTCATTTAATACACCTCTGTGTATCTCTCTCTTCCTGACACAATTAAAAAATGGTAATAATGAAAATATTTTCTTGTCTTATATATACAATAAGCCTCGGAAATAAACACAGAATGCCCTTCACTATCAAGCTGCAGGAGGTTAACTGGGGATTTCATTGCCAAGGACCAAGGCCACCGGTTGTAAAAGGCAAAGCTCTGTGTTCTGGCTATTATATTTTTGTGCTAAAGAGACATACTGGTTTTAAAGTAGAGTTACATTCGACCTAGTTCCATCTCTCCTACATAAAACTGGCACTATCATGGAAGCAGTTGCTCTAAAGGAAAAAAGATACCCATCACGGATGTTAATCTTAAGTATCTAAAGACTTGAAATGAAAAGCTATGATAATAAAAGCTAAACACTTAGGCAACAGGCAAACACGTAAACTTCTTTCAGAAGGTATTTCTTTCTCGAGTAACATTTTTTTAAACAACTACAAATTACCATCCTTTCCAACACATAAAAGACATTAAGATTTAACAGAACAACATCAATTTTCTTAAAAAGAATTTTAATGCATAATCTGTGTTTAAAACACATGTTCTGACGTAAGTTCATTCTCTTAAAATAGCCCAAATTAAAATATTTGTGAAAAAAGGCTTCAAGTTCATATATAATGGCGTGGTTTTTTGAGGGAAAATGTATCTACAACGTAGATTAAAAACATAGCTGATGGCTGTCTCACTAGACCTGAACTGTAGAGCGCACCTTCTGCTCTGGACAGCGTTGAGAATTTGTCAAGAAAAGGCTAAGATCTCTGAGCACTCAAGCTGCCAAGTGCTCTCAAATTAAATCAGTTTGAAGCGGTTTTCATTAAGATGGATTGAGTGTGGCATCGTGAGAAACACTCTATCAAATGTAGTGTTTTACTTAGTGATTAAGTATATACCAGTTGATGAAGCTACCCAAATCCTTCGTAATCCCACCACTCCAATAAACATTTAATGAGTATATAAGTTCAAAAAGCCTAGCAGAGGATTTAAACCTTCAATCTTGTTTTTATTTACTCTTGGAACTCAATTTCTCACTTCAAGTGAAGAATGCTGGTGCCTGAAGCTCATCTGTTGCCCTGGTAAAATTAAGTGCCCTCCACAGTATAAATTAGCAGACAAGACACACAGGTTGCAATTTCTCCTAAGCTTTTTTTCTTATAGTGATATACATATTGAATTACTTTATGAAATGCAATTATAAAAATATAAAATAATGTATCCCTTTCCTCAGTTACGAATTCCAGGAAACAGTACTGAAACATTTGTTTGTAACAGGAAAAAAGCAGTAAAAATAAATGGTATTTATTCATTCTCATACCTTTGTTTAAAGTCAGAATGTTACAATAAAAATAAGGTCATTCCAAAGAGTAGTTAGAGAAAGTGCTTTCAAAAAGGCAATATTTGTAAAAAAAAAGAAAAAAGAAAAAAGACACTGAAATAACACTTTCCTAAATATATAACTTTATCCTGATGAGGATCTGTTCTGAATACACTGCAAAATACTAGAAATGTAAGGTGACGTGAATTTCAGATGTGCTATGTAAGTTGTATAAGAAGTGTTTGGAGTATTAAGAAAACTAAGTAACTGCACTGCATTAATATCAGATTTACAGGTATGAAAAAGTATTTATTAAAGCTCCTAAGGGGCTCTTGTCCGTTATTACACTGATACACTGTCAACACTTTCTGACAAAATGACGCAAAGTGAACTTCCTAACTCAAACCTTTTTCTTGTTGAATTAATATGATTTCTTCTAATGATGCATTAAGGTCTACTTTAATTAGCTATTATAAATGAATACTTTGCCACTGAGTTATCATGTATCCATATATGCTCTGAAATCTGCACAAAGACATGAAAATACTCACTGAACTTCCAACATGCACACAACATGTTAAGTATGTGTTAACTTAAGCTATACAGCGTAGATTCATAACGCTGCACTTACCAGAACAGCCCCTAACATAACACGGCTGTTCCTTCCAACATGAATATCTACAGGAAGCCAAAACATTCTTCATTTTAAAACTAAATATCTATCAAGACAACAAAAAGCAAATTTAAACTGCATGATTTTCTTGTTTGTGTTTCAGCTTTATCTATGCTTAATTATGCAAGGGGTTTGGGTTTCTCCTTAGTGAATTCAAGTCACCAAAACTTAAATAAACTATCCCCATTCTAATTTTATTAAAATACTGATTTAAAAACTGTGCACGGAATAACAGAAACTTGAGATGTCTGGTTGGATGTACAGAAAAACTAAATAACCAAATCTTAGCACTGGAATTTACTTGGCAGATAAAGGCGGTACAAATTAAAAAAAAAAAAAAGTGCCAGAATTTTCAGAGCCCTTTAAATTTAAATTTACAATTTCATTAGCAATCCTTTAAAGGAGTTACCAATATGCAACATTGAACTTGTCAACCACAAGACTCGGAGCCAGTGTTATCTGGTGCTAGGACACTGCTCTTTCAGGAAGGAAGGCAGGGGAAAAAAAACAAAAAAAGTAGCTATGAAGGACTCCAACAAAAATACAGCCTGAATGATGAGAAAACATGAGTTATTCACTGATCTTTCAACAACTGCCAAGGTATTTTAGTCCATCAACTAAAGGAATATAACTTTTCACAAACAATAAAATGAAGATGACTCCAAAATGTACTTTACCTTTTTAAAAATAAAGATGAAACATTTACAATGGCTTCCATTTCCCCCCCATATTAAATAAAGTAATTTTAACACAGACTTACATCTCTAGCTTTCCCATAGAAGGCTTCTTGAAAAGCAGCCTCTAATGATCCAATAAAATAAACAGGATGGCAGTCACCATATCTATTTGAGATAAAATTTCCAATCAATAAAAAATTACGAAAATAAGTAATTTCAATATTCTACCTTTTTATATGTTATGTAAATATAATGCATTGGCTAAATCTTTAGAAAGATGAAGTACTACATGCCATCTGTCCCCCAACATTCAAAAGCTCAAAGTGACAAACTGCTACTCTACAAATTTTGTCGTAAAACTTTCTGTTTACATACACAGCCAACTTAAGTTCTATATAATTTTTCAATCATAACTTATTTCCTCTCTCTATTATATTCTCAAAGGTTAATTGAAGGCTATTCTTGCATTACACCTCAACGCATCTCATATATATAAATGAGCATTTCAACACAGAAGGGTGAAAACAGACGTCATAAACTTTACATTACTTTGCAGTATAGTAGTTCGCAGCTTCTACCTATTTGATGAAATACGGCAACTGTTTAACAATGTATGATTTGGTGGTTTAAAGTTAAAAAAAGCAGTATTGCTATATATTTTTTAAGTACAGGTTTATCCAACGCCTTTATTATTGTGAAAACTCTTACTGCAACTCTGAATATATTTCTCAATATTAATCAGCTTCAGCTTTTATGTTCCTGTATAACAAATTAAAATTACTATACATAATCAGTCTTTATCATCCTTCTGTACCCTTACATAATTAAATAATGATATTAATTAGTGGCGAATTAAATAAGGCAAGAATCTGTCACTCTAACTTGGACTGAGAAATAATTTTATTTCAGAAGCAGTTCTAACAAAGTTAAGCTTAAAATAAATTAGATTAGGATGCCTAAACATGCTATGATCCCACAACAACATATGTACATTTGATTTATTTTTATTTTCATTATTTACTAATTTTTATTTAGCTTGTAACAAGAATTGCACAGTTAAAAGGCTAAGCTTACCTTGAAGAAAACTCAGCTGTAAATTGTAATAAGGCATCTCCTTCATTTTCAGCATTTTCTGGCACTTAAAAAAATGAAAAATATATATTAAATGCAACCTTATGGAAACAGATTTTAATACGTGAACTCACTTTGCTTCATGGATTTTTTATGTCAACAGCTTACTGAAATGGTTACCAAGAGACCATATAAATTTCATGAAAGACTATCAAGTATGAACCTTTGGAAAGACATGAAATTTCCAGACACTCTCATGAATATATTCAGGATTTCCAAACAGTAAAATCCTCAGGTCCAGTGTAATGTGATATATCACTTGTTCAGCTAACACTCTGGACTTACTTTAATACATTAAAATGCAAGGACTGGCTTGGAATGTTTGACCCACTATATTGCTTGTTATTTTTCTTTTTTTTAAACTTCCTATACATACTATTAAAAAGTTTTCCCTATTATTACATATATTTGGTGTCAAAAAACTTGTAAGGTAATAACGCTAATGCAAGCCTAAAATAAATAAAGAGTATATAGAATTGCATATAGGAGGTAACTGACTGCTCCTGCTCAATCCTTTTCACAATTCAAGGGCAAATAATCACTGAGAAACTTGTTTAATATAAATGACTAAAAATATTAATCACCCCAAGATGCTGGAGCTAAAAATCTGTAGAATTTTCAAACCAGGGAAGTGAAAATCTAGTTATCCACAGGAACATTTGGTTAGAGATCATAATTTCTCTGAGTTTAATTATTATTCTTCGACTATAAGCTAAAAACATAAGGTTAAAATCTTTCTCCATGGGGAGATGCTTTCATAGCTGCCAATTATGTTTGCAGTGTTTTCATTTGATACATCCATCAGATGCAACACTCAGACAATTCTAACATTCCTATCAAAAGATACTTTTCTGTTTCTTATTATTCAGAGCCATCATACCTTTCTGCCTTCACTACCGCTGTATAATCACCGCTTAATTGGAAATTAACTGTCAACTCTTACTCATTGGCGATTTCCTCAAGGCAGATGATGCTACTCCAAACATTTCTCCATCATCAACTCCAAACTCTGTAGCATCTTCAAAGTCATCTCCGTCACTGTCGCTAACCATATGAACATCAGTGCATTGCTATTTAAAAACAAAAACCAAAACTGACCATAAGCCTCTACTACAGACATCACCTTTAGTGAAATACCAAATACATACAAAGTGAAAGATACACATTTCTGTAAAAACACTCTGTATAGTGCGTTTTATTTTACTATTTTATACAGCATTATCAGACTGCTTTTTATAAATAACACCTATTTTTTAACAGAGTTCTGGTTGACAGAGAAATATTATGTGGCAAAACGTATTATTAAATAACTAAGGAACTGGCTCTGTATACACACAGTTGAGCAAATTTTACCCAAAGTTAATGCTATTTTCCATCTAACAGTACTACAGCTGGTTTAACTGCATAAGAAAGAGTGTGAAAAGTCACACAGTCTATCAATAATTTTAGACATCTAGATACAATGTACTTTAGCAATACTTGCATAGTGGGGAACAGTCCTTGGAAAGGTACCTATCTATATTTAGCTATGCCTGACCTACAAATTTAGGGTCCACAGTCCTCACTTGGCGCACCAGAGTACTGCATATTGAATGACAGGCTGATTTATTTGGCATACCAATATAAAGGACAAAAATCAACATTTTTGTGCAAGTAGCTAAGGTCCCATCTGTGCCTTCAAGTCCCACCAGCAGATCTTTCGGATTTCATATCCTCTGAAACATAAAGCAGCTCAGAAAAAATTTGTTTTTAACTATTCAATGTTAACTTGCCTCTAAACTGAACTCTTTTCGCAAGTCACTATTCAAGCGCCACTTGACCTAGAAGTTATGGTGATAGCGCACTACAGAAAATCTACATGAATCCCTGAAGGTGCAGCAAAGTGCATTACATGAGATTCCAACTCCATCACGCAAGCGCCCACAAGAAGAGTGAAGAGCTCCAAACATGCTGCATCTCCCTCTACAACAGCTACAGATAAAGAACTTCAAATAAAGGACATTTACTGAATGAACTAGTCAACAAGAAAATTCTACAAGGTGAACATACTCAATCAGATCATTTGAAAGAATGCAGTAAAGAAGGAATTATACATAGTTACACTGGTGGATGTCAGTAGAAAACAATAATAATCTATTTAGCCTGCTAAGTGGTTCAGGAATACCTAGAACGGCGTTGTCTGACCACCTTAACTTTCAACAACTGCCCAGCAGCATATATGCAGGCTTGCATCCTGACCATATGACACAGTATGTCTTGCCAACTCAAATAAGCTGGACAGATTGAAACGCATCCTTTTTGCGCAACATGATAAACCTTATATGCTACAGCTCTCTAAATAAAATGTTAAGAAAAGTGTGTGGAAAATGGGAAAGTGCTTACATTAAATTCATTTTCAGGAAGTGTAAAGGCATTTAAAATTTTAACCCAAACCATTAATAGAAACAACAAAACATGAGTTTATACAGTCTGCAAACATCATCTTCTGCTAATGCTAAAAATATATGTTTCAGCCTCCTGTTTAATTTGGAGTATTTTTCAATGCTCAGCAACTTGTGGCTTGCTTACTTTGTCTTTCCTCTTTTTCTTCAATGACTATTTACCCAGTTCCTTACTTTGTCACAATTACACATTGAAAGAATCAGTTTACAATTCCTGTAAGATCTAATTCTACTGACATATTTGACAATAGAAGGGACAGTGACTGTGGCAAAATGAGCTTTCCCTGCTTCTTCCTAGAGCATGCTGGTAAAATAAAGATGATGTTCTTACCTCCTCTGACTGTTCCCTCGTTTGTACGGGAGAAGATCTTCTTCCAACCGTAAGTCGATGGCAAGGAAAAGTCAGTCCCGAAACAGCTAGAGTCATCTACAAACAAAGCAATGATTGTTTATTAAAGCCACAGTCTCAATCAAGGATTGGGGGTTTTTTTTAAGGGTGCTTTGAGATTCAGGCTGAGGACTGCACTGCAGAAGACCAAATTAATTACACAAACATAAAGAAAGAAGCCTGGAAAATTGATTGCTTACATAAAAGTATTCAAAGAAACAACAACTGAGTTGTACAAGAATACACAGAGTATGAAAACAAACTAAATGGAATTGGAAACTCAAAACTGTCGTGAATTGTTATTCTCTTGTGAATCAGTACTGAATTTTAAACCATTATTTGTACATGATAACTTTTATAGTGGTATGCCTTTATGAAGTAAATGTAATTTTTTTCCTTCCTAATCAATAAGTAAATATTAAAGTGAAGATGATAGGTACTGATAAAACTAACTAAAACCAGTTAAGTCATCTTGAAAAAAACCCACCAAACATTAGTTATCTTGAAAGAACAGTTTATCACTAGGCATTATAAAAGACACAATTACTTAAAAATACATTTTATCTCCATCTTCGTCATCATTAATGTCAAAGGGACATGCCACGTTTCTCATATGGACATGAACACACACAAACTCAGCAACGCTGGCAAAATTGCAGTCAGCTTAGACAGGATAGATGCTCATCTACCAGTGTCAAGAGAAATAACACTTTTGGCTACTGCTGTATGCCTAAATCTCAACTTTTCAAAATTAATGAGACAGCAAGTGGAAAAAAAGCCAGCATCATTTGAAAGAAAAAATTACTAGATGCCTCCAAGCACACAACAATAATATTTGAAGATCTGATCCTAAACTGCATTTTAAAATGTACTAATCAATGGGAGTAACAATGTGAATCCACTCTTCTATGATCAGAAAGAACCATCTGTGCTATCCTTGCCATTTCAAGCACACTTCACACATTTCTTTATACAGCGTGAGTGTACACCAAGCCTTCTGCCCTCTTCTGGAAAGTGCATCAGTCCTGGTCAAGTGAGGTTGTGACCACAAGTCGAATCTTCAGAAGCATCCAAGCCCTACCAGGACAACACGAGTGGTAAATTTACAATGTGAATAGCTCTTACATGAAGACAGCCAATTCATTTTGGCAACAAATCCAATTCTTGCAGAACATGGACCTGACAAAATATTTGATGGTGTACAATTCTTAGTGACATGGAGAAAGATAGTTCTGGCTGTACGTTCAAAATATTGTTTCTAATGGTTCCTTCAAAAGAAACACAGAGGACAGAAAAAGATTTTCTAGATCCTATAAAAATGATGATTACTATTTTTGGAAGGCACAGAATGAGAGACATTACGTATTTCAGAAATACAGCATCCTCCTAATTAGACTGTAAAAACATTAAGGTAAAAGAAATTTCAATCATCCTTAACAAAAACCTAAGAATAAATCATCAGCCTTAAATTTCATTTACTACTGTGGGCACTGAAAATACCCCATTTCTTTTTATCCATAATTCAGAATGACTTTATCACTTGTCTGCTAGAACTCACAAAGACTTAATTTGCTGCAGGTTGAAGCAGGCTGATTAAGCAGGCTGGCTACCAAATGAATGTTAACCTGTCTGAACTAGCCTACTGTCACATTCTCATAGCAAGGTTAAAGAGAAGTTTAGCTGCAAAAAAAGCCTAGCTATCATCTTAAAGGAAGTGAGCAATAATACTCTGGAGCAAATGAAATATTAAAGATGACATGCAGGTCAAGACCAATTACGTACAAAACTCCTGTGACAAGAGCATAAGAACTGTATTCTCTGTAATAATCCACCAGTTTAATTAGTATTTTTATAAGCTTTTAAAAACAAACAAACCTCAACTGTTATAAAACCTGAAACTTTGCCCTGTAGTTACCACACTATATAAAAGACTGGTAAAACATACACACAGGCATGTTAGACACATACAGACTGAAGTTTCCCATCTAACAGCATCAAATACCCTGGCAGATGCCTGGAAAGGCTCCCGATATCTTTTACATACACATTAAAGACAGAGAGGTAAGATCAAGCACGCAGTTATTGTGCTGCTTCATCACTTGGCCCAATAGCAGGGTGTTGCAATTCCAATTTGCAACCCTATATTATAGTGTCAAAGCATCTCTCAAAAATGAGCTAACAGCAGAAGGGGTTCAACATCAGAGCACATTTCATCCTACTCCCCAGACAGTTGCTGGAATGTTGTTTTTTGTTGAACATTCGTGTGAGAAATTGCCCTCCCCTTTGGCTTTCGAGATTGTTTTTTTTTTTTGCAAAGTAAAGGCTAGGAGAAATAGCAGCTCTGCCTTTCGTTTCAAAACAATCTAGCAGCACGAGCATTTCTCTAGAATTAAGTTATCTTCATTCTCAGATAAAGAAGAGTCTCTTGTTTCAAGAGAGACTCTTGCACCAGAAAGTTTAATCTTTAAATTGGAAATTATAAAAACATCAACACTAAGCAAAAGATTACTTTCCAGGCAGCTCAGTCCAGTGCCATTGATAGCAAACCTCAACTTTTACAAATATTTTGAACACAGGCCAATTTACTGATGGGAGCACCCACTGAAGTATCTCAGCAGCAAGAACTGTTTAGATGTCAGGCTGCTCTCACAGATGAGTACTGCATCTGCCCACTCCCAAACAGGGTTGCTGCGCGTGAGATACACAAATTGCTGGGGCACAGCCCCCTTCCCATGGCGATGGACATAATCTTTTTATCAGCTCCAAAACTGAAAATGCTGGTTTGTAGCCTGAGCACGTGATTACCCATATTCTCAATTCATGAACCCTTCTGATTGGGCAAACACTCAAAAGGCACTAGCTTTTCAGAATTATTTCTTTTCCTGCATGAAAATCACCTTTATTTGAGTACAATAGCTTGAACTGGATGGCTTTCATGTGCACAAGAAGAGATATTAAAAGACGAGTATGTAGGACTCTTGGCACCAATAATGAGCTAGACAGATTATCAAATAAATAATACATTAAAGCAAAACTAAATA
The DNA here is from genome assembly GCA_013400135.1 of Rhinoptilus africanus. NCBI lineage: Eukaryota > Metazoa > Chordata > Aves > Charadriiformes > Glareolidae > Rhinoptilus > Rhinoptilus africanus. The sequence continues at coordinate 76,810 of VXBO01012841.1, forward strand.
AGGTTATTCTATTTTTTCTTGGCAGTATACCCACACACTTGCAAGCCTCTACTCAGAAGGTCTCACAGCTGAAAGGTGCACGAGGTGGAAAGTGAAACGGAATCAGAAACAGGCAAAATGACTTCCAAAAAGCCACTTAAGGTAATTACTGAAAAGACAGATCTTTGTGTGTAGACTGGTCACACTTGATGAAGTTTAAAAAGTCTTTCGTTTGGCTTCATATAACTTTTTAAGGAGAAGGACGATAAAATTGAAGCCCCAAAACATTCCAGGGAGAGTGCAGTAGGAGAACCCTTTTAGGAGAGAGCACAGATATTAAAACAAACTAATTGCTGCTGGCCTGCAAACAGGTAATGGTACAACCTGGACTAAAATTATATGAAGGATACTTGAAATATTTTAACTACCAAAAGAAATAGTGCTACCAATCTTTACAATTTAGAAAAGAAATGACCCTAATGATCACTTGTGCTTTCTAACACTAAGGCACTGAATTTATTTGTAAACGTTCAGTGCAAGATGATTTGTTATTCAATTGCCAGCATTAACAATTTGGGGATAAAGTTAAGCAACATTTTTTTCTGATCCGAATGTGCAGGATTCTTTGCCAAGAACTTTCCAGATCAACCTAGAAATATTTGCCAAATCCAGAGTGAGACAAGGTGCTTTAAACAATGTATAATTCTTGCTGTTAGAAAGTATTGCATTTATGTAGAACCTTTAGAACTATGCTTTAGAACAATCTATAAGGGCTGTTTTTTTCAAGTATTTCATGATACAAATATGTCTGCAGCAAGGAAAGAAATCTCTAATAGCATGCAATTCCAGAGTGCTGCCATCACATATAGGAAAAATGATGAGTCCATAATCTCACAAGCTTGCAATCTTCTAGAAAGACTTTGTAGGCGAGACTTAATTCCCACTCTTGCAGGCTTCTCAAGTTACAAAGGAAGGAGTAAACTCAGTCTCTTGGACAAGTCCAGAGATACTTAATGAAGACACCGCAGATCTGAGAAAGATAAACAGTAGTATGAACATAAAGCAACGGCACCAGCAGAGAACTGCGGGTGCAGAACTCTCTCTGCTGAGAAACACAGATACAAAAATTATAAATTCCATGTACTGCATCGGGACAGCAGTAATTGGCTATGACAAATTGGTCTTCCTCCTATTCAGCCACACGCGATGGATACACAGCACTTCAAAAGACCTTCCAATGGCAACCATATCTCATGAGGAAAGTATGAAGGCAACCTTTAAGAGCTTTCTAATACCTTCCAGAATACAGTTGGACATCCAAAATGGCCAGCTTAAAGCAATAATCTGTAAAGAACTGGAGCTGCTTCCTCATCCTCAACTATCCCAGTCATTCTGGAAAATACTCACTCTTTGCTCCACGTAAGTACAGACCCGTACCTCCCCAGCAATCCAGTGACCTGAATAAAACACTGAGAACAACTCCTCTTGTCACTAAGCTGCCTGTATTTGAATCAAAACAAACTTTAGAAAAGAAATTAGAAAATTTAGAAAATAAATTATGGTAAGAAGACAGGCAGGCTCTTGAAGCACAGCATTTACAGACTAACCACTCTTATTACCCTCTCAGTGCCTGGCCTTCCCTGAGGGATGAGATGGAGAACGACCTGCCACATTGCTGCCAAAAGAGTCAACGGTCTTTAGCAGAGCAGCTTCTGTATCAGCTAGCTCTGGAGCAAATCAAACTCCCAGCAGCAGGAGAACATGCCCAGGATCTCCGAAGTTTCACGGGTGCAGCAGGCAAGACAAGCCTACAGAACATGTCACCCTGCAGAAGGTGAGAGCCGCAGATACGTAATGGACCAGCTCTGGCATTGACTTGAGTGGTTGTGCTGTTCACAGGCTACTTGTCACCAAGGGATCCCTTTTCTCTAAAAGGATGTAGCTCTTTTAACAAGAGCCATTGAAAACAAACGAGCATAAGTGATAATGTTTAAGGCAAGTAGGAATATTGATTTATTGTGTGGTCTTTGTTCAGTATTTGCTACAGAAGCAGGGAGAGCTTTGGGGTTTTGGAGTGTGTGAGAGTTCTGCTTGTTTGGTTTGCTTTCGTATACATTAATGCATCTACCTAAACATGCAGGTACTTACCACTGTTCCTGTTAACCAGGGTAAATTACTAAACGTTGCCCTTCAGCTGGATAATCTGGTAGCTGTCAGTTCTAAAAAACAGCTTCTGACTGTTTAAAAGACCACTTAAAATGAGAAACAATTTCAGTCACTGCAACAGGGTGACTTTCTTTATGGCTTGAGCAACTCAAATGAAGAATCTTTTTTAATCAAAGATTACCTCCATTTCCATGGCAAAGTATTTTCTTTTCTAATATCATTATTTGGACATAAACTAGAGATTCTTGATCATTTGCTCTCAGAAATTCAAAAGTCAAACTATAAACCTTACAAAGCATCAGACAAAAAGTCACAACACCTAATGCATATGCAAAAGAGAGGAGTCTGTCAATGATACCAGATTGCACTTGCTCATGGCACACCAAGTGAAGCAACAGGCATTATCTGACAATGGCAAACCTAAACCAGAGCAAAAACCTTGCAGTGGAAATACCTACTGCATTGTTAATATAAAGTAAAAAGATCATAAAAAGAAATGCAATTTCTGTATTACTTGACTGCTATGAATCAGTTGAATTATTCAATTAGCTGTACTTCTAATGCGGAATTGTGTTTGGCTGTATATAATCTACTTCAATAGAAAACTAAATGGGGAAAATCTCATTTTACTTTATCTCAGAAGGAAATCACACTATAATCCATGTTTTCTCCCTTTAATACTCAGAGATAAGGTAAGCAAACAAAATTCTGGTGTACAAAAGAGCATGTTTTCCGATACTTGACTCTCCTTCATAAATCTCCCATAAAAAGCAGACCAATTCCCAGTCCTACTCAAGGTCAGCTTGTAGTATATTAGGCAAAAGGAAGTAAAGTCTTAATAACTTGCCCTCCAGTTCTAGCATCCTGAAAAATAATTAAGTAAAATTAGAGTTCCAGCTGTCCGGTTGCATTTACCAGCACAGCTGGATGGAAGAAGCCACAGAAAAAAACATTACCAAAGATGTGACTCCATGTGTAACTGCCAAGAAGGTACAAGCTTTCTAATGCATCCTTTCTGACTCTATAACGTGAATAGGCAGAATTAAAACTTGCATATATTCAAATGTGGGGGTGGGTGGGTTTAGCATACAAAGCGCACAATTTAGCCTTTTGGCTTTTATAATGTAAAGTAGCTAAGGAACAGTCAGATTACCTAATCCCAAATCTTTCAAGATGGCATCTCTAGTATGTTTGCCTTAGCTCTCATAATTAGCCCAAAACAACCCGTTGCTCCACCCAGTGCAGTGCCATTCCCATCTGTCTCTCTGTAATGCAGGATCTTTAGTACACCACATCCACTCAATTCCAGAATTATACTTAACATGCCAGGTATGTTAAGTATTTCTTAATTCTTTAATTTCTTAATTCTTTAATTTCTTAATTCATTAAGCATTAATTCTGGTGAAAACTGGCAAGGCCTGCTTTCCCTTTGTTGAAAGAGAGGGAAAAAACCCAAATCCACAGAGTATCTGTGCTGAAGATAAATCTGCTGTTAGCACATAATATGTACGTACTGTATCCTAATACGGAGTTCTGGCTGGACAAACAACCTCCACGAGTCAGTAACTGTAGTAGGTCTCTGTTATCTCAGTATTGGATTGAGAATGTTTTATGCCTTCACTGTTATCATCGTACAACCAGTGCACTGCTTAAGAAGTAGAAGATTACCTCCAGAAGAACATGCCAAAAATATTATTATTCACCCCGTGAAGTCAAATTTCAATAGAGTTTATACAAACATCTTCAAACCTTTTCTTTTGCCCTGGAAACAATAACAGTATGCGAGCAGCATTCAGAGTATTACCAATAGTGTTTTAAAGTCATTGTGAGTAAAAAGTTATCTAACTAATTAAGAACAGAAGTTCATGCCAAGCTTGAATAGTCTTTGAATTAGAGCTGTTTTAACAAGGGGAATTCTACCATAGCTACAAGCTTCCAACTACTCTCCATAATTATTATTACAGTATATACCAACTCTGAAATCTAACAGACGTTTGTGGCCACTATTTCGTACTTTGGCCATAACTAGCTTGTCAATATTAGCTAGCTGCGGTTTCATGTTAAAAACAAACATAGTAGCAAACATGGAAACGTTATCCCAAAATAATATTTATAAATCAGGAGGTCATCAGCTGAACAAGAGCTCTTTCTAGAGGCTGCATAGCAGGCTGCAGTACACACGTGGAGATTTATAATACAGATATATCACATATCACATGAGAAATTCTTAATCAGAAATGAATGCACTGTTGCCTACAGACTGAAAGCTAATCCTGGTTCAAATACTCCATGTGACAGCCCTTTCACTGTGCTCAAAATGTGAGATGCTTAGCTTTTTCATTTACTGGTTTACTCGCTGATACACGGCTAATGTATAAAGAAACAAACATGACCGAGTACATTTCATAACACGCCATGCTCAATTATTCAAAATAACCTAAGACAGAGGTGCCCGTAGCAAAATATTCAGTGACTGGCAGGTGTCTCCACTGTGAAAACTTCACTTCCATATAATTTGATTCTTTTTCTTGTTGACTATGATGCCTTTTTTGCCTCATCAGGTGAGAGAAGGGGTAAGGACAGAAGGCTGAGGAAGGAGCTTTTATCAAGCATTTCAGTTTTCATATTAAACTTACTATTCTGTTATCTGACTTTTTATTACCACATAAGCTAATTCCCTGAGTATGATAAATGTCAATGACACTACAAACGTCTGTATGTATGCATTTTCTCAAAGCTAGGGAAAAAACCCAGTCTTTTATGAAGACTAATATATGAAGTTTAAGAAGGAACATTTCCGTCCCAGTTTTTCTATTATACTCTATATGAATATGGTACTACCGGCTGAGTTTGGATATGAGGCTTGTTAGGGATCAAACGCTTTCATAGCCCAAGTGCACCAAGAGTAGTAAGGTAACAAACAGGACAAAACAATTCATCAGTTTTCTACATCTTAGCTGAATTGCATGGCTCCTGCAAAGGAGCCTTTCCATATTTCCAGGTTCAGTCCATTCTCTCTCCTTTCAGCCAGGGTAGGTAACATTATGATAAGTGAGAAATTCTCTCGCTTCTTAGTCTAGACAGACTTCAGTTTAGATGTCTGCAAGGCACACTCATCATTGCTAATCCCTTCTTCTTGATGGGCAGATCTCACAAGAATTCAAACAAGTTAATTTCTCCCAGCCTACCAAGATGTCTTCTATCTCTCCTCACCAGACAAATTAAGTTCCCTGTTCAAAAAGATTACCTTACTAACTGTGTGGAATGGGAAATCAGAGAGAAATACTTTTTTCAGCAAGGTTAGATGAAGGCACAGACCTATGCCTCAGACCTCAGGTTTTCCAGTCAGAATCTGGGGTGATCTAGAGAACTGCTGACAAGTTCAGTCTAATTTTACGCCCAAAAAGACACAGGACCAAATTATAAAACAAACTATTTGAAACACCTAGAAAATAAGTTATTCTGCTTGTTGCTTACCACTGGAGCAAGACTGGCCAGGCTGGTCCACAGCTGAGGCTGCTGCTCCCAGCTCACTAGCACTTCCATTTTCCGTTTTTCTTCTGTAAACTATCTTTTTTGAGATTAAAGAAGTGAGCAGAACAAAAAGCAAGGATTGTTTGTGTGGTGATGGGGAGACAGCAATTAATGCAGCATATGGGAAAAAATCAAAGTGTAAAAGGGAGGGAGGGGAGGTAGAGCACGTGAATGATGGCACAGAAAGTTTTGCTTCCACACTTGAAATGTAAGAGCGGGAAGTTCTTCATTACACAAACGGATGAAGAAAATAATGGTTTCTAAATGCATCCAGCACAGCCCTTGAATATAAAAACTGAAGAAGGGGAAATAAGGGTGTGGGAACTCTTTGACAGGTTTTTTGTGATTCTGCAGAGAACATCGGGTGGCTTCATGCTCTTTCCTAGTGGGAGACCCAAACATGGAGAAACCAATCCATGCAGGAAGGAGGTGGTGGGCTCCCAAGCAACTCATGCTATTTCTGAGCATACTCAAAGTCTCATCATTGCAGGAAAAATGATGCTATGACACCAGAGATCCTTCATATTAGGTTGTTCTCGCCATGGCTCTAGTTCTCAGTGTTTAACCAAGCATTATTAACGATGTGTGGGCAGCCTGTTGTGCTCAGACAAACCTTCACTAAATTCCTTGGGAACAAATAGGCGCTCAACACTTCCAAATCCATCACTTATCGCTGTATAATTATACATTAAATAATCTATCTTGTTTTCAGTGTATAACTTCACAGAGTCAAAGTGATACATAATTTGAGAATTCACGCATGTTCATGTTTAAAAGTAATGTTTAAAACACCAAGGGACTAAAGGTTTTCTGTGAATTAATGTTTATCTTTGCTTTACTCTTTTCTGAAAGCTAGGAAGGCTTCTTTCATTAGTAACAGACTGTAAAATGACTTCTATCCATACTGAAATACACAGTATACATAAAACAAGCATTGTCACACCTAAAAAGAGCAAGCATCCTACTATAAAATGAAGGTATATTACAATGAAAAAAAGGGTCTATCAAATGCAATTTTTTTTAATTTACAGAAACAGAGGCTTTTTTAGTACTTTGAGATTAATTACGAGACTCAGAGACACTTCCTACACAGAACTGAAGGGCGCTCTTCAGTCTGTACTGGTCAAGATGACATTACTATTCAAGTTTACTGCATAATTGAAAAAATAAATCAGCCAACTAAAACTCATCTACTACCCACGTAAACTTTTATCCCTCCTTGAAAAACAATAAAAAGTGGATGTAATTCTACATTAGCCACTTCATCTTTTGACATCAAATAGCATTAGCTGTGAAAAACAGTCAAGTATGCTCTAGGTTTGTTTGTTTTATTAAACTATTATACAAATATTAAAATGAACAGAAGAGTTTAAAAAAATTGACAGCCCTTGAAATTAACTTCCTCTGGAAAATAACTTCATTTTCATTATGCATCTTCAATACCAAAAAAAAAAAAAATCTTGTCAGGTATTCAACGTTTCATTTTAAACACTAACTGGATGAAAAAAAATCTCTAGGGTGGAGTGTGTTCAGGTTATAAATCAGCAATGCTTATTTTAGCTCCTCACAAAGTGTTGTTGAGATAATTACTGCTGACAGCTTTATTCAAGGTTCATTTCACTTTTTCTACTATTTTTCCCCTGTTAGAAGTTCAGCAGGGCCCATGGGAAGATCCACCCCTCACACCTGTTGGGCTTCTTCATGTTACTGAGGCCAGTTTGGACACGTCACTTCAAATTAGCATTGTGCCAGCGCGCTGTGACAATTACTTATCGCAGGTTTAACTTGAAAAAAAGTTTCTAATCCAGCCACAAGAACAGTGTCAGAGTACGTAATTTAAACCTGTCAACACAGGTTGTAGGAAATTCATTGCAGGGATTTCAGTGATGTTCCCATGGTAGATGTTTGAACTATAATGAAGATTAAAATCACAAAGGAATGCCATAGAGTTAGAACACAGAACTTGAAAGTCTAAACATTAATAACTTCTTTTTTAAAAATTAATAAAATCCTTAGATTAGCATTAAGAGACTTCTTTGCTTAATTCTCAAAAATTCTTCTGCAGTTTAACCCAAAAGGCTGCACATTAAATGTGCGTGTCTTATTCTTTTGTTGCAGCATAAAGGCACAACCCTGGGAGATCTTTACACAACCAGCTGAAGGCAGCAGCCCCGTGAAGATGCTCTGGAATCCACTTGTGGATAAACAGCAGACGGGGTGGGAGGAGAGAGGCTGGAGAAGAGTCCACAGCACAGTGAACAGGCCACTCGCGTCTTTCAAGACAGACACCAGATGAGGAACGCTAGGGCCACAGCGACAACCACAATAAAGCAAGCTTCACAAAACACTGACGAGAGGTTCCGTACAAGCTTGAGAAAAGTTGTGCCCGGTCCTCTGGGAACACCCAGCTCTGGTATGCTGGTTGAACACGCATGCCAATTTTTGCTACGGTTGCTGCTAATCACCAGCCGTATTACTGTGAATCTATCACTCTCATTTGCTAGCTGAATGAAAGAGAAAACGATCCCTGGTTTTGATTACTTCTCATTTGATTAAGCCTAGCGAGGCAAGTTAGGAATTAAAGCAGAAGGACAGATACTGTAGTAATCAATGTTGCTTCAAACTACAAATACTTTTAAAGGAAACAAAAGGAAAATAATATTTCCTTGTACAACAGATTCCACGAAGAAAGAGGTATGCTTGAGAGACTGAAATAAATACCCATGATCACTTACAGAGCTCATTCTTCTTCTTAGACAAAAACTGTAAATATTAAAAAGGATGAAAAATCTGCCAAGCCATTTGCAGCTATTTGAAACACAGGGTAACAGAATTAAATAAACGCTGAAAGACCTGGAACACAGTTAAGTATAGACCATGAGGCTAATTGTGGATCTTGAGTTAATTACTTTCCACTGATACGTTTTCTCAATGGTCTTTTACATCAGTTTTTTCTTTCCTCGGTCTGAACCCCAAGGCAATTCAGCATGCTAGCCTCCAAACTCTGGGTGATTCATTGTCTACTTCTGCCTTAGGATTTTTAGTTCATGCAGAGAAAGCCAGGCTTTCACATCAAGTTGATGTTAATGTGCACTGACAAAGCAACAGTAAAGGAGCTTCATGTTTGTCACAACGTGCACTCTTTAATTTAGTAATTGCTTTATACTGATATGCAAATAATGACACATTTCCCAAATTTCCAGTTCCTCGGCAATGCTTTTGCTAATTACTCAGTAATTAAAACTTATGCATGTAAATTGGCTAAGTGAATTTATTAATAAGTACACCTGCGTGAATTGATCTATAAAACATATATACCCGGGAACAGGTCATAACTCACTGTACTTTCCTGAATGTCTGAAGGAACCAAAAATAAATATTCCCTCACCAAAACAAGATCTATTACAACCAATAGAGTGTTATTCATAGATAAACTGGGATTCCCAACCTTTCCCAAGCTACAGAGAGACTGCCTTTGGGTTACAACAAATACTAGGAGTCAAAGCATCCATCCATTTCATGTTGCCAAATGAGGGGAGGATCAAGGTAAACAAAATAAAAGATCTCAAGAAAAAGGACGAGAATCCCTCTAGTACCTGAAAACGTGGGAGAGTGCCAGTATCCACTCATTCATCAGTCCTCTGTGGACCATCACATGCTCCGCAGCCTGGTTATGGTATTCTCTTACTTTTGATACTCTAATGGCAACTGTGAAAAACTCAGCTGCACTTAACATGGACTCAGACTCACGACAACGGCAAAAACACTAGAACAGAGTTAACCTGCCTTCCTGTATTTCTTTTCTTCAAAATTCTTCACACTGTAAGGGCTGAAAAGTAATCAAGGTAATAACGTTATCCTGTTAAATTTGCTGGCTTCTGTGTTGAAACACAGTGTCTATTAGGTTTCTGATATTTTCTTTAACTACATAATTGCCATAGAAGAGAGTATACTAATACTGGTGTTCTAAATCTGATCACAAATCACCTATTTTTTGCTACTTGGAAGAGATACAAAACCATTAAACAGATTTTTAAGGTAAGAAACAATTCTAAGTGAAATAATAAGCCACCAACCAATTTGATTCATCCAGATCACATATTCAGATGTTCACAGATATTCACAGATACATCTTGGGAACTGCTTTGCATTCACAAAGAGTATCAGCCAAATAACTTGGCACGTTTCTGGTCTATGGTGGGATGCCATTTACTTCACAGCATTGTACGATGCTTTGGATGGCAAACAGAAGAGTGCCTGGGTATGTTTCCAGCACTATATAATTCCTTGGCAGAGTTCAAGCAGTTGTGCCAGCAACACTGCTTCCAACAAACGGTTCAAACACTGATAGGCTTTTTATGCTACCTAGATATCACTTTTCGAGGAACTGGATTTTTGCAATGTTAGCCTTTTGAAAACATGAGCTTCTGAAAAGGATGATTGTTTCTTATTTTCTATTTCCCTTACTGGGAATATATGAAAAGGCCAGGCTTGATGGGGCTCTGAGCAACCTGATCTAGTTGGAGATGTCCCTGCTCACTGCAGGGGGGTTGGACTCGATGGCCTTTAAAGGTCCCTTCCAACCCAACACAGTCTGTGATTCTATGAACTCTTTACATCAGTAGCATTAAAAGCACTGAGTACATAAACTCCTCAATTAAAGGCAAAGAGTTCAAACCTAGAAATAATGAATTGTATTAATACTAAACAATATTTTAGTATTCTTCAATGGTCAGTTGTTGGGTTGGCACGGTTGCAGATAAAAATGCATTCATTTCATTAATTCAGTATCACTACATATTGAACGTGCTTGGTTGTTGTAGAACAGATTCAAGTGTGACAAGCAAAAAATAAAGAACACAAATAACTAAAAAATTAAGCATTTGTAAAGGGTCTTTCTATTTGGGGACCTCTAAGGACTAGACAAACACAAAACATTCCCAACATTCTAGACTGGATTTTCTTAGCCATCTTACAAAAATAAGGGGGCCAGTTTCTACAGAAAATGTAGCTGAGGCTATCTAGCGACTTTTCTTTGACTTTTATGAAAGTTCAGCATTAAATCTCAGGCCTCCTCTCAGAAATGAGAAGGCCGGAGTTGCTTAAGTAAAGTGTTTTATTAAATGTCATAAATAAAGGCTGCAGAGCTACAAATCTGTCTCACGTCTTATGTTTTGACCACTGGGCAGTAACTATGTTCAGAAAAGGAATTCAATCCAGCAATTGCTTCTGAAAACAGAACTCAACTCTTGTTTGGTAGCGGAAGTTATCTGTCTAAAATAGATTTATCAATTAATATTTTCTTGGTTCCACATTTTATCAACAGTTATTGGACTTTAACAAGAAATTCACAACAGAGGACCAGATTAGCTCCATTCTAAGCTATTTCAAAAGTTATCTACATTTCTGTTTAACATTATTTAAATACCACGTTTTTAAAGGAAATGTTTGCGACTATTACATCAGGCTCTGCGCACCACGAGAACAACCCCTAAGTGAAGTTCTAGCAATAGCAAACTTTCTCACTCACAAATAAAACAACACAAGTGATGCTGTAATTTTACATAGCTTTCTTCTGCTATTACACAGTGAGCCCACTTACCGTACACTTACTTAAAGTGAAACTCTGTTTACAAAGTCCCGAACACTTTCAATTTGTCGCAACGGATTTTCATATATCTTCTCGCGAAGGTCGGCTTATATAGTGGAGTTTCATTACAAAAGAAACAAGCACTACTGTGATAATCCTCCAGGAATAATGCAATTACCACTTATCAAACAGGTGTCTGCTGTATTCCAAGGAGATTATCACTTCCTATTCTGCTCTCCGAAAGCAGAGAATAAAAGAGAAGCTGCTACTATTAAATGACCGAGGAGAAAAGGAGTCTTTGATAATAGCTCTTGCTAGCTTCTCTCAGCAGGGCACGAAGTAAATGCAGTCATTCTATAACGTCTTGGCACTGAAATGAATACTTTAGTTTCTGCAAGGTGAGTTAGCGCACTTAAATAAAACCACTCCTGTTAACTGAATCTAAAGAAGTATCTCTCTCTCTCCTCACTGAGTAACTCCAAGAACCTCAGCACCTACCACCTGATGCCAAACCATGGCCTTTGTGAGTACTCCTGAAAGAGGAACTCTGCTCAAGCGAAAACAGGCTGCAGGGCAGCTCCACCAAACACATCGCCATTCAGAGATGCTTCTGTGACAATACAGCGTTTGGTGAAGGTACAAAAGGGATCTCTTAAGATGAAGCTCCAAAAATGTAGAGAATGAAAACTTTTTA
>VXBO01012841.1:93772-187469 GCA_013400135.1 Rhinoptilus africanus
AGTAAAAACACCCCATGATGATCAATGTGACAGCAGTTAATTCTTCATTACAAAGAGCAAGTGAAATCTCAGACAAAGCCGGAGACTGTATTCTCTAAAAAGCAGTAAAGTTTTCAGTAAGTTATAAAAATCTTCCCGGTAGAACACAAGGCATCATCACCAACTAACAGAGGACAACAGAGCAAACCTGGGATATGCTGAAACCAGTATGAAAGCTCTAAATATGTAATGAAGAAATTTGAGTTTTAATTACACTTTGTGCACTTTTTTTGCACTCTGTGTTTGGCACAACTCTGAAGAGCAAGTGGAAGCACTGGTCTGAATAGAAAAGGAACTCAGGACACAAGCTTGGATACGCTACCTGCCTTTTATCTACTATACCGTTTATGGGAATTTTCCTTAAGCCCTCCGTGATACACGAAAAAAGCTCCATGTGGACCCGCTCCTCTAAAGGAAGGCTCTGTACTTTCCGGTGGGGAGACTGTCTCAGCAAAACCATCAGTGCTCTAGACAAGTTGTGGTTACGAAAATATCAGATTATACACACGGTAGAGTAACTGCGCTCCCCTCTAAACACGGTACTTTGAAGTCTCTTCCTTCTCCAAAAGATAAGAGACTAACAGAAGCACCTGCTCTCAAAGATGAAATTTTTATTTGATCAGTGACAATAAACTACCCCACAAGAACAGTCATAAACCAGACTCTTTCTGCCTCACCAACTCCCAATACACCTGTGCATGTCCAACTCAATCAACTCCTGAAAAGAATTATAAAAACTAGAACGCTTTTTTATGGTAACTAAGAAAGGCAATCTTAATTTTTCCAGATCATGGCTACTGCCAACCAAATATCCTTCCATCAAACAGAAGCAGAGTGCATTTCCCATTTCCTTCATTTCTAGGATCCACAACAACTGAAAAAAACAACGTTAAAACTGGAGCACAAGAAGCAGAAGTGTGAGCAGAACATGACAAACTTTTTTTCCATCAGGACCCAACATGGTTAAGAATGCTGAAAACTGAAAGGTCGTGGCTTTGGGTTTTTTGGGTGGTTTTTTTTTTGGGTGGGGTGTTGGTGGGTTTTTTAAATCATAGCTACTGGACTGATTTGTATTTTTAATTTAATGATACAACGGGTTTTGGTTCTGAGTGTGCACTTCTTGCACTTCTGTAAGATTCACCACCACACAGAGGAAATAAAGTCTTCCCAAAAGCAACATGAGAGCTGCAGATCACTTCAACTGAGTTATCTGAGGTCTTAAAACCAGACAGTCCTAAATAAATTCTCTTGTAACGAAAAAGTGCAAACATGACACAAAACTGATTATCCCCGACATGGTAATTTTTACAAGACAATTTAAATCAGTTTATCTTAATTTTTATAAGTAGAAAAGAGGCAAGGGGGTGGAGCACAAAAAAAATTATGAAGGAACAACTGTAACCTCGTTGTTTATTCTGGGGAAAGAACATGATAATTCATCATACTTTCATCCACATAAAAACATCCAAGCAAGCCATAAGTCAAACTCAGAAGGTTATCTAAAATAAAAACATTTAGGAACTGTTTATTAAATCACTCAGTTACTTTTCTATTTCTTAACGATGATGAATGTCCTGCTTCATAGATTGCCATTAACTTTAACCAGGTACTGTCTAACAATTTTCACTACTAAATTGGGATTACAGCATAAATGTTAAATCGAAACTCTACCATATTCCTGAACCCACATAACAAAACAGACTGCAAGTATTCTTCTAAGTATCTAAATTAAAAGGATCCTGCCAGATCCACTCTACTACTCTACTGCAAGTGCCTGATGAAAACCACAGAAGGCAACTAACATACAAAGTAATTAACAATCTAAATTACAATTATGATATTTTTACACAGAAAAAAAAGTAGCTGAGTATTTTCTAATGATGTATGTGTTTTAATTTAAATATAGTCAATTTTATGCCTCTGATTAATATACACTTTCTTTGTCAGGACTATTCACTCTTTAATCATATCAGTTGCAGGGGGAAAATTGCAAACGATCCAGTAAATGCAGACACGGCATCCATTACAATTAAGCAGCCGCTGTATGTAAACCTCCCAACTTGTTTTCATATCACAATGACAGCATGCGGTAATGAACTTTCTGCTCAGAACTGTAAGACCCGGAAAGGGAAAGAAATATATACGCCCAAATACTAATTACTCAGATGCTTAATGCTCAACCCCTTCAAAAATCTGGAGATCAGCCAAAAAGCATCATAAATGGTTTGACTTTGTACCAGAATACTATTTATCAGCATTCTTAATTTCTATCTGCACAGACTGCTTAGAACTTAGCAATGAAATAGCTAAATATAACAGCAGTGCTAATTAGATCATACCTCAGCATTTGAGAATTTTTATGATAACCTAGAAGTCTTTATTAAATTCAGCTAGAAACGTCAACCACATCTGCTACAGCCGTCGCAGAACTCAAGGTGGTTGTGTTCACAAGGGAGGGTGCAGAACCTCAACACATCACATCTGAAATGTGATTCTTCAGCAGTGCAGATGAGTAACTTGTCAGTATAGACTGCTTCTGCCTAAACTAATATCCAATGGCTTATCTATGCAATGAAGAAGTAGTTACTTGTCCTGAAATGAGGATAGGAGGTCTCAACCAACTGTACTGTTTAGGGAAACAAAGCGTTAGTGGCAGTAGGCGGAAGGACAGATGCTGAGTTCCTCTGTGCGGGATCCGTGAGTTAGGGGGCAGTTACAACACTAGGCACTTCATCCTCCGTCTTTGTCTCTCTACCCTTTCCCCCCCTCAAACCTCATCCTAAAACTTTTACATCTTTTTCATGAAGAAATATATCCCCTTTTGACAAGCTCATTGTTGTTACTTATGGAGAAGCAGGTGTTCCTCATTGAGATGCTGAAATGACTTAAAAAAATGAACCAATTGAGAAAAAAGTTTTAGCTTAAATACCGAGAACAAAGGCAGCACAAAAGCAAGCTCTCTCCTCATATTGGGTATTGCTGTTCTACGCTACTAAAAATCAACAGAAACATCAGGGACAAAAATTCAACCTACTGAAATAAATCAAAAACCAGTGACAGTGAAAAAAGTTTTACCTCAAATATACACATGCAAAGCTAATATCCAAAAAGTCATCTGTACTTATATAAATAAAATAATGTAAAAACTGTAACTAAAACACCACCTGCGACTGATCTCAAATTATTATTTTTTTTATGCACACATATTTGAAGGCAATAGCAGTAAATAGCAGTGGAAGTTTAGAAGTTCAGTCAATATAGCAAAGGGAAATGGAATACATTTCAGAAATTATAGTAAATTATTCTGGTTTGGTTCTCATTTAACAAGTTTAGTAATGGTAAGGTTGTTATAAAATCCAAAATAAAAATTGAGAACAAACTGTGAATCTATTTAAATCAAATTATTCTCTTTCAATAATCTAGGATAATTTTTAAGACTTCATTATATCAGTTGATGATATATACCCAAAAATAGATAAATCAAGCCTTTAGTATGATTGAAGTTTCACTTGAGTAAACTTTTTTTTTAAAAAGAATAATTTAAAATTCATACATTTACTTTCTTTGAACTTTAATGAACAGAACACATAGAATTCATGATGTTAAAATTGTTCGGGCACAATAAAAGCTAAAAATATGTCCTTGCTGAATGGTGAAATGAGATTTCCACAGACCACGTACGCCTTGTTTCCCACAATCAAACTGTCACAGCATGAAAACATTCTCCTGCGTGTGGAGGTTTTGATACCCATTTCCCTGGTGAAAGTGTGCAAAAGGATGTGAAAGAGTTATTGACAATTCATACAGTATCCCATATTTCATTAGATAGTACAAGCAGAGAACCTATCTTAACTCTGAAGGGAGATGAAGCAACAATGTTTTAAATGACTATTGACTCCACTAAATTTCCTGATAATGTCAGAAGACTGTAGTCTGTCAGGTGCATAAGAGACTCAAGATGATACAGGAATCCAATTATGCGAAGTCTATTTAGTTGTCCTGTTTGCTAAGCCAAAGGTTAACGAGAACTGCACTGAAAAAACCTCCTGTGGTATTACAAAGTATTTCTTATGCTGCATAACATGTAAATGAAAAAGTATTTTAATCAAGTCTTTCTTTAACTCTTTAATTGCAACGGAACGCTATACAACACAGCAAGTGAAAAACTCAGGACGGAAAAAGTATTTTTAAAAATTTGCCACTGAACTAAAGACATCACGACTAATTACTAAAGCAATTATTACTGAACATTTCTGATTCGCAAAGGAAAAAATGCTCAGATTACAGAACCACAGATAGTCATTGCTAACATTAAATCTTTATAAATAGTAAGCTATGGCCTCTAATTTTAGACAGAAATTAATTATATTTTTGTTGGTAACACATTCAAATCTGTTTACACAGCTGACAAGTCTCAGCTGCACCAGACTCGAGCAGTGAGCTTTGAGGACTCTCCTTCTTTGGAGCAGATGACTCAACATTCACCAATTTCATTAAAGATGAAAAGGGGAAAAAATTCACCTGCAACAATGTCACTTGTAAAAACAGACTTAAAACAGATTTATGAGTTTTACATATGTGAGGTATCCTATTCAAAAGAACGGGGCAGGGGAAAAAAAAACTGTGGGAAAACAGATTAGAAGTGTTGAGCTTCCAATTCTTTTTTGGGCTAATGTAAACTAATAAAATGTTAAAATGGATCCACATTTCAAAGACTGTAATTACCACATGACACCATGCTGTTATTTCAGATCTTACATCCATTGTCTCAGATATGCTCTTGAATACATGGACATAGATTTACCCACCTCTCTCAAACTTAACTACTGTTTCTGCAAACACTACCACAGACATATTTTACAAGTATATTAGAAATCCAGACAGTCTTTGCTTTTTTTTTTTTTGATTGGCATAAATCCTTTACCCAAAACAAAAAAACCCAGTAGTCTTATCATATAAACAGCAATTCTCCCTTTACAAGAAAACAGTAGAAATGGACAGGAAAGTAACGCACTAAAGATAATACTAATATGTAGAGAAAACAAATGCCAATTCCATTTTCCCTTTGTAGAATACTCAAGTTCAACCCCTAGGTTAAATGAATGATTTTATAAAAATAGAAATATTTAATTTTTCTACATTTTCCTCAGATCACAATATCTACATACAACATAGCTACATAATTATTTCAGCTTGGGTTTTGTTTTATTTTGTTTTTTTAAAAAAGGCAGACCTTACTAGCTGGCATTGGGAACATAATACAAGAAGAAAATTATGTGAGCAGAACTGAAAGGCATGCTGTAAAACACAGTGTAGGGACAACAATGCAAGGAATCAAGTCTAATATTGAAGAAGGGAATTCTGCAGTTAAGTCCCACAATTTCATGATTTGTAGGAAATTCACAGTCAGATCCCTCTGTTACCAAGGGTACACATTGATCTCAGCTAAGATTTCCTTTCATTTCTAAATAATGGTAATTCTAAAATCTGGAAAATGCATTTGAAAATTGAATAGATGTTATACTGTATACATATTATTTACTATTTCAAATCGTAATCTTGCAAGCATCCACGCATTCTTACTGGCCCAGCAAGAACCAAGGTAGATCCTTTAAAAGCAAGTGAAGCTCTGCACTGATTTCAACAGGAACACCTTCTGCTTAAACCAGACACAGGCTTAAGAATACCAGTGATCTGACGGACACAACTGAGGAAAATATCTAGATATGCACTCAGAACACATGGAAAAAACGGAACCCTTTCCTGAGGTTCAATCACTACAATAGACCTCTTTAGCTTCCAAAATGTTGAGCAGCTTTGTTCCTCCAAGCCTAAAACATGCACCGAACGGATATGCATGAACATGAAAATACGCTTCAGTAAGCCAATACTATAGTATTTGTATCTTTCTGATAAAGCTCTGAGTTATGTGTTATGATAAGTTACTGCATATGGGACAATAAAACCTATTGGGCAATTCTAAACAAAAAATCCAAGTAAAATCAGCTATTCATTGAAGAAATTAAATGAGAACCAAAGCTACTTACCGAGTCGTCTGTGGCAGAAGGAGGCCAGCCTTCCCATAACTGGTGACGGACAGGGATACTAGTTAGGTCATACACATTCCGCTTTACCTGGTAAAACAATTTAAAAAATTTTAAAATCAGAACTTGTACTAGCAAAAGCCTATGGGAAAATTCCATGATTTTCATCATAATCCACAGCTTTTTATTTTATTTTTTTCCCAATTATTGTAAAACAGGTTCCTCTAACACTCAAAGATCTAGATCTGCTCCTGAGGTTTACACACAGTACCGCTGAATTTCAGTGCTGCCAAAAGCAATTGAGCTATGTTAAAGAAAAAAATAACCTATAATATATCATTCAAAAGTCTCATTATTACTGAAGTATCAAAAATGTGTAAAGTAATTAATAATACAAATTTTCACAGTAAAAGGTATTACAAAGTAATGAACAAACTGAGGGGATGCAGAAGGAAATAACAAAAATTCTGTTACAGGTTTTGCTAATTAACATACTCTGTTTCACATGAAAATTTTAGGTTCATGCTACATCTAATGTAATAAGAAATGCAACTAGTTTTGCAAAGGTTTATTAAATGGGATCCATAAATAAAAGTGAGTATATTAAACATGAAAATAGGAATTAATAAGCACATTTCCAATGAAAAAACACATTTCAAACATTTATTAACAAAAAGCAAATAAACTAATTTTTACGTCAACGCTTTTCTCATGCTATTAAAATACAAGTCACTACCACTAGTCATCTGACATGATGGTTGTTAGGAGGAAGGGAGGGGGAAAAGGAGAAAGAGCTGAAAGTTTCAAATACAGGAATAATGCTGCAAAACTCAAGAATTACAAAACTCTTTCCACAAAAACAGTGACACAAATAAAAAAGCTGACATGTTTTATCTAAATTTTGTGATAAGCAATCATTTAAGCCACAAAAAGATGTATTTTTGTGCTTGGCATAGAGAGCAATACCTCAAATTCTGAATGCTATCTTATACCTGGATGTAAATACTGCACAGGCAACAAGCAGAGGTAAATGTTGCCCAGCTGGACCAGAACTGCGAACAATAAAAGGCTTACAGCAAGCAATGCAATATCTTCACATGTCCATTTTAGTTTCCAAGTAGAGATCTCAACAACCTATATTGCACCCAGAAGAAAAAAAAAAAAAATCTCAAATAGATAAAAGGAAGGTTTGATACTTTTACTAATAATCTACATGACCATTCGCTAGATAGAATATCAGAGGAAGTCAGGAGTTCTGCGTCNAGATCTTAACAACCTATATTGCACAAAGAAGAAAAAAAAAAATAGTCTCAAATAGATAAAAGGAAGGTTTGATACTTTTACTAATAATCTACATGACCATTCGCTAGATAGAATATCAGAGGAAGTCAGGAGTTCTGCGTCCCATTCCCAGCTCTAAGAGGGTTGTACAGTTTAACACTAAGACACAATAACCAAGTGTTAGTCCTGTTAAATGAAAAATATTACGGCAGATGGGTAAGATTTGACACAATGCTAAGACTACTCCAAAACCTATCCTCTAATGCCTTCTTTAGCTTTTCATTTGTTCTCTTGTCAACTGGAAAGAACCAACAATTAATTGTATTCTAACTTCTGCTAGGAGTATTACTAATAATTCTGGGAACTGGAAGAATTATATATACCTGCCATCAGAAAAGATCTCTGAGCTAGCACCGTGCTTGCAGTCTAGCACACTTACCCCAAGTCAACAACTTTCTCTGAACAGAAAAATGGTCAACCAAAAAAAAGTAAAAAGTAAAAATTAAAAAATAAATGTAAATATTCTGCACAGATGAATGGAAAACTGGCTTCAATTTGTTATACAACAGCAAGGTACATTACTTCCAATTCCTGAGTTTACATCTCACTGAAGGATGAAAGTCAAACCGTTTGGGTGCCTTATCTGGACATTTCAGTATCATAACGTACATTTGGGTCAGATTTTCAACTCAGCTTTACATTCATTGTATGTTTTAGAATCACTAATATATCTCTCCTTTTTTGTTCAACTGGTAAGTTATGTGTATACCTTTACGTTAATATCGGTTTTGTTCAGGAGTTGTTGCAGGGAGATCATTCTGGTAGCTACCTTTCAATTAGAAGATTTTACAGTTTTAAATTTTTACAATTTTAATTTAAAAACTAAACCAAGAACATTTATTTTAGACACAGAATACTGAAGTATTTATTAGGAATTAAGGTGCATGTAACATTAGTGCTTCCTCACATTTAAAGCACGTTATCATTCTTTAAAAAATACAAATATACCTGAATTATTAAAAACTTACTTAAATACATTTCAAATACAGATATATATGGTATATTCTTCTATATATATGTATACGCATATGTATACACACACGCACCTGTGAAAACACAATTATGGAAGCCCGAACTCTATAGAACTTGGTATATGATCTCATTTCTCCGGTTCAAAACAAACATCCTTTCTTCACTGCTTGTTAAGAAGCAGGTAGCCTGCTGTGCAGTATTCCTTTCACAGGAGTATCAAGGTAAAGAGATGTCATTACTCTGTACTGACCCCACAACAGCCCATCAAAATGTAACAATACTGATCTGTGACGGCAAGAATAGAGTTTTTTGCTATTTTAGTTTTCTTGCATTAAAAACTGAGATATACTGTCCCTGGGAGATAACTGTTCCCCAATTACGCATCAATGTAGTCTCATTAATTCTCACAATATATTCTTACAATATTAAACTCTAGAATGAGCTATTTTCAAATACTGAAACTTATTTACAGAAACATGGGATCAATACAACTACATAAGATTGTTTTCAGAAAGCCTCCAGAAGTAAAAATAAAGCACTCAGAAGTCACATTCCTCAAATTCTCTTTTAATTCCAAAGTACAACAGAAAGGCATTATGAAAAAAACAGTATTTCCCTTCTTTCATTAACTCATCTGTAACTGCACTGAATTCAATAACATTCCTCTGCTTTTCTAAGCTTGAAAGGCATGCTCGGGGTAAAGTGTTATGTTGGTATAAAGCACAATGCCAGACTGATGTGCTGGACAAAAGTGATCAAAGTTGAAGTAATTTTAGCCAACGCACAAGTATTCTGCTGCATTATTCTACTAGAATGACATCTGTTGAGCAACTCGTCGCAGAATAAACTAGTTGTTACAGACAGGCCTGGTCGGGTAGGGGACCACGTAAGACTTATTAGAGTAATGTTTGATTAAACAAACTGCTTGAGTTAAGATCATAACGGGATTTGAAATTCACGCCAAAGTAGTCCTCTCCCAAACAACAAGCCACAATCAATTACTTAAGATAAAATAAGCTTGCTTTTAAATAACCATTTAGGTTTGTTTGATAATTAGAACAGTATTAAGAAAGCAGACTGCAAAGGTTTTAGAGACGAGGAATATCCAATCGAATACAGAAAACCCCTTTTTCTTCATTAAGTGACTTAATTTCAGTTTAAAGTTAAAAATTCTGTAAGGAGGGAAAAGTTCTAAAGATTCCTATAAAGCAGAACCCCAAACTTTTTCTTCACTAGGCCACTGAAATAAAACCCTACAGCTGTATTCTTCATGCAACCGAAAAAAGTTAGCACAGCAAATGGATGCAGGCTGTTTTAAGGCTTTTATTTAGAAATCCACATGATATTGACAGGAGGACTGAAATCTTTATAAATTTGGGTAAAGCAAACTCTAAATTCTAGTGCCATCCACCGAGCTACATTTATTGGCAAACTTTTTGGTCCCCCACCTTTGATCAGTTCGAAATACTAATTGGTGGCATTGTCTTTCTGCAGCCCAGAATTTCTTTTCATAATGTTCAGATGCCATGGGGACTGGCACATTACTATGGCAGCCACCCTTCAGATTATAATCTCCAGAATACACGAAATCATTCACAAACAAATTAAAGGCACGTCTATTTGGTTCCACAACTCAGCTGTGAACAGTATCAATACAACCATTTAAACTGAAAGAAACACCCCGTATATTTCAGGTGCAATTTAACTTGGAAAATTATATGTAATTCCTGCAGAATGCCCTGCCTTGCAGCTACACACCGATGCTGGAGAAGCACATCACGTTTTACCTTCAGTTCATTTTCACTCGTGTTAGAAGGGCGTTAAAATATTCAACAACTTTTAATATTTCAAGAAAACCCACGCATCAAGGTAGCCAACACACTGAGAACACTTCCCAGATATAGGCAGTCTTACTTTATTATCTTTCGCTGTTTTTTTAAGTGTATGAGTATGTTGCCTTAACAGGAAGGTTAAACACAAAAGATACACTTTTTTTGTAGATATGAAGTTAATCCAACATTCAAAGCCCTTCCACATCCACATCAGTAAGGATGAAATGAAGTAAGATACACCACAAGCCAAAAAGCCTGTAGCAGGTACTGTGATGATGATGACCCTCTGGTGGTTTCACTTGCCAGGAATAAGTAGCTACCTTCTTATTTTTGAATTGGAAAAATCAGAAATCGACTGTAAAAAAAAAAATAAATCAATCAATCAAACACCTACCAAATTGTTAAAAAATTAAATATTATGTTGAATCATGGAAGTGCCTGAATCTATATCTTTGAATCACAACAAATCACAACAAAGTTTAACAGCAGTTTCCCTCAGGCTGTTTTCCGCTTATGCAGGTACAAAGTTAATTGAAATAATGTAGATAATGAACTTTTGTTAGTCTTATTATTAAATATAATTTATGCAAAGCTGTAAATTGGCTAGGATGCTAAAGACTGTTCCAGGCACATAGGCAGCATGAAAGACAGTGCAAAAATGAGCGCATGAAAGGCAGACAAAAGGAGCAATAAAGTCAGAGGACTGTGAGGAATGTGGAATGTGAGTTGGGGGCGCAGGGAAATGAGATCAGATGCAGACAGAGCAAGGTTGCATGGGGCACTGATAGTAAAGCCAGAATCTTGACTTTGACATTGTAACAGAAGCAGCCAAGACAAGTAGGCACAATTTTCAGGGGACAAGCAATGATACGGATGGGGCAGTGACAGAAAGAAACGCAAAGTAAGCAAAAACATTTTGGTGAGGAAAGGGGGAAAGAAAGGAAGCAAAACCAGCTAAAGCGATAGTCTTCAGGATTACAGTGGAAAGTCTTTAACACCTCCACTGGGCAAAACTCCACCGACAGACAGCAAAGAGCATCGGGAATCTGGCAGTAATGCATGGAAAGCAGGGACAGAACCTACCAAGTTTCTAAGCATAGAGAAGTGTTGGCGTATGCCGCTTTCCTGCCATTAAACACACTTTATGTACAGAAAAGCCACTAACGCGTCCAACTTTCACTTTATAGAACAGCATTTCAACCAAAATAAACCCAGTTAAAACTACTGTTTAAAATGGGTTGTCTTGTACCGCAGTACTCTGTAAATATTGTGTCAACAGCTTCATCAGAAAGCTGGTTGAATTCATTATAAAATCATTCAAATTAACTTAGGTCTGGAAAATAATGTGTGATTTTTGTGACATTTTGCTGCTAAGAGTTCCAACAAAGAAGATTAAGTCAGATTAAACCCTAAACAAAGACCAGCAGATACATTTTTTGATGTTTCCAATTCTTTAAATTTCGTATCTGGAAAAGAGATTGAAGTCCATGAATTCTGCCTCTAATCATTGGAACAGTGGAGTAAGAACTTCATATATAGGGATTAAATGAATACTTTAAAATAAGTAATCCATGCTATTTACAGTTTCATTTATAAGGTGAGGATAAACAGGTAGCAACTAAGAAATATTGACTGAATAAGTAAATGCAAAGTTAATGTTAATTCTTTTGCTGTTATGTATTTTAAAATGCGGCAGGAAAGAAAATTTTCAGGAGAAAGAAGCCATAAACAGACAACAAACTTAAGAGAGAGATGATTCACCACAGTGCTTCAGTAAAAACCATCTCATTTAGGAAAACAAGATGCTAGATATGAGGACACTCCCCAGTACCACTTCCAGAAAGGCAGATGGGTTCTTTACTCCCAACTAAGCACTTGCAGCCTCATTCCTCCAGATTTACATCCAGCACAGTGAGGCATCAAACAAAATCCAACACAAAAATGTTAACTCCATTTTACTGATGCAAATTCTTGAGGACTACAGATAGTCCTCACTAATTATGTGAAATACTACGGTCAAACTTTAAACGTCCTAAATTGAAAAAATAAACTGATTTTTCTTTCAAAGCTAGTTGGCTACTTCTGTCTTCTTGTTCTACAGTTGAGAAAAAGAAACTTCAGAGAGGTTATCTACTTACTTTATATCCACATTGAACTATAGTCCTGAGCCTTAACACTTATTCAAATAAATTTAGAAATTTTTCTCAAGTAGAGGCTGCTATCATAAGCACACCTACTTTAAGTATCACCAGATGACTTTGACCTAATAGCGCATTTAAATTTAATTAAATTTTGTGAATACTTGAAGCATTCTGCAGTTTCACCAATGGAAATAACAACATTGTGAATAAATTACTTTCATAGATTTCACAATTATTAATACTTCATTATCTTCACTTCATTCTAGAACCAACTCGTCTTGGATGCCATTTGATCTTTTTTTAATGGGTCTCTGCCAAGTTAGTATCTTAACACCACAACCTGCAATAAAATGGTCCACTGGGTCATACTAGCGTATTTTGGGGGTTAAAACCTGTAAATTTTGAAACAGGAAATCAGAGCAAGGATTCATTTAAACTTCACTGAATCATCTGACATGTGAATTTCTGATTGCCTCATGCAATACATATATACACATACACCTATAATATAATCTAAAAAGAGGGATGTTCCGAGCACATGGGATGTGCCTTCAAAGATTTAGCAAGATATTTTCCCAGCCTCAGCTTCCTGCCCAGACAAGGTTTGAGGTTTGAGAATCGATCTGAGCTCTCTTCAAGCTACCAAATACTACTTTTTGCCACTGCTTTGGATCTGGCCTTTTCCTGGATTGCAGCAAGTGGTAAACGTTAAGTATATTCACTATATAATATTGTATTATTCACTATATTCAAATTATATACAACTGTTAAACTGTCTTTAAAATATTGTTTTATTTCTCAACACCTCTGTTTTCTGCCAGCGTACATGCACATTTTAATTCTGTGGAATGAAGAAACCTCTTTGCTGATCTCCATATTTAAATACCCGAAATCAGCGTTATTGCTAAATGCAACTTACAATCTTTTGAACTTGATGCAGAAGTTACTGATCACTGCTATATGGCCTGCACTGCGCAAAGGTTCAGCCTACATAATTATTATTATTCATTGCTTGTAGTGCCTAGGAGACCTAATTGTGATAATCCTCTCTGAACTTAAAACCGCATGACCCTTTGAATTTTTTAATAGAAGGTTAAAAGAAGAAACAAATTCCTATAGAAGAAGAAGGGAAAACACATTCTTAAGAAATTGAGGCAAGAGACAAGAGTATTTAAAAAAAAAAACACCAACAGAAAAAAAATCATTTTAGCAGCACACAAGCATGAGGTTGAAATAGGGTATGAAAGAATTGGAGTGTGAGCTAGCTGTGACATTAGATATTGAAAGGAAGATGTGATTAGGGTTAGAAGAGATCAAACAACAAAGACTTACTGCCAAAACAATTTCACAAATTTATTTGAAAATGCCTTAAAGACTTCTGCTAACAAAATAAAACTGACGATAATACTTTTCTTCGTTTGTTCTACATACAGTGCACTGACACAGAAAAGATACATTTTGAAGTCCTAGTTTATTTTTCCATTCAGTAGGAATGGTCATTTGGGAAAATATACTTATGACTAAGCGAAATGCAGCACTGCTCAATGGAAACTTTTAACTGACCTTTACGTACATTATAGAAGACAACAGGTCACTATCAAGAGGGAGCTACTCTTTTGACAAAGCACCCAACTGCAAAATAAAGGGTAAATACAGTTTCTAATGTGGTTCCCCCCAAGGGAGGATATTCATTTGCTAGGAAAACCAGAAGAAATACAAGAACAAATTGTTAATGCTATCATCCCAATTCCAGTTGCTTTTATGTCCTAAAATGTTGATAAATTGCCAAACATCAGGTATTTTGTTTCCGTTAAAAATCAACATTTTAAGACGCCTTTAAAAAGAGTGGGACAAACTCTAGGGGCCTACACTCCTGCAAGATCCTGCATCTGGCAGGAAAAATTAGACCTTAGTTCTACTATAGAAAATGTTACTTTTAGTTACCACCTTCCAGCAGATTTCAGGGTGCTTCACAAAGCACGGTAGGAAAATTACATGAAATCAAGAGGGTTATTGTGGACTCTGCTGCAGTAGTATACAAAGCTGTGTCAGAGACGAAGTTAGACAGATGTAATAAAGAATACGCAGGCTGAATTAGGGTATCTCTAGGAGGAAGCCAGGAAATATTAGAGAGACACTGCAAATTAGAAAAGCATAATTAAGATCAGTTTGATCATCTCTGGAGCTAAAAAAGGGCATATGAAAACAACTAGCTGAAACAGCTGGTCAACTAAATGCACCAGAAGACTGCCCCAAGGTAACAGTTTGGATCTGGGCTAACCTGATGAAAAGAGATTACGGGGAGTCAAGGGACAAGTAATTTCATATGGATTGCATATTTGGCAGACTTTATAGATAATCCCATTAAATTATCTCAGTGATTAAACCAGTAACTTAAAAAAAAAAAAATACCTTGACACTTACTGATCAGGAAGTTGAGGACATGACCGAGAGCAGTAACTTTGATTCAAGCTATTTAAATGCACCTTTTGTGCATCCCAGCTTCTCTGTGCATCCCAGCTTCTCTCAGACCTACCAGAGCCAGGGCCAGAAGCTACTGCCGCTACTGGGTACTGGTAAAACATGAGCAAAGGTTAGGAAGTAAGAAAAAATCTGCATGCCTGTTACACATGCGTGATCCCAGCTTGTCCATATCACATGTGCCTACATTCAGACTACTGCACAAACAAGTGCAATTTTGCAGCTCCCATCTTTCAATCTGTTCCTCTTCCTTTGTCAGGAATTAGCGCGTGAACTCTTCAGCAAGAAGTCTGTATTATACTTTCCTGTATTTTGTATTGCCTTTGTTGTTTCCTTTATAAGGAACGAGTTATCTTAATGCATTGTAGCATAGTGAGTACTTTTTATGTAGTCAGATGCCCACTAGTAAGGACCTTAAAGATTATTTCTGGGGTTTGAGTTATCGCTTGAAGTGAAAGAGACGGTCGATGTGATTCTTACAGTGGAAAGTAGATCTGTTACACTTTCACAGCTGTCATGTTCTGAACAGAAGAAAAATTTAGTCAAGTTTATTTGAAGACAAACACGCTCATCTCCATTTCAAAAGAAATTATTTTGCAACAGCCTAAGCATGATAAGTACAGATATTGGTCATATCAATAAACGGTAAAATAGACGGTCATTTTAGAAACTAGTAAGTTAGATTTCCCATTCTTATTGCATTTAATGATAGCAAAGAGCAACATTTGTATTCATACTTAAAAAAACACCTTTCCCTCTTCCAAATTTCTTTTCACTCTGGTACAATGAGAGACTAAATCCTACTGCCCCTTGCAGACCTCAGATTATGATACAAAGACATACACTCCTTAACACATTTCATTGACAGACAGTATCTTCCTCCATTCCTACCTAAACATGTGTCAGAATAAAACCTGACCGTTTCAAAGTCCCAGAAAACGCATAAACCACATGTGCTTCAGAGGTAATCCTTAATTTAAGTGATAAACCTCCCAATTTTAGTTTAAGAAATGGAGTATCACATCAGTATTTTGTCATGTGTTTTTCACTTGTCTCATTTCTAGATCACAGCAAGCCTGCTGCTGAGAGAAGAGAGATAGGGAGGATCTCCCTGCAGCCCTTTTATTCTAAGTGCCATCCAACAAGACGCACCTGAAAAGGAAGATGAGCCACAGATCTGAAAATACTAATTTCACCACTACTGTATGTACTGTCACAACAACAGGACAAAGCTATCAGTGTGACTTGCAGTGCCTTTTCCAGTGTCACTTGCAATCCCATTTGTAACCCAAAGGAAAAATTACATGTAAAGTGCCTTTTCTCTATAGACTTGCTGGTATTTTCACCACACAAAAGAGAATATGGATTACCCAGAAACCCATCAATAACTCAACAGTTGACTTGCTTGGTTCACCTAAGCTGTTGGTATGAAATAGTTGGCAGACTCTTACATGTGAGAACTCAGTATGAACTCAACGCTATAAGTAAACTGTGATATCTTTCTCAGTCACTGCAAGTATGAATTTAATAAATATTTTATATATATATAAAAAAAATATTTTACGTGGTTGAGTTTTAATAGATATTCTACTAACGTTATTTTAAATTCATGTTAAACTATAAAGGAGGGTTTACTGAGCTGTTAGTCAACTTTCTACTCATGAATACATTTCTTGGTACTTCCTCCATTTCATTTTCATGTCTATCCATTCAGCACTTCTTTTGGGGTTTTTCTTAACATTAACAGTATTCAGAAAGGATGTGAAATTCATTTATGCTTTAACCAAGGAATGGCTGTTAGTTTCACATTGGAAAGGAAAATTATGCAGACAGTCTGCACAATGTATTTTAAGAATGTCAACATACATGCATCAATTACAAATACAGTTACTAATATTGCTATATTTAAGGTATATGCATATAAGGTGCCCGATTATGCTATTAACAAGCAGCTCTCCTATATGCATATACATTTTTTAAAAGAGAATTCAGTCTGTTTAACAATTCACTAACAAAGCTATTCCTTAGCTCATCCCTGCCATAACCTGCTCTATTCAGAAACATATGGGAAAAGACATTAAATAACCAGTGAAAACCACAGACTTCTGGTATTAGTGCTACACATTGCATACCCCTATTCATTATTCCACCTCCCTTGTTTAATCTATCATTAAGACTCAGTGACCCTACACTAAATTTAAAGCAGATCCTTCCTTCCTCCCATGCCTAAATTCACATACTTTTCTAGTTGGGGATGCCCTCAAGTATTAGCCACTCTACAGGGTTTCTCTAATCTCAGCTCTGAACTATGTTGTGCTATAGAAGCAAGAAATTGCTGGTTTACATCTTTAACTATGGAATCTTCCACCAAAAACCCCCTCATTTACTTAGTAAGATAGAGAAAAATCTTTCATTTAGTCCATATTTAACATGTACAAATATGTATGTATTTCCCTGTGTACCATAAAGAATAAAAATTGTAAAGTACACTGTTTTAAAGCACTTCTTCCCCGTACTTTTGTCCCAAACACAATTTCATTGGAAACAATTTTAAAGCTTTACGAAGTTTATTGTCACATCTCATAAGAGCTAGATCTTCACTTGCATTCAAAGTCAATATGAAATAGCTTTCTAGTAAACAAACAAAAAATCAAGAAAATAATATTATAAGAAACCCAGATATTAGATTTGCTTTTGTTTTTTAACACAGGAACTAAAAATATATATAAGATATGAGACCTCTGCCTCTTTCATTTCTTTTTATTGACACAGATTGCACTTTAACAGCAATAGCAGTACAGGTGAAAATATATTAAGAGTGTTCTAAATAACAGACAAGAATCATTATCGTTAACATCTGTACGTGTTTGCCAACTACACTCCTGTCTTCCTCTTCCATGATAAGGTGAATATTGATTTTCATCAGGATTTTAAAAAGTTAAAGACAGTAGGACCATGAGTAAAGAGATGAAATTCTGCTGAGCTAACAAATGAAGCAGGCACAAATGCAATCTGAATATAATTTTTTACCTTTACTGAACGAAGCCATATAATTTTGTATTGGTGTCATGAATGATACTATTTTTAGCATATTTAAATATGTTTAAACATATTTCCTCAAAAGAATAGTGTTGAAAAGAAGAGCTGCAACCTGACCAAAAAACCTCTGGCTCTTATTTCTTTAATTTCTTTAAGCCTGTCCCCAAACAAGTCAGCACTTGAACTAGTGGTAGGCGTACAGGAGCCATACCTATTTGTAGAACACAAAACAATGAAGAGGAAAGCAAATTAGTAAGGTTCAATTGTCAAAAATCATGTTTTTCTACATGCAGGCTATAAAGGGTTATTTCCAACTCCTGTTTTCTATTAGAAGTTATCAGACAAGAAGAAAATATGAGGGATAGTTAAAATAAACACAGTAAGCTGAAAGCAATACTGTGAAACCTGAATTCCGAGTTCTACACAGATGCAGACACAGGAAGATTAACAAAAAGTGTTACCAGAAAATGAGAAAAACCAATAAACGTGAACTCAATAAAACTGGTACATCGAACAATTTGGAGATAAAAATGAGCTGGAAGCCTCTCCAATGAGGAAGTTTTCTTTACAAGCAGCAACCCTTTTATGAAGAAAAGAAGTCCTGTTTTGCTGAACCTAACCTTTTTATCAAAGGCATACTGGCACACTCCTGCCAAAAACTGCTTCACATGCTTGAACTGCATTTATGACAGAAAAGCTGACAAAAAAAAGTCACAGAAGCTGTCTAGAAAAGAGAATTTTTCGTAAGTGGGAAACCTTACGAAAAGAGAGTTCAGAACTTCGTATTAAGTTTTTCAAGATGGGGGATGTGCCTGTTAATTCTCATTCCCCACTAATTTCCAGGTTAATTAAATGAAACTGCTATTAGGGAAAGCATTTTGACTGGGAAGATAACCAAGAAACCTCTCGGGACCTGTGCAAGACAGCAACAAATGGTCAAAGTCTAAAAAATGCTAAGATCACTTATACTAACTAGTAAAGCAGGATTTTCACAAAGTTGGGATAGCTTTGTATTTACAAAAATATACATGCTAAGGTCCCAGTTCTGCAGCTTGTAGTTGAGATGCTCTTCCTGCACTGGACTGTCTTCCAAAGCTGGACTAGTCAAATTAAAAATTTAGGTAGTCCACAATACCAAAATCGCATTTCCCCTTAAAATTCCATCATTTAAAAAACCCCAGAACTACCTTATCTTGTACTACCTGGGGGAGTGCACAACTCTCAATGCAATAACAATTTATTCACTGTGTCTTCAATGGTGGCCGCCTCAGAGAATTGTCCAGCTCCAGCAAAACAGAAACCACACACTGCTGAAGTCAAAGTTGTTTCATGAAGGTAAGGGTCAATATTCCTTGACTATACAACTAAATGCCATTTCATTAGTGGCACTACAGACACTACAGAAGTTACTTTTTTCATCGATTCCATTCTTTACAAAGCTTACCATCCATATGCTACAGAACAACAACAGAAAATGTAATGACCACTTAGGAAAAAGAGCTAATTTGAAGCTGTTTCTGGCTATTTCCGCTATTCTACTGTGGAAGCTTGTCATCTCACTGAAACAGAAATATTTGAATAAATGTTAACTTAATTATTTAAACATAGATACCATTTTCTCTGCATTTTTCAGTCTTATGTTGACATGCAAGTCTATAACTATTAAATCGGCAGTGAACACTGTTCCACTTAATGAAAAAATTACTGAAGTTGTAGGTTATTAGAAACTCAGCTACTCTTTTCCCCCAAAACACCTCCAATTAGAATTAGCAAAGTCCCCATAAGAATTACTTTTTCTCTAAACCAATTTTCTCTAAAATAAAACTAGAAACTATGTATTACAAAACAATACTCACAGATAACAAATACTAAGATCAGAAAAGAACTATTCAGCTCAAATTAACACATTTCTTTAAATCAAAGCAAAAATTACCCTCTTTCATTCCTGTTACAGAATTATCACCTCAATAGCCAATAAAAAGAAAGATCTAATGAGGTATTTCAGTATCTCCCAAAGAAATATTTTCAGCTCTGTTTTTTCTTTTAAGTGCTTGAAAGGAAAAGAGTAATGAATTGCTCCTACACAGTCTTTTATTATTGTGTTATAACAATGAGAGAGTTATACTGAGTCTTTATTTTTCACATACTTCAAAATATTTTCCTTATCTCACTGTGACAATGGCAAAGGAAACCTCTGACCAGAAAGGACAGTTATTTGATGGCAACAGAGAAACTCTGCATTAAGCAGTAACCTTCCTTGCCTCTACTAATGGATAACGGGATGAGAGGACAAAGACTTATTGGGTAGCTAAGAGATATCCAAGAACTCTGCACTCTAAGACTGAGGAAATAATCCAATATCCCTTGGGAGTAACTTTCCATAACAGACAATGATCTAGACTTCTACCAAAACCCCAGTCATTCAGCTATATCTTGGTGAGTCTCCTGGACTACTTGTACCTCTTAGGATGAACTTTCACTACTGGAGACAAGCAAGCACCCTCTAACCCTGAAAGCATCTACGTACATCATGGGGTCTGTTGATTTGAGATGGGGAAGATGAAGTCCAGCAAGAACAAGCCAGAAATCTGAAGAAATGACTGAGACATGCTGATGGTCACTCAGCCACAGAGAGAGTATGCCCTGGATCTAAAATTGTTTCAAACAGGACAGCAAAATCATAATTCCGTCCATCACGATCCATGTGAGAACACTTAGAAGAAAATTCATTAGAGGCACATCCAATGGATCAAGAATGTATATAACAGGCAGGCTACAGATATGTAAGGTCTGGATATATTCATTACCACTTTTTTTTGTTGTTTCTGAAACTAAAAGATCAGCCTTGAGTAATGACAACCTGGAAGTTTTCAGGATATCCTCCAAAGGTCTCCCAGTCAGAAATATTCCAAATCATCTGGGAAGGTCATCTTTTGGCACTCAAACACATGAACCAGAAAGGAACAGGCATTTCTGAAAGACCAAATGAGTTCTAAGAGAGCAGTCAAGTCTCTGAACATCCTTGTTAATGGGTGACCATCACTGTGATACTGGGGTACATTGCAAACACGCTATCAACAGCTGCTAAAAAACGTTCTACAAAGAGCTTGTGATCTTGCCTGGGCAAGTGAGCTGTCACTTACCCGTCAGTCATCAGGAAAGCCATGTACCCCGTCACATGGATGGCATGACTGCTGACAATAAATTCGATGAACTTATTTTGTATCTTTGGGTCTCTAAGTGACATGTGCATGAATAGCAGTCATGACACACTCACAGACAAAGTTCTTGGGCAAGAAATGAGCTGCAACGTAGAGACAGGAATCTGGCAGTTTGGGAAACACAGATTAACTGACCTCCTTGAGCAGAGAAACCTGCTCAGTAACATCAAAACTCTCCACATGAATGTGAAAATAAAGGTGCTCAGACCCTCTGTTTCAAAGATAATACTCTCATCTTGTATTCATTTTAGATATTTGGAATAGTTTCTGTAAAATCCTCTTGAAATAAAAGGCCATTATTAAAGTCCAATGGATTAGAAGACCCAGAAAAGGCTTGCCTGCAGATGTCTTGTGAAAACGAATTCCTGAAAAGCAGCAGGAAAAGAGGTTGCAGGGATGGCAGAAAGCCAACAAAAAGCTAAGAGCTGCTGGTGATGGTGTCACAAACACAGGCGTTTTAAATTATAATTCCGGATCAGAAGAAATGTGTGTAATCTATCACCAAAGCTGTGGAGAAAACGGATGGATCAGATTGTAGGGGAAATAGGTCACTCCTTTCCAAAATCATCAAAACTGTTTTGAAAGTAGAGATTGAGATACCAGCTATTGAATATAGGTCCATCTGTGGTGGCTGTATCAGTGACAATATCCCGAGGACTCAATCTTTATCACGGTTTGCAAGGAAGCCATGGGAGCAGGAAGCCATTGAAGGGTGTCTGCAGTTCAGTCTGCTGTGTATCTTTGACCTTGTTGCAGACTCAATCTATACTTGAAAAAATAACCTCAGTTATTCACTGAAATTCAAAAGATCATTTGCCTTAGTGACAAAAAAGATCCTGTTTCTAGACATGGGTATACAGGTATTGTCAGAGAAAAGAAGCTTCTGTTCATACGCCCACCTCTCCAAGAGAAATATTCTAGATCTGATCCTTGGAAATAGGTCACAAAAAGATTAGAATCTGGGATGGAAATTTTGAGGATATCTTAAAAATACTTATCAATGCACATCAGACATTAGCCTTGGGAAAGATGTAAATTTAATGTGTAAGAAAGCCCCAATATCATCCAAATCAACAAACTGAACAGTAGAAATGACAACCTCACACTTCTGTTTTTCAGTATCCGTCTCTGAATCAGAAGATCTTAAGGCATGTTTACTGCACGGGGACAGGGAAAGATAGAAAAGCACATTTCAGAATAAAAACTGTGTAGAAATACTTGCAAATTAAACGCCTCTTTATACTTTCATCAGAGCTTTCCTTTTAAAAAAGAATCAATAAAGCTTCACAAGAGTAAACTGTGTGCGGTTGTTCTTCCTGCATCAACATCAGTGCCAATTAAATTCTGAACCTTAAATCTTTATTGTTTCCTATTAGCTGCTAACCAGTACATACGCTGTGATTTTCTGAGATCCTGGGCTGAGACTTGCTGTAACAGCAGTTAGAAAAAAATTCTTGTTTTGACTTGTCTGCTGAGTAAACTTGACATCGAAGCTCCATGGTGGAAAATAAATACATAATACCAAGATGTTAATTTTACAGAAACACTTAACTTTTGTGACCACAATTAACACTTGGGGGTGGAAAAAAAGCCACTGACAGGTCTGCCTGGCTCCTGCTTCTGCAGTGCTGCTCAGGCTGCCTTTCCGAGCCGCAGCTCGACTCCTGCAGAAGCCAGGCTGCCGCTGACCCCAGGGGCTGCCTTCAAAGCAGCACATGGGGAGGGAAAGGGGAGCAGGATGACAGGGAGTTAAATACAGCTATAAAATGACACTGACTCCCAGCTAGGATCCAAAACAGAAGTCTAAGGGCAAACGGCTGCTGAGAACAGCTCATCCTCTCCTCTTCCCTCTCCCACCTCAAGCTCTGGGGACACCTCTACAAGGAGGGCAGCAGGACACGGCTCCCAGGACACCGACAGTTTTGCAGGAGCAACATCCTACCTGCACAAGCAGACAGGAAGGCAAAATTGGCCCTCAATTTCTGATGCTACAAGGTCTTAATTTTTTATAAAATAACCAGAAAAACAAGCTATCTTAAGGTTCATTTTGGGAATACAGCTAATTTTATTTCACATAAACACTGCTCCACATCTCTCATTCCATTCCCTAAGATCACAGGACAACTGTTGCAACATTGCACTCCTCCAAACCACCACCAGCCTCATGATGCGGTATTTTCACATTTACTCTATGACAGTGACATTTACCACTAAGCTGAAGAAAAAAAATTTTTTTTAAATTACCCTATAAGTCATCGTTTTAACAGTGGTAGAACATGGATAGCCTATTTATAGAAATTAAAATTGTAAGCAAGTTTTATTTATGATGGATATGAACACTAAACTTTCCAGTAATTTCTAATGTAATACTACATGTGAATTGCCAAGCAGTCAAAGAAGGGAGTACAAAGCTGACTTTTTTCCTTATTCTAGCTGCATTACAGTAAGTTAGCCATGGTTCACAAAAGGAAGCATGGAAGAATGCAAGGAATTGAGGAAGAGCTTCAAAAGAGCCTTGGAAGAATTATTTTTTTTTTGTCTATGAAGCCAAACAAAGTCAAAGGACTCCTTTTGGCTGAACAAGAAAGTCATCATGGAAAGAAATCCAGGAGGGGACACTAAACACCCTGAAGAACATGCGACTTTTTTTTTTTTAACTCAGTATTATTGTAATAATTTTTGGTTACATAGGTAA
Organism: Rhinoptilus africanus; assembly: GCA_013400135.1. Classification (NCBI taxonomy): domain Eukaryota; kingdom Metazoa; phylum Chordata; class Aves; order Charadriiformes; family Glareolidae; genus Rhinoptilus; species Rhinoptilus africanus. The sequence goes on from VXBO01012841.1 coordinate 117,578, forward strand.
CCAAATAATGACATAGGTAATAAATTTTTGTTACATAAATAAAGACAGTAAAAGGTCCTCAAAAATCAAAGTCCTTATTTATACAGTTGAAGATGTGCCACTTCAGAGGGAAATCTTTAAGCTCGTTATTCTAAGATGGTGGAAGCAATGAGAGAAGGGCATGCTGACAAGATTTATTTCATGTTTCACATTTGGCGCTATAGTACTTGGTGTTACTTTATTACTTTACAACTGTTAGCCGGATGGTTTCAGTACAGACTGCAGTTTCTGCTTGCTTGCATAGGGAAGATAGGAATACTGAGGGAAACCAAAGTTTCGCCCTCTACCAGATGCATGTGTAAGACTAAGTGTTTTGTAAATACAAGGGGTATACTATGATTTATTTGTCACGTATTAACTAATACAGGTTGAAATTATTTTTTTTACCCCACCACGGACAAGCCTTACTTTGCTTTACCTTCATCTAATTCCTCCTCTGTTTATGTTAAAGTAGAACAAGCTGCCCGTAAGAGAAATAACAATGTTCACACAACAGTTCGTATTTGCTTAACTAAGTCAGATTAGAAGTACACCTTTATTTTAAAACTATGTAGTGTTTTTGCACAGAGCAGTTCTAAGCTGTAAAACATTATTAAAGCGGTGTCCTATTCTATAAGGTTTTCTCATCACTGCAACTCAGAAACATTCATAAAGGTGACACAGGAGTTTTAAAACAGTCTGAGATTCTGAAGAACAATAAGGCAACCTCAAAAAATGCCAACTAACTACCGACCCAACCCAACCTGTTTCAAGGACAAAAATGCCCGTCAAACCTTAATAACTAAGTAATAAATCCCTTTGAATCAATACATTTGGAACACTAATTCAAGATGATTAAAGAAGCAGATAACATTAAGAATTAAAATGCAGAGCACATAGTATGTAAACATCAAACACAAAATATTATTAATTGTTATATACTTCTCATGTATTTGCACTACACACATATTTCAAATGCAAATATTAATTTGGAGAGAAATACCTACTGTATATGCACACACTGAAACAGTTTGCTCAGCTATACTGCATCAGTGGTTATTTGACAAGTGATAGCATCACAAGCTGCTCATTTACATATTCAGCTATTCTGTCTGGTTTTTCCCTGTGAAGATGTTAATAAAACAACTGTTTTACAGACCTGTACTAACAGCTCCTCCTCTGAACCACAAGGATACTCATAGTTATGCAAATTCAGAGTATAAAATATACACCAACAAAAACACACCAAAAGTGTAAACCCACTTATTTTCTAAATCCTACAAAAGTGTAATTTTATTGATCTGTGGAAGTTAATACCAAGAATAACAATTTAGTTGATAGGAAAAAATCCATTTGATATTCATATAATAGCCAGTGAAAATTCAGTCTCTGTTTGAAAAGCTAACATGCAGGCATCGCACTCAGTAATCCCGTCCACACAGGGACAGTTTTCAAGTGTAATTCAACATACGTGGCACTCTGCATTGCAGAAAATAAGTATAAAAACTATAATAATTTAAAAGTTTCTGATTTACAGCATGTTTTTATGCACTGTAAAGAGAAAACAGTATTTAGAAAAGTTGTCAGATAAACCATCCTGATTTTTTTTACACAAGCGACAATGAAGAAATTCTTTAAAGTTTTTTCATTGAAAACTGCAAAAGAGTCAATAAACCAGAAGATAAAGAGCAGAAATGAGAAAATACTGAGAAAGAAAACATGCACGTGGACTAACAGGAAGTAAAGAAACAGAAGAAAACAAATTCTTAAATAAAAGAGAGAAAAAGACATGGTTTACTAAACAAGCAAAATGACCTACAGAGGAGAAAATATAGATGGGTGATTGTCAGATTTTGTAAGTCAAACCTGAATGATCTTAGATCTGACCTATAAACTGACACAAGGCAAACGACACAAAATGAGAACTGAAATTGGATTTGCAGTGCTCTTCTGATACCGGTGTCTTGAGACAACAAATGCTTATTTCAGACTGCATGCTCAAATTATGCTCTACTTCAAACAGCCTGCATTTATGTTTCAGAAGAAACATTTAATCTCCGAGTTTTATTGCTCCTCACTTCAAACTGATCTTCAGAAAAATATGGGATGAAACACAATGCTGATGTACTTCTATAAAGGAAAAAATACACTTTTTTGGGTATTCATAAGGCCTGTCTTACTGCTCATGTGGATTCTTTGCCTGGCTACTCTGCAGTACATTGCAAACACACAGGAGGTACACTTTTCACTTGATCTTTCCTTTACTCATGACCATTCAAGAAGTATTTGACCACCTCTGCTTACAGTATTATTAAAAAAATGAGTGTTTGTGCAACAACGGATAAGGTTTCCCAGCAGTGTAACATTTGAAAATAGTGGTTTGTACCAAAGGACTGATGCAGTTCCAGTATGCGTAGGATGGAACTGCATTCAAGCCTCCCACTTGTCTGATTCACTGTACTTAAGCTTCTATGATGGAGTGGTCTCAGAGCATGCAAACCAAATACCATTAGGATCACACTAAAACACTATTTTTACATTTCAACTACTAAGAAACATTCAATCCACGGGACCAGACTGGAAACGGTCACTAGGAGAATACCAGAAGCATAAACAGCATGGATGGTAGATGCTCACCACTAACTGGTTTGCTATGCAGACACTCTATGGCACTGCCCTGTGTGCTGAGGTACGCACAGCTGTGAACTACAACTTAGGGTTCTGTGGGAAGATAAAGAAGGAGAGTAAAGACACCTCCACGGCCATTCAAGTTCCATCTCAGTCTACTACTCTTAGGTTTATCAAAAAAGAAACTTTCATCCCACCAAGACCTCACAGAACGCAGTAGAGAATTTCCGTATTTTTCATTGGCCTCATGAGTCCCAACCTTGAAATATTAATGTGGACCTGCCTGACTTGACAGTTTGCCTTTTGTATCAGGGACAGAAGCGCCACTTTACTGTTTTGTACTATAAAAAAGTATCCTCTTCCACTGTTCTGCTGCTGCTTTTTGTCAGAGCTTCTCCATTTTGTTTGTCTTAGTTCTGGGCTAGGCTGCCCTGTGGTCACAGCTCTCAGCGGCAGTCTAGTCTTTCCTCTTCCAGCCCAATGTCAATGCATAGAATAAAAAAAGAGCCAAGACCTTTTAAGCAGAGTAGGTGAAAGAGACTGTTAGTTATAGGTGGAATTGTCAACACACAAAACATTCCTCAGATTAATCTAAGCACTTCTTACACTGCCCATTTTTTAATTGTTCAGGAATATGTCCTTCTTGTCTTAAAAGAGGAACTTTTTGTGGGTAAGTGCAAGCAGGAGTTGATGCAAGACACAGCGGGGAGATGCTGAACTGAAATTCAGCTTATGGTTACAGAGAAACTAATAATGGGACACAAGATTCGGCAGCACATATACTGAAATTGGTTCCATTTTACCTCAAACCAGGACATTAGCTCACAATGTTTCTTAAGTAAGAGTTACTTTTTTAGAGTTGCCGAGTTCAGTAAAAGGTAGCCGGTCATCAGAAATGAGTAAAATAAATTTGAAAACAATATAAAACCTTTGTCTTTCTGTTTCTCCTGGAAGAAACTGCAGAGATATTCGGGGTGCTGTATTTTGCCCTGATGCTGTGAATGAAATTACCGAAATTATGTCAGTTCTTAGGATTCATTATTATTTTTCCATTTCCCTTTGGTGGGGTAGGAGTAAGGTATATACAGCTACACCACGGGATACTAGGCAGATAGACCTACTGCCATTTGATAAGTACACATTTGTAGGAAGAGGCGTCCTCTTCCTTACAGACATGTTGTAGACAAATAATAAAAAATCTTTGGGTTTTGTACTCTTATTTCCTCTTTTTTCTTTTATTGCTTAACTGGTTTCCAATATTGTGGAGGTCTTGAGATACTCTTCAACAATTTCAAATGACAGTAACATCCGAATTTCCAAGCGACCTACTAGATACTAGGTAACAGCTACTAGAGAGAATCGCTTTCCCGAGAAGGAAGAATAGCTGTGAGAGTTCGGGTCTGTGAGACATCAAATCTGTTCTTCAAACACTCACCTCTCCTTCCAAACCAATGCATACAAATGAATGATGTCTCTAAAAATTCTATTGTTGTATTTACTTCTCTTAAATCCAAAAGTATCATCCCTAAAAAAACAACATGAGCAGTGTTTTATGCTGCATATGGCACAGTCTGTGAGTTTCTGTAGGTAATATAAGAAAAAAATGAGATTTTCTAATAATTTCTTTTTCTTACAGAAAACAATGAATTCAAGGAGATTTCGTCATTACAGCACTGTTCTGCACTTTCTATCAGCTGGGAAGGCTGACTAAAAAATATCCTTTTCTAACCAAACTTACGACTTTTTAACCTGATTTTGTAAGAAGTAACTCATGAACACATCCTGGTTATTCACGAAGTTCTAGTTCCCACATTTGATAAGAACAACCAACACAAAACAACAACAACAAAAAGCCTTTGTTCCTGGTTCAACCCCCTTTCTAGCCAGCACTTTCCCCAAAGCTCCTTTCCTTGTCTTTTCACAAGGCCACATTCACAGTCCTTGCTTTTTCTTGATGTTGCTGGTTGTTCTACTTTCCTGCTTTTGCTCCCTGTTTGTTTATTATTTTCTACCTTTTCACTAGCCCCACAACATTTCATGTTAACAGTAGCCACAAGAAACTCAGTAAGATTTTGTTTTGGGGTGTGTGCATTTTGGGGTGAGTAACGCATAGTCTGAAGAGAGGTGTATAAAGCCAGAAAGCATTAAAGTCAACAGTTTAATCCAAACAATAATGGCAGCACTGGATACATGTGTTACGTCTTGGGGTCTTTTTTGGTTGGTTGGTTGTTTTCTTAGGGTGGATAGCAAATTGACAATTTAAAACCACTGAACTAAACTGAACTCAAGAGGAGCAGAAAAATGATGGGGACTATTTGCAAAACAGAAGTCAGGGGGCACTGAACAGAAACCTCCTTTTCTTTTTCCTCTGTTGCTTGCTATTGGAAAAGTAAAATATCCAACATAGAAGCAAGCTCCACAGAACTGGAAGTTACGTTTGGCCATAGATTCATATAAGAAGATTCATAGATTTCATATAGGAAGAGACTTGCATATACTGTGCTCACATCCTACTGTGAGCATTGTCCTCAGAGGGTCCTTAGAGTGTGCAAGACTAACAGTTTTGTTGACTGCAGGTAACCACAAATTTCACTTGGGTTGACTGTATCCTGTGGCAGTTACCCCTTTTCTGGAGGATTTGGCTTCGTTTTCCTTTCTTTTTAAACCTAGTTAGCTCCTGTGCTTTCACCTAGCTATGCTTTAAGCAGTTTGTCTCTACCATACCTGGAGGAGATCAGGAACCTCAGGAGGAGATCAGGAGGAGGAGATCAGGAGGAGATTAGGAACCTCATGAAATTCAATNTTTAACTTGAGAAACATCTCTAACCTGTTTTCATTTACTTGTCCGTGCCTACAGCAGTAGATGCAGCACCAAACAACTTCTCATGCCATGCATACTCTGATGCTTCTCCAGCTGAAAACTGGGTGGTTTGATTTGTACATAGATTAAGAATGGAGTTTTACACCACAAGCTTATATCATTTCTACTGTCCACCATCATCCCCGCGTATCTTCCAGCATTACCGCTTTCAAAACAAGCTTAGAATAAGTTCACTTTGGTCTGCTAGTCTAGGCAGGGAAACATAGAGTAGATTCGAGGCTTGGTACAAACCCAAAAATTGTGATCAAACTATATAGTTAGTAAATTGTTTGTCTACATCTTTCATGTATGATGAAAGATTATTATCATAATTCATTAGCAAATTACAGACTTTGTAATGCAGGCAGTCACAAATTTGGCTTTGTATCAATCATTTTAGACCAGCTGGGTAGAAATTAACACAACTCTAGGATACATAAAATGAAGTGCTCTTTCATTTTTAATTCACTGGAAACTTTGAAGGAAAGAAATGGAAGCTTTTTCAAAAATGTCAGTCTTCTCCGATTTTTGTAAATCACTCCATTTCCCTGTAGAGGTACAGAGATACACACACACACACACGGAGCGTGTGTAATTTAATACCACAGTAACTGCTCAATCAAAATAAATATAAAGTATACGTAAAAGAAAAAGCAGTTTAAAAATCCCTTTCTTTCATTGTTTCTGAGGCAGTCAGGCACGTCAGTGATCACCAGAACAATTCTTAAACAAACACAAAAGCTAATAGCCTAGCTACTCACAAGATACAATATTGTCAAAATTCCTGCTCTGAGCTTTTTCAGTCTGCCAAGATGACCTTGTACAAAAAATGCTTGTTTTGATTACGTCTACTTTGCCTAAGCTACAAGGCCATGTATAGTGACAGCTGCATTTGGGAGCAACTTAAAACAAATTTTATCTTAGTGGCACCTAATCCAGAGACTGGTACAAGCAGCATGGAAAAGTCAGTGTCAAAATTAAACAATGAAGGCTTTTCTAGGAACAGATGCTTTTGCCTGCAGCTGTAAAAACCTTAAAACAATCCTATACTCCACTGTCTGGTCACGCAACTATCACAAAGCAAGGCATAAATTTTGCCACTTATTGCAAATGTTTGCCAAGAGCTTCTATAACCCTTTTTAAAAACAGTAACAGGGATTTCTTGAGGGTGATTATGAGGCCATTTTATCCTTTAAATGAGTGCAAGGCTTTTCAATTTATGCCCATGATTCTTGGTACAAAACCATAACTTTTCAAGTTCATGTTTTACACAGATGTAGGAATATAACTGAAAAAATCATAAGAAACGGGTTCACTAAAGAAACAGCACACTGTTTCACTAAGATGTTATGGACCAGAGACAAACATTATAAATTCACATTTGAACTGGCAAGTGAGAATTTTCTTTGCATAGTATTACAAAGCGATGTAGTGCAGCACTATCATTACGCTGCTGCTAAAATACTATTGACCATTTCAGTGTCGTTATCTCCACAAATACTATATTAAATATCTTCATCACCTCAACTCTCAAAAAAATTTCCTCTTTCTATTAAACGAACGCATTAATAAACTTTTAAGCAAAATAAAAACTCTTAGTGAAAAAACTTCTATAACTCAATGAATAAAAGTAAACCATCAGTTCCCAATTAAGTGAGCAATTTACAATGTCAAGAGTCTAGTTGTGCTCCATATGAACTGATGGGGTTTTAGATTAGCTTCTGCTGTGTATTTAAAAGTGATAGCACCAACATGATTTACATAAGTACAATATTTTCAAATATTTTCTCACCAAGCAAGCACTCTAAAATTGTGAAGTGTTTCCTTTCTTACTCAAGTTAAAAAAAAAAAAAACAACTTTTCCAGAACAACAGTTCATTAGCACCTCACTATTTATAAGTATAATTGGGTTGTTTGATGAGAAAACATGAGAGAACACTGTGCCTACTATAATTTGCACAAATACAAATTTCATTGTTTGAAAACAAGTCAGCAATTCAACGATTGTCGGGTTTTTTTAAAATAAGTGTATATCATGCAATAATAGAAGTGATCATATTATAGTTAACATAGGATAGAGAGGTTAAACCATGCTCTGGCACACTTTAATTTACAAGCTGTAAATTAATCTTTTTTTAATTGCAAAAAACGATAAATTTAATTTTTCATTTACAATTCAACTAAGTGTAATTTATACAGACAGCAGTGCTATGCTATTTAGCTACACACTACTGCTTTCCCACTTTAAATAGCCCAGGAACTAGAGATGTAGCTGTTTAATATGTTCATAAAGCTGCTTAGGTTTTCTTGTCATTTCATGCTAACACCTTTTTAATAGCTAGCATTATGATAGAAGCCTTGCATAAAAATTCTCCACCCCGAAAGTAAAACACAGCAAATATTCAAAATCAGAATAGCAAGCGATGGTTTTAATTGCAGTTTTTTTAAAATTCAGGGTTTTAAATTAGGTCTTGATCCCCAAAATCCTTAGCATCCTTAAATTACATGAGCAAAGCCATTCAATTCAACATGATTACTTCTGAAATAAGGACAACTCACATGACTGAGCATTTACGGAGCCGAACCTATAACCAAAATTATAACAATGACTCCTCATTACTTTCAAATTCAACTAAATTGATCCTTATCCTTTGAGAGTTTCTCTCAAATCCAGCTACGCTTACGGATGGAGTGTAATAGAGACAGAGAACGAGAGAAAGGAAGAAGGGAGATATAAATATAAACACAAAACTACAAGCGCTGACAAATCGAAAGCTAACAGATGTGTGACTTCTAATTAGTTATAATAATCTGTGCTTTGACGCTATTGGAACATGCCTCGCCTTCCCTTGGAAATCAAACCGCTTCCTTTGGAGTTTTAAACTCTCTGCGTGCTTCTAAATTTATTCACGGAAAAAAACCTTGCTTTCAGCAAATTTTAGATATCTACAGTGATAACTTTATGAAAGGAAAATATTAAATTATAATTATCCTAAACAGACACAGTCTTGTGAAACTAACCCTACATTCATATGAAAATACAAAGCATTGACTATAATGAATTTGATTCATCCTTGGACACAAAGCTTTACCACAGTAAACTCAGTCAACTGTTGCTCTTGCTTTTATATTCATAGTACTTAAATAGCGCACTTTAAAACAAAAAAAACTCCAATTGGCTTTTCATACATCCACCCTCCCCAAAAATAACGCACTTGAAAAACCCAAATGATATGAAAAGGCTTCAAGGCCTCTTTTCTCCTTTTCACAGCACTTTTTTTTTATTTCTGTTTGCAGTAATCTGCCTTTCACTTTCTCATTGCTACAGAACAAACGAGGAGGCTCAGCACTTTGAAAAGGGGGCTCAATGTGTAATGGGTCCACTAGAATTAATTTAGTTGCACCAAATCCATTGAGCAGTGAGGTTTTTTTCTCTTCTCAAATCATTTTGAGTCGGACGCAGCCCCCAGCCTTTGTAATTCTAGTAAAGCACTTAAAGTGCACAGTAGGTGCTCATCAGGACCATCTGGTCAAAAGCAAAACAAGCTGCTGATTTTGCCTTTGAATAGAATGAAGCAAGTGTGAATTAGTCTCTTCAATTAGCACTATTACAACCTGTCAAGTGCATATTGTAAAACAGGATTATTACAGTATTGGTCACCAGTGCAATTATTTACTCTCTGCCTTTTCTTGCATATAAAAATGTCCATGTTTACTAGTTTTTGATAACTGAAGATCGTTTCTTTAATGATATGCACGTCCAAACCCACCAAAACCAAATTACAGGTTATGAAACATATTCTGTCAGGAATATATTCAGCTTCATAATTAATAGAGAAGTAAAAGAGTGCCCTTTCTTTAGCTCCTATTGCTGTTTCTGTTGCATAAAAAGAAAAAGAATGATGATTCTATACATTTATCAATACAATCTCTTCAAAACAGATCTCTACAGTCCGATATTAAGATATTTGAAGTACCTAATAAAGCCATCACTTTTGAACAGGTACCTAAAGAGTATTTTCTCTTTATTTCCCAAGGAACTTCTTTCTCACATCATTCCTAATACATGACCATTTACAAAAAGTTTATCAAGGATTTCTTTCAGCAAATATGTTTTATTTTAGCAATGTGCTGGTTTTCTTTAAAAGGCAGGAAAAAAAAAAAAAAACCAAATTGAGAAGTTGATTTAGCTTTATAAAAATAGATTTTTCACTCCTTATTTAAAAAGTCAAAACCTAGCTTGATAGCTGGTACTCATTAACCACTGTCGAACACTGAGGCTATCACAGCAATAGATGTTTAAATTATGTATACTGTTGTTATGACTCACTATAAATTGAATATAATTTTTACATGGCAGATTTCTTTAAAAAGCAATCAAAATATTCAAATTTCACAAAAAGAAAATGTTTCGAGTACAATCAGTACAGCAAAAACATATTTTACTAGCTTCTCTTATACTAAGAAAATTATTGAACAACAGTACAGAGTGTTTGTGCACCTCCTATTAAATACCAAAAAGTGTTAGTTACTGGTTTTTATTAGCATAAGAATAGTTTTCAATGATTTTAAAGCAAGTTAAAAAACTCAAAATATAACACAGCTCTTTCTGAAACTGTTAATGTATGTACCAGATTTGGATACGTCCACATTCGGATCTCTGTCAAATGTATTTTATCGTAATTACATAGCTACAACATTAAAAAGAAGAACATTATTTATGTACACATTTTGTGTCCCCATGCCAATGCCTGACCTTTACTGTGGATGATCTCACTCAACATCAATTGGCTTGAAAATATTTTGTACAGATACCAAAAATCAGATCTGAAGAAGTACAAGACCTTCAGCTGGATTATTTCTCTGCACGCTGAAGGCAACTCGTCTGCTTAACTGTATTTATACATTAGGTTTATTTAGGCCTTTTAAATAAGTTTTCTGCTTGCGTGTTTATAAATGGTGGTGTTTTGTATCTTGTTTCACATTCATCCACTTATCAAAAAAAGTTTTCGAAAAATTCAGCACAAAGGACTTCGAACTGTCATTAGGGTCTGTCAACACAGAATTTGTAGTTTATTCAGCCCAAGCAGTTGTATGCACAAATAGTTCCTCCTCCTGCCTGGAGTGCTATTGGATACATTGCTTTTCGTATTCCACCTTAGTCAGTAAGTCTATAGGGAACAAAGAACAAATCTATTACCTATCACAGGTGACAGGGATGCTAAACAGCTAGCCTCCGATGAGGTTATTGGCTAAAGGAAGGGAATAAAGAGCAGATGCAGCTACGCAGAGGCAGCCTGTATTTCGGGACCCATCTTCTTTGCATTGTTTGCACAGATTTTATGTTTTACTAGGAATTATAGTGCCCGGTACATACTTTACCTAGTATTCTCAACTGGAATCTCTAGCAGTCACGAAACAAAAATCGCCAATCTACAAGAGGCCTGAGGTTTCTGCATATTTAACTCATCCACCCTTTAGCAGCCCCAGCTTGTGTACACTGGGTACTTCTGTAATCCTGCACGCGGGAATCACAAAAAGGCTTCAAAGTCTATACCAACAGTAAAACGGACAAATGCAAACTACTTGTTTTTAACAGTTATCCAGTTTGTTAATTTATTTTTTTTCCTTATGCCACTGACTAAAACAACAAAAAGTGTGAAGCATGCTATCATGACAAGAACTCAAATTCAGAAAGTTTTTCACAATTTAGTTTGTCTGCTCCAGGATGAGAACACAAACTGGCTTTCCATGAACCATGTAAATTTTCTCCCCTTTGAAAAGGGCTGTCCTTCATCTCCATCAAATAAAATAACTACAGCTTGCGAAAATGAAAAGTACAAATGTTCATTTCTAAATGAGAACAAGTTTGTAAGAATAGACAGAAACCAAATTATGCTGAGCGTGGCAATGCCTTGTAATAATTTAGCACATAGTTTCTCGAATCAAAATTTAAAAATTCTCTCACTCCAATTATGGATAACCTCTACAAATTATCTTATCAGAATAAAGAGCAAGTATTCAGACAGAAAACCCCTTTTAGTCTTGTAAGTATTAGGAATTCAATTTGTTGGAATNTTAATTTGCAATTTAGGCCAATATGTTATCATTAACTTTCCAAGTTAACAACTCCCCTGCCCAACTCACAATAACAATCCAATATCCAAAATTTTGCTCAAGTTTGGTTTAATTTTTTATTTCATTTCTGACAATTTCCTATAGGTTTATATTCCCACATTGATATAATTTAATGTAATTTGTATTTTTTAAACTGAGAAATTAAATCTTAATGCATAAACAGTTGAAGATGTAGGTAAAGCATGTTAAAAAAAAAAAAATGGCATTTTCAAGTACCATCCAAAATCCAACTATTGAATTAATACACAAGAAATAGTGAAAGCAGACATGAGCACTATGGCTTCAGGCTTCTCATAGAGAATTTTCTGCCAGATTGTTTCCCCATTAAACAGCCAGATTTCTTTGAAATAACAGTTCATCCACGTATCATTTACTATTAAACAGGCATTGTAAACAATTAAAAAACAGAGTCGGAGAACCGAAGCAACAGTAGCTCAGGAAAACACATCGGAGAGCTCACTGGATTTTGCATTTAATCCACTGCAAAATATTTATTACAGTTCTGAAAGGGTGGTGGAGTTGGGTTTTTGGTGGGGTGGGGTGTTGGGGGTTTTTTTGACACACTTGGAAAAAATATCTATGCCTTAAAATTCGCAGCACTAATAGTAACAACAAACTAAACAACTAGCCCTGGAGAGACAGTTGCACCAACTGTGGCAAGCGGTAGAACATTTATAGAATTTTAAATATTTCTTTTAATAATTGATGTAGTCATTTTGAATCTTTCTGCATAGGATATAACGTGTGAGTAGATTGCATTAACACTGCTTAAACATTTCAACTTGTCAGTATGGCCAAGTCGATTTCTGAAATATTTGCAGTATTTTCCCATCGAAACAGTAATAAAGGTAGAATAAATATATGCCACTGCTTTATAATCACTGAACATTAATGAATATTTTATGTCTTTTTAAATCTCCCTGTTTAATTTAAAAGGGTGAAATTAAGTCTCCTCCCTGCAATATGCCAATTATCTGTAAATCAAACAATAACTTGGCCATTATACTCCTTTTTGTTAATATACCAGAAGCTAATTTGAAAACACTGAACGGCATTTTTAGGTAATAATTGAATAGTCCTTCCTGCCCTCTTGTGGTTGGCAACTGCAACTTGCATACAGCTTTTCCACGATTGCAAAAATATACCAGAAGGAAAGTAAACTATTAATTTGTTAAAGTGTGAAGAAGAGAGTGATGAAAAAAAAAAAATCTAATGGTCCCTGGAGAGGAGAGAGATAAGGGAGAGAAGAGAGCGAAAGATATCACCGATTCTTCCAAATCACACATACTAACTAGATTCATCAATCATTCGTTACAATGCTCACTTTATGCTAAAAGAAAAAAAAAATTAAACTAAAAAGCCATTAGGGAGTTAACATACAAAAGAGTGGCTGTTTTCAATCATTAGACAAATGTTCACCAACCCTTTTACCTCAGCCAAATCCCCAGTGACTTGCACGAGACTTTGCACAGACACAGTCACCTGTTCAGCATCAGCTGCACAAGAAGGTTCAGAGTTCTCTTTTCATTCTAGCCTCTGAAATTGGCTTCATAATTTTAAACACTCTACTGGATGTAATACTTAGATACACCACAGAAAGGCAAAGAAAGGTTCGGTGCTCATGCTGATCATTGGGTGGTAGGGTTGGTTTGGTTTTTTTCGGTTGTTTAACGGTGAAAATCATAACTGACTGTTAAATTAAGTCAACTTTATGTGTTAATATGTTGACTGTAACCTGCCATGACCAACAAACAAGAAAACTTCAGTGCACGTAAAAGCAGATGAGATTCCCATGCACTGTCGCAACTTTCTGGTTCCTTTAAGCCAGGCAACACTCACCATCAAAATAGTAATTGATATAGCATAGATAAAAAAAGAAACAGACAATATGTATGTATGTGTTTTCTTTTAGAATCTCACCATTTTAAAAGTAAACCCAAATATTCTGATCATTTATTTCCATAAATATTCAAATTATTTCTAACTTTAAAGAGTGAGAGCTTGGCCCCTCAAAAAACAAACTGATGCAACTATATTTGTTTGTTTATATTATAAAAAAAAAACCAAAAACTTACTATAATTGGTTTAAAAAGGTAAAGTAGAAAGCAGGCTTCCATGCAGGGGAAAGATCAGAATTTAGATCTTAAGAATAACAGGATTCACAATGAAAAGAGTTAATGATCATTTTTCATTGTTGTAAGAGATATTGCTCCTATAGCTAATATTACAGAACTTAAAATAATTCTGTCTATGATGTCAGCATGTGACATGAAAAACTTCAATAAAACCTGTTTAACCCTAAAAGACTGAGAGAGGTGTCAGACCAATAGCAAACATACATTTAATTTGAAAAGCAAACATTTAATCTTAATATTTTGTAATGTGAATTCTGAAGATTCACATTTGTAGATTGTTTGTCATGTTTCCAGAAGTTAGTGGGTTATATGGAAAATAACATCCAAAACATCTGGCATTAGACATACCATGGAGCATCAGACAACAACCTTTGGCTTTAGAAAGGAGTTTTTAAAACATGCAAGGACTGCTTGTTCTAAATTCAGAAGCTCCAGAGTCATATTAGAGATATTTGTTCCTATAGGACTTAATTCTGATGAAGTTCTCTACAATATCACCCCTTGCTGGCCATTCTACAGAACGGCAGTGACGTCCATTACACACAAAACCATTTGGCTCCCACGGCAGTAAGAATTACAGCACTATGACAGCAACCGGTAATGGTAGAGGTGCCTACAAAATGGAGATGGACGGAGCCGATAAAAAGAAAGGAAGACAGAGGGACTATCAAGGGGATTAAAGATAAAATGTATTTGAATAACTGCCTTTCCTCATCATCCTAGAATAACTCAATATACACTTTTTGTATACTTTGCTACTACAATGCAAAAAGAAACACCTTTCTATATAATTTAAAAGAAAACCTTGTTTAGGCCAAGTTCATCAATTAAATTACAGCAGTCTTCATGATGCAAGTTGATTAAACCAAAAAAAGACTAATAAAATAAAGGAATATCCATCAAGACCACTTAAACCCTCTTTAACAGAGCTGGCATTAGCTATAATGAGCTACATTTATTCTTCAGCTGTGAAGCAGCACTCACCTCCTGAATGGTACTGCTTCCTGAGAAGTTGAGGTTGTACTCCCGCTGGACTTCTCGATGGGTGACGATCAGCATGAAGTTTTGATTTAATGACTCCTGCAGGGCCCTGAAATGGTTGAAAGAAAAACAAGAAAATCAGGGATAAGCAAGTTATAGCTTGTTTTACAGTTAGATGCAAAAACCCCAGGGTACCCTAAACTCTAGATGGACAAGTCCAGGCACAACATTATCATCTCTCTTTTCACTCTTAAATGCAAGGAAGCATGCTGAGAATGACCAAAGGCCATTCCTGAACTCCTTCCTTAATAAGGTGACTGCAGCCTTTAAAGCTCTTCTAATGTTAAGTATTCTCAAAATCGAGAGTCACATTATCTTCACAAACATCAGGTATGTTTAGCACTCATAATGCCATTAATAACCAGGCTTGTAAGCATATTGATAACCAGACAAAATATCAAGCTACAATGCACGTTAAAAAGTGATGGCAAGTAGAACAAGGCAAAGCATGCTCTCACTTCTCTAGGGTTACCTGAAGCATAAACCAAACGGAAATTCTTCCGCTTAGTTTCACTCAAAGCACATAAACCCAGCTAATTAGAACTGGAAAACTAACCACAGCAAAATATCTCATGTGGATATTGAGCGTTTAGAAAAGTTAGTTCTGCTCAAATTGTTTTAAATGTATATTAAAACATCTTTAATCATATTAATTAAAAACAAAAATCTTAAGATACAGAAGATTAAACAGGACAACTATATGTTCACGTTGTCACAAACTTGGGGGTTTTGTGATTTTCCTGATAACAAAACATCTGGATGTTAAAAAGGCATCCTGTTTGCTTAATTAGGTACAAAATTATGCAGCTATCTACTTTTCAGTATAGAAGGCAGGATTTCTGTTACAGACACGGCAATTACAGCTGTGTACAATCTTATCTAGGCTACAAAACTGCAGCAGTGGTGTAACATAGCTTGGACTGCTAAACAATATTTATGCAGACTTGACCTGATCAGTGACATATAGAATTAAATTGGGCTTATTCGATTCTTTTTTTTCTTATCACACACTCTTAAAAGAATGACAGACTGAGGTTTTTTCCTTCACATCTTCATTGTTCCATGATACTTCAACATGACATAAAGGACAAACTCTGTCTGCAGATGAGTACAGCTGTATCTTAAGATACAAGAAGACAGGAAAGACTGCTAGATTATTTGAGTCATGATTTGTTAGTTTTAGCTTCTGCTGGAATTACTGAGCAGCAGTTTTGCTACTCAGTTGGTAGTGAACCCATGCAATACTCACTGGATGCACAGTCTGCTTTAACGTCTCAAGAAAAGTTACCGTACAAAAATATCTTCACTCAGCAATTTAATTTGGATTCTGTGACATCTTAAACATAATAATCACATACTACAAAACAAAATCATGAAGTGCTATTTCTCATCTTTTATGGTTTTGTAATATGGAAGGTAAATATAACTCATTTTCAATGCTAAGTATGATCAAGTGTATGAGACCCTACGAAGGTAACAGAAGTCAGTCACCTAACATGAAGTTAGCTGCACTTGTCACAAAATCTTGTAAGAAAAGGCCTAAAAAAATTTAAAATACTTATCAGTCCTTCGAAAGAGAACAAAAAGTCCTGAAAATTTGTATGCCTATTTTCAAAGGTAATTCTAACTTGATGGTTAAACAGTAAGTTTCGCATCTCCATAACCATATTTTCTTTTGGCAAACATTCAGTAACAACTAAAATACCCTGCTGTGCTTTTTCAGATTCTGATTTTTTTTATTTGTTTTCAGCAAATACTGGAGGCGAACGACATACTTAATTGCTCTGAAAACATTAATTACAGAATATGTGAATGGCTCTGGATTCCATACAGAATCACACAAGGCTCTGTTCTAGCTATTTTTGACTATCTGAAAATCTGTAGATGCTAATGAATAACATGATTCTTGTTTTCATTCTGTAATTGATGTAAACATAGAATGAAACAGGCTGGTTTGATCAAATCCTCAGTCTCTCCAAGTATGCATGACAGACATGCTTCAATACTATCCAAAATACAGCACGCCAATAAAAAGCATCTGTTCATAGGAAAGGTTTTCCACTTCTCTATTTCATCTGGATGCAATAGCAGAGAATATTTAGAAAAAAATACTCTTCAAACACAGTTAGCTTAAATTAAGTGCCTTAAAGTTAAAAGCCTCCAATTTTGAAGTAACTAACAATTTTGACACCTCTACTTTTTGGATTTCTAAATGACATAAGCTGAATGTTGTTAACAAGCAAGTTCTCAGTACATATTCATCGCCAAATACAGTCAAAGAAGAGGCTGAAAATTAAGCTGGCTAAAAAAAAAAAAAAACCTGAAAAAATTGAGGAAAAAATTTGGTTTGAAAGTGTTAGCAATTAAAGTGCATGGTTATTTATTCAACTTTTCTTCAGAAAAATAATATAATGAGGAATATTACTTCTGCCTACACAGAAAGGCAGTGGTTAACTGATTCAATCTTGTGAGCTCCTACATCAAAACTTCAGCTGGTCTGACAGTGATAAGACCTGGACCATGTACGTTGCAAAGTCAATGGGAGGAGGAATTGATGGCACATTTGATGGGCCCTTTGTGCCAAGGACTTCCTACACGTACCAACGCTCCTCTACGGGATGGGGCTGATTTGAACACGCAGCCGGACAGCCAAAATTGTCAATCCCCTCCCATATTCATTTCCTCCAGCAACTAGGGATGTAGAACACCCCAAATTATTGGTGCCAGTAGAACTCTGCTTCTAAAACATACCTTGCCCTAAAACTCTATTTTCAGCCATAAAGGCTATGATCAAACACACAAAATAAGTGTATTTGAAGGAGACTTCTCATTGACAGTAAGCTGAAGCTTGCTTTTATTTCTTTTTAGGTGCACTTTGAACACAATACACATTGCTGCAAACACTGAAGCCAAAATTTTAGCAGTTTCATTTCCCTGCAAATTTTATCAGTTGACTACAAACTTCCAAATGAAATATCTGCATTAAAAGAAACATTTTAAAAAAAGGGGGGGGGGGGAATCAGGGTCAATCCCCAGGCCCTATTAAAGTCAAGACAGATTTTATTTTTGCCTTTTTTTTTTTTGCCATCAGTGCTAACAGAATTTAATTAATCTGAGAATTAATTAGTGGAAAAAAACCCCACCAAATTATAGAAACAAGACTAAACTAGGCCACTTGGACTAGCACCATTTCCCCCCTACTACAAACCATAGCTTTCAAAAGGATTTGCTGATAGCTTATATACTGCCATTACATTTTGGTTTTTTCCTCAGCTGAATACATTCACTATTCAGCACAGGGAGGCAGGGGAACTTGATGGCGTTTTTAGGCACCAATTTTCCATTAGAGGAACTCCGCCTACACCCAAAAAAGAAGCCCGAGAACAGAGAAAAGAAAATAGACCTGAGCAGTCATCGTTCTGACCAGTTCTAGCAAGAGAGACTCGGACAAGTTTAGGATTTCTTATGGGTTGTCTATATAGCATTGGTTACCGGCATTATTACAATGCACAGAAACCCCAGTGGTGGACTAGGATTCAGTTGGGGTTGAAACTCTACAGTATGCAAACAAAAATGTTCCTCTTTGAAACTCAAATTTCAAGCAATGGAAGATGCAAGAATTTTATTTCAAAATATCAAAACTCAATTAAGACTCTGGAAAGAGTTTATTCACTAGCTACTCCATCCAAATTCTAATATAGAACAATTTATAAACCAGAAATCTAATAGATTAAGAATAGAAACAATATTTAGCCAAAAAATGTGTAACTCCAAATAAGGCCAATCTTAAGGGACAGCAACTGTTCAATCAGTCTATGCAATGCTGAAGCAAGATGGTGTTAGTATTTATTATATTTTAAGCTTCCAGTTTTACTGCTTTTCTGTTGTTCTGTAACACAATATAAAAAATAGATTGGGTGTATCTATTCTTGAATGACTGCCTTAATGCTTTTATTTTTGATGTAATACTTCGCTTTTCAATACCATTTGTCTTTGAAATTTTAGTATTCTTTTAAGCTTTGAAATCAAAAGTATATCCTTAGTCAATGTTCGGCAAATGCTCCTTTTCGTTTCAGTTCTGTAAGTTTTTATTAAATACATTCAGTATTTCCCATTCGGCAATATCTTTCTCAGTTACATGGAGATTTCCCCCAAAATCTCCGAATTTTATAAAAATAGGTACGACACAAGGTAATTAACATTTCCATTTTAAACTTACAGATTTATACAAGCTCATGTCAACAGAAGTCCAAATTTACTGTAATTACAGATTATTTACATTAAAACAAAATAAGAAATCAGTATGTAAATGTAATGTTTGTTGTAGCTAATGCAGCAGGAGGTGGTAGATTAGGTTCAAACAGCAATCAGTTAGCAAATCTGGCTAACATGTAAATGAGCAGAAGCCCTTTTGTTTACATTCTATTGCATTTTAAACTTCAGGATTTTTAAACTGTCTCATGAGCAGATGTGAAAATAAAACATTAATCTTACCATTCTTATTGAAGCTTTCAAAGTAACTAAAGCAAGGCACTGCTCCTGTCCAGCTAAACAGACAATACTAATAACTGGAGTTGCAGGTTACATCGTTCTTAATTAACACTCTGCTACAGTTGATAGCGTACAACAAGACACCATGCCACAATCACCGCTCCTCTGCAACAATCTAACACACACGCGCTAGGCAATGTATGGACCCGTTACTTGAAAGATGGGGGGGAAGGCTTATTCCTACCCACACAACTGATTACACTTTAAAAAAATTACAATCGCTTAGTAAAAACACATTCTTTGTAATAATCACAAAGGCATGCTCCTGGTCAAATAGCTTTTAATTGTTTTGAACTTTCCAAGGATTCATCAGCTATAACCAAGTATTTAAGACTTCCAGCTATTTAGGAAAAAAGAATAAACATGAAATGCATTATATCCACTGAATTGATTACTGAAGAAAAAATTTGAGAAGACGTGCCTCCCAGAACATGCAAGATAAAAAGGAGAGATGATCAGGATGACCTAGCTCCATGGCTAGACTCACACACCTACACTTTTGACACTCTACTGCATTCTCCAAAACCTTCTCGCTGAACTGCATATTTCCAGCTTTCAAGAAGCACCCGAGGCAACAAAGGGAAGGAAAGTCACCCCTAGGAAGTGAAGAATCTAATCTGACAAAGCCGGTGCAAGGGACCTCTCCTCCCCTTGGACAATTAAATGTTGGACACTCTTTGGCACCTTTCCTTTTAAGGCTGCTTTCCAAAGGAAATAATGTTTTTCTCACCCACCTGTCCCGTCCAGTAAATTTTGAACATATTTACTAGATTCAGGAATGTCTAGCAGCATTATAAAGGTCTCAAAGATTGGGTGTAAGAGCTGGGTAGAGAAAAGGGACCCAAATTACTACCCACCTTAGTAATACTAAGGCTGCAGTACAAGCACAGTATTTTTATACTCCATTCAGCCAACTTCTAGCCAACGATTGCACAACTACCTCCAGCATGTGATGTCTCCTTTTCTCCCATGTTACCTGACTACCAGCTGGAGAACAGAGGCAGGGCAAGCTGGCTGTCTATGCAGGGAAAAAACACATTACATAGGTGCTGCAAAATAAATGGGAAGAATTGGAGGCAGCATGAGAGGTAGGTGATACCGTGGGAAGCAGGGAGGAAGAGGGACGAGTTAAGTGCAGCCACTGGGATGATGTAGGAATTCACTAGAAAACAGGTTTCATTACATTCACAGCTCATAGAACACATTGTTATTGTTCTGGATATCATGCATGGATAGGGAGGGCTTTGCCCACTGAAACTGTGGAAGCAGGGCATGTAACCCTACAGGTAGTATTTGACATTTAAATTTAATCTTTACACCTCAATTTACTAGCACGTGGTAGTAATTCACTGGGTTTCTATTACCTATAAAAGCTTTAGATGTGCCACTGAGGAGCGAAGATACCCTTGGAGATTTTTGTTTGTTTAAACTGCAGGATCACTTTGCCATTACGGTTAGACACTAGTTTTAAGTCAGTTCTGGGTTAAGCCCATTCAGTCTGTCACAATAAACTTCAATACCTACGTACCGGTATGTTGGAAAAGGATGTTTCAGACACCGTTCTCCCTCAGTGTCGAGAACAGGCACAAATTGGAGTTTATAGAGCTGTGACCAGATTGCTCCTTTTAAGAAGGGCATATACATAAAATATCACGTACTGAAATCTCAGGCTTTTCAAATACCACTTTCTGGAGGTATTCAAATCACGACTATTTATCTGTAGTTCAAATTAGAAGGCATTTGAAGAAAACGACAGATGAACTCACACAGTAAGAGGCAAAGTTCCTTAACATCCATTAATAATAGATGTGAGCATCAGGCTTTTAAAAATTGTGGGTAACAAACTAATCTGAATAATAACTGACCTAACAGTAGGCAGTAAACAGTGTAACTGGGTTTGGTACATTGCTTCAATTAGATGTTTTTTGATCTGCATTGATGCTTTAATTGGAGGCAAGCCTCCCCTTTCATCTAGAATTTATGACTTCAGGGAGATGATCTAGCCTTCAAATTATCCTTGTTTAAGTAGCCACTAATTAATCATCATTTGCTATCCCAAAGCTACCAACTTTATTTTAGAAATATCCAGAACTAATCTCCACTATGAAACAAGTCTAAACTGTAAAGGTAACAACGACTTTTATTTTATTAGCAAGTAAAGTTCTTTTAAACCATTCATCCAATAAAAAAGCCTAAGAACTGTTTTTAAACAGTTTGTTGCTATATATTTTATTGCAGTTGCAATAAACATTCTTCAGGCCCCAGTTTTCTTTCCAGAATCAAAAGATAATCAAATTACAATACACAGTGATACCTGGGTAGAAAATTTTGAAATTGGAAATGGATTTTTTAAAAATCCAAACAATTAGTATCAAAAGTGTTTTTCCACAGTATTTTCACTCTCTTTCAATTCGCTGCTTACGTACAATGGCTTATTGTCCTCACACACGACTACAGCTCCTGTGAGCACATACAGAGCACGCACAGCTCACATCACAGCTGACCACCACTCTGCTCCCTCTGTTCCAGTCCCACTAATCCCTCTCTTAATGCTTTTCTTTATTATTATTATTTTTGTAATTCATATCAGCACTCTTATTTCCTCCGCAGACTACACGGTTATGTTCACAAGTACCTTTTAGCAATATATGAAGTACTTTTAATCGCTAGGAAACCAGTTACTGATTTCCATGGCTTGTCAAAGAATTTCCTTCGTCAGTAATACAGCTGCATTTGTAGAATATTCTCTTATCAGCTGCAATAGCAGAAAAACAACTCCCTCTTCAGACAACTTGAAGGCACTCTAGTCTAATGATCCTGCAATTTGACCAATTCCAAACGCAACCCTCCCCACTCCCTGCCAGCCTCGATTACTGCGCACCCTCTAGTGGCTACGGCATAAAATTCATATTTTCCTGGTAAAGAATGCCTATGGATCTGCCTGTCAGAAAGGGATGGGCAGGAGAGAAAACAAGGCAAAGTAATCAAAATAATTGCAAGTCCCTTTATAAGAGCAAAGATTCTATTTACCATAAAATAACATTTAATTTTCAAACCTTAGCAATATTTGCTGGCGTATGAATGCTCACCATTTAACGTTTTGAGTATTCAAATCAGTAATAAAAGATACCCTGCTCAGTTGGAGGAAACTGATTGTTTAGCCTACCTATGTACATTTCAAAAGTCTAAGAAGACAAGATAAAATAGCGTAACAAACATTTAAGAAAGAAAATTCTGATCTGCTGGCAACGATTTATACAAGTTATTTATACAAGTTGATGTTAAACGAACCAACATAATGCAGTAACTTATGAAAAGCCAGCTCTCAGTTCCACAGGGATTAAATTCTTGTTCAATTAAAGTCATTGCATCTGGGAGATGTAAAATTCTATATGTACTTAAGTGCGTCATGTACCACACCAAGGTTTTAAAAACTTAACAACCTTCTTTTCCACAATGAGGTGCTGAGGTGGTTCATCCCAACGCTTACTAGAGCAGTGAAAACACTTTGTGTTTTCTGACTGTAGATTCCTACCAGGATGCATGTGGCTTCATAAAAACCATACAAAACCAAATCGCACAAGTAGAATTTTATGGCCAAAAGACTTACCCAGAATGACTTGAAGAAGGAGGAGGCAGGTCAGGTGTTAGAACATAAAGACTATTATTTTTTGGCAAGTGTAGAGTTTTTAAAACAGTCTGAGGGGAGAAAAATCATTATAAATACAAAACATTCACCAATTTTGATGTGTTATTTTATTCCTTTTAATTATCAATACTTATTTTACAGTGCCACCAAATATTTTGTTTTGAGACATACTTACTGTTAACGTCCTAAAATCCTTTTTGTAGGTGGGCCACGTTATATATAAAACCAACACAAACAGAATTGATTTGTCCCGTTGTTTTTTGCAAGCTTTTAGTTTAAGAGTTCCTTGTATGCCACCCAAGAAATCTAACACTGTTTGAAACTCCCAATTCTTGCATTGTAATCCCCACCCACTTATGTTCATTTTGAAACTCTGAATTCAGTTAACTGAAAACACAGTTGAAAACTTACACTATCATCTACATCTCCAGTCTTCCACCCTTTTAACAGCATTTTAGATGCAGGAATCTGCAGTTCATTTTCTAGAATATGTTTGATATCCCCTAAAAAGAAAACAAAGAAGATACATAAAATATACACACTTACTGTTTTATTTCAAACAGCACGGAGTTATAGTTAAATGAGAGCAAAGAAGAATTTACTACGAAAAACATTTTTAATCTAGTTACTCTTGTGGCATACACGTCAAACAGTAAAGGACAAATGAAGCTACAAAAAAAAAATCACGGAAAGCGTGAACAATTGGAGAATCAAATGAGGATATGACGATTTGGACATGTATTTGAATAGTTCTACACTGCGTATACTAGACACACACATTTGCAGAGGCATGCTATCTGGAGCAGTGGATTTGTCAGCAATGAAGAGAGTGCATTTTTTTGATACCTAATTCCATCATCAATAGTCCCTAGCTAGAGAACAGCAGTGTTCATACAATTTAACTGCTCTGACAGCTTTTTCAGTGTTTTCTATGTTTCGGTGCTCTCCTCTCCCTGTAGTTATTGCAGTCACAAAATAATTCAGGCTGGAAATAATTCAGCTTCAGAAGCTCATCTAGCCCAAGCCCAGCTCCAGGGTCTAATTAAATCAGTTTAGTCAAAGATTTGTCCAGCTGACTCTTGAATACCTTTGACAACTTCTCTGGCCAACTTGTTCCAGTACCTCACCACTCTCACAACTTAAAAAAAAAACCAAACAAACAAATCCTTACATCTAATGGGAATTTTCGATGTTGCAAATTGTGTCCACTGCCTCTCATCTTATTATTGTGCACCTCCAAGAAGAGTCTGGCTCCATCTTCGCTGTGTCCTCCCAGCAGGCAGCTGTAGACAGAGGTAAGGTTTCTGCCTCTCCTCTTCCCCAGGCCGAACAAACCCAGTTCTCGGTGCCTCTCCTCCTGTGTTGTCACATGCTCCAGTCCCCTGACTATCTTGCTGGCCTCTGCTGGACTCACTGCAGAATGTCAACGTCTTTCTTGTACTGGGGACCTCAAAATTGGATGCAGCACCCCAGATGCAATCTCACAAGAGCTGAATAAAGGGGAATAATTATTTCCCTGGATCCAGCGGCTACACTCTTGATAACAGCCTAGGACGTGGCTGGCCTTCTTCACTGCAAGGGTGCACTGCTAATGCACCCCAGATGCCTTTTTTTACAAAGTTGCTCTCTAGCTTGTCAGCTCTCAGGCAGTTATCAGACAAGCTACCCTACCCCAGATGCAGGACTTCAACTTTGCTTTCTTTGAACTTCATGAGGCTCCCGTCAGCCCATTTCTCCAGGCTGTCCAGGTCCTTCTAAATAGCAGCCTTGTCCTCTAGAATATCAGCCACTTTCTCTGGGCTGGTATTCTTTGTGAACTTGCCAAGAGCACTCACCTTAACAACCAGGTTCTTAATAAAGACATTAAGAGACGCTGGCCCCAAGATTGATCCCTGAGGGACATCCCTAAACTAGTTACTCTTCACCAGTCAGACTTTGAGCCCAGCAGTCCAGGCAATTATCTACCTACCTTATCAGCCCACTCATCCAGTCATTTTCTTAACAATATAACTATAAGAATACTACAGCAGAGTATGTCAAAGGTCTTACTAAAGTCAAAGTGACATCCACCGCTCCCCTTGTGCACAGAGCCAGTCATCAAATCATAAAAGGCAAAAAACATTGATCAGGCACAATTTGCCCTTAGCAAATCCATACTGGCTGTTCCAAATCACCGCCTTTTCCTTCCTGTGCTCAAAAAGGTCATCCAGAAATATTTTCTTCATAATCTTCCTACGGACCAAGTTCAGCAATCACCATTGAACAACAGGCTCACATTTTCCTAAGCCTTTCTGTTCCTGTTGATGTACCTACAGAAGCCCATCTAATCCCTCAGTGGTTTCAGATCCACCTGACCTGAGTCTTTCTGACTCCAAACCTGCATACTCTGGCATCAACTCTGTATTCCTCCTGGGTAGCCCCATCACTACCTTTCACCTTCTGCGTACTTTCTTTTTGCGTTTAGCTTAGTCATAAATTCTTTGTTCTTCTGTGCTGGCCTTCTGCCATGCTTGCTCCTCTTTCTGCATGTTGGAAGGGACTGTTCTTGTCGTTTGAAGAGGTTGTCCTTGAAGACCAACCAGCTCTATTGGGCCCCTGTGTCCTCAGAGCAGTCTCTCATGGAATCATGCCAAGCAAACTTCTAAAAAAGCCAAAAATCTTCTTTTCTGAAGTTCATGGTTGAAATTCTACTATTTGCCTTGCTCACTTCTCTCAGGACTTTAAACACAAAGTTGCCCTCAATCGTCATATGCCAAGATGAGACCAAAGTTCTACACCGACTGAAAGAATTTAACGAGAAAAGAAAAAATAAAATACTACGGCTGCAAAACTCTGATTTGATCAGGCTTTTACATCTGCTTTTCAAGGATGCCGCTCAGTGCAGTGCTGTGGAACACATGAAACACTAATCAGGAATTCAAACTAACCACCACTAGGTGGCACGAGCCAATGCCAAATCGAATGCTAAAAAGACAAATAAGGATCAAAAGTTTCAATTTCAAAATTTCATCACAGACATAAGGCTGCAGCACTCAAAGTTGTTTTAATCAACTATTTTTTCATGCAGTTCCTTATTTTGATCTGTATAGAATCTTCACTAAAAAGGAAAAATAAAAAAAAAATACTCTTCCTTAGCAAAAGTAAAGTAACACACAGTTTAGGGAATGTGAAAAAAACCATGCTCTGCAATACTAACAATAGCATATTTCTAACACACTGTTACAAAATGCATCCGGTTTAGAATAAAGACAATAAAACTGATAAAAGAAATCTTAACTTGCACAAGAGTCAAATAAAAATTTAAAAAGAAGAATGCAATTATGTTCTTCACACCGCAAAGAATTCCTCTAAATTTTGTCACTAATCCTGAACAGAATGAGATGCTTTGGATTTGAAAAGGAAATGCCAACATCATCCGCTTATTAGTAGATTGCGTCTATACTAATACTACCCCAAATTACATTTTCATCCCTCAACTAAATCAGTAATCTTCATTTTGTGTCTGAAGCAAATTCGTAAGAAAACTAGATTTCACAATAAGTATTTGACAGATCATTAACCTTTACAACGGATTAGTGAATTTTTTTTTTTTTTAAAGCTGCAAAGAGATTTGAAAATGGTTAGTAGCTGTGGAGTCTGCATTTTCTGGGGGGTTTTTTGTGGGTTTTTTGTAGGGGTTTTGTTTTGCTTTGCTGCTTTTTTTTTTTTTTTTTTTTAGGATTTGGACTTTTGGGCTTTGATCTTTTTTGTTTGCTTTTGTTTTAACAATTTTACCACAACAGTTTTCATTTAATTTTTACAAATCCTTACCAACTGTGGAGCTGTCTTCAAGTACTACATCCACATTTCTGTCTCTGTACTCAACCCTGAAGTCAAGCATTCGAGGCTGTCGTTCCACTATTTGTCTTGATGGCACTACATGGCGAAATGCTGAGGATGAGGAAGGAGTTGAAGAAGCTGCTGTAGAATGACTTGTGGGGCCATACGCTGGTCCATGTAAAGTCTCTCCACCGTACTCGCTGAAAAGATATGCAGATAAGAAGGTTTGAAAAAAACAGCTTGATATGTTTAAATAAAAGTCAGCAAAGCAAAATGAACGGTATTATTCACTTACTATGATTCACAGCTCACACCTCTTGAATAAATTACACTCATATCTGAAAACACTATTTTGTTAATAATTAGAAAATAACTTTCATATCACTAATATTAACATTTCAGTGACTCAGAAGAGCTATAGGAGAACATCTTAGCTGACAAGCACTCAAGCCATTATTTCTGTCTAAAAGTTCACTATGTAATTAATATCAGAATTATCTTGAGAAGAAGCATTATTTCCTCTCCCAGGACTGCTGTGACCATATAAAAACTGGCACCATGGCAACGACCAACTTTCTACATCATTGGGCTAGTACCAAATGGAAACGAAAATAAGAAATAAAGCTTAAAATACTGCACGTGGATTGGTATTTTCCAGTACCAAATTAGGGGAAAACAAGTCAGATATGAAAATAGTTATGTACTTAAGGTAAACAAATCAAGATAATGAGGTATATATTGTAGAAAATATCTAGAAGTACAACAGTAATGCAATGTTAATTTCTAGCTTGCCTTTAAGTTCAAAATCCTTCAAGCCTCCTGGACATTCATAAAAGGATGTCTCCATACCTGGCTCAAGGACACATACAGCATTACAGGTCAGAATAAATTGGGAAACCCTCACTACCCAGAAACATTTCATCTTCCTCAGTGAGCCTCTCCACAAGATACATCTAACTGGGATTAGAAAAAAAGGTAACAAAACATTACATTTCAGGAACATTACTCCAGGCCAGTAAAAAACTATGGTGTACAGAAATTAAATGTGGAAGGCAAGAAACTTCACAGGGTAAGCCTAGAGCTCTACCTTGTAGATGTTCTTATCAGGAATATTATCTGTCCTGGGCAGCTACAGGTTATGATGACGGAGGATGCAAACTAATAAAACACATGCACTGAAAGAATGGAAGCTGAGCAAAGGATTTAGGAAATGCTGACGTGTAAATTGTCTCATTTCCATTCTTAAACAGAACTTACTTAAAAAATGCATTCTGCCCTTCTTGAACATACCACAAAATCTCCCAATGGAAACACTTCTCATAGCAAGTCAAATTTGTGATCTAGAGGAGGCCTGAACTCAAAAAGGAAAAAAAGTGGATGGCATGCATGTCACAAGTGCAGAAATTATACACAGGTGTTGCAAATCCCAGCATTGAGCCGTCTACATTTGAAAAAGAAAACCCTGTTATGCTCCTTCCCTTCGCACATCAGCAGGCTCAGAAGGATGAATTCCCAGCTACACAGACACACACTCAGAGACCCATACTCAAAGGTCAGAGACACACTTCGGAGGTCTAAAGAGTACGGGAAAGAGTCTTACTTTCAGAATTGAAAAAAAAGTATAATTATCAAGTGATATGCTAGTGTCTTAAATCTGATAGCCAACTATAAATTAAGGACTACTAGAACCATTTTGTTAACAGACCCAAGAAGCAATGAATATCCTGATTCTCAGGACTTGAATTTTTTATTTTATTATTTGCTTTTTTAAACAACACAATTGAATTCTAAAACAAAATGTATTTTTTTTCCCTCCTTCAAGTCCAGTTGCATCAGTTCTATTTGATTCCACCACAGAAGGCAGGCTGGCAAAAAAAGGCGTGCCTGGCAAAAGGCACCAGACTGGCAACCTCTAGTACTTGTAAAATAACCCTCATCTGAAAACCATTGGAAACTAGGCTTCTAAGTCTTCTGAGTCTCCTTTTAAACCACTTCCATTGGAAACAGGGAGGGGAAAAAAAAAAAAAGAAAAAAAGATCTAAGACACATTTGTCTGTTTAATCATTTCTAAAAATGAATAAATTAGTGTGGAGGAAAGCTGTAAGTGGACACTAGACCAGCTTGTTATCCAAGCCAGGCATAACTACTGCCCAGCTCCTTCCCCCTGACCAAACAGTTTCAAACATTCTAGCATTTTGAATATAAATGTTTTGAGGTCAGGACTTAATAACATAGGTAGAAAGAGTGCTCAACCCAACCAAGACTTATCTCAAATGGACTAGGTAGGCCTTATGGTAAATAAACATCTAGTAACTTTGCTGAACAAATAAGGTTTTTTTCCTAAACCATAAACTGACTCTATTTAATGATAGCTTTAGCAGGTATTGACAGAGATGCCAAAACACTGCTGTACCTACATTATGTATCCTTTTTCATCAATAAACTTTTTAAAATAGCACATTGAATATTTTTCTAAAAAAAATTTTTATACACTATTTTACGGTCTCTCTCAAGTAGCTCAATTCCTGTTCTGCTGTTTGCAATTGCCTCATCAGCACTTAAAAGCTCATGCTTCAGTGATTTCAGGATATCCAGGCAGCATTATACAAGCCAAAATTTAATTCAGAAGCTGAAAGAAAATCAGTAAAGCTACTTTTAGAAGGGAGTAATCTTACTTTATCTAACACAGTATCTGCTGCCTGTAATTCAACAAAAAACAAAACAAAAACAAACAAACCAAAAAAACAACACCACAAACACTTTTTGGCCAGGGTCAGGGAAGCATGGAATATCAATACCTTTAAAAATGTATAAGGGAAAAGAAAATACTTAGCCAGGAACATCTGTGGATTTGCCTTGCAAATTTTCAGTTCTTTGGAGGAAAAAAAAACCAAAACCCACCACACCCAAGTCCTGACATCCAAGAAAGAGTATCAAAATCCAGGCTTAGTAAAGAGACAACCCTGCACAGAATGACGCAAAAACCAATGAACTCAGAATAAAAAATAATTAATTTAAATAGGTGTTCGAGCTGGTCCTCCATCAGTATGGGAAAAATTGATCGTTAAATCAGCTTTGCCAGGAATAGAATTTGTGGCTCCAGAAACTGCTTTAACAGGAGAAGTACATCATTACCTTAGGATTCAGGAACAAAAACCATAACAAGTATACTACTTGTCTTCTATGCTTACCTTTGTAGAATGCCGTTTTCTTGTGGTATTACACCATTTATAGCTGCCTGAAAAGAGAAAACAAATTTTGAGTCAAGCACACAGAGCAACAAAAATAAAAAAGAAAATGTTTTAAAGAATGGTTAGCTTGCTTTAAAATACGCCATAAAACATTCTCCGTTCAGTGAATATTCTTGGTAAACGATATTGTCATTAAAGTACCTGCAAAAAATCAAAATCATATCTAAGTGAAAACAAACATGAACTGAAGCTCAAACTCCTATATGTGTGTGATGGCTCTCCCAGGTGGAATGCACAGGAATAAACTGCATGGCCCATGCTCAGTAAATCTAACGCTTTGTACACTTGATACGTACATACAGTGAAGGTATTGCTTGCAAATACATAGAGCTAAATGCGCACAGACAAGGCAGCCAGACAGCACGTACACAGAAAATCTGTTTCCCAGAAGTATCAGACCTGCACAAACCTATAAACCTGCGGAGCTGCACGTGCACCGCATGCTGCAACCCTCGCGTTCACAGCTGGCTGAAGTCAGCACAAAGGGCTACCCAACAGCTCGCACGCCTCTATCGCGCCTGCGCCTTCCAGACAACCTGCTCCCAGCTCACACACATCCATACCATCTAGCCTCTTCAGAGTCTTCACGTGCCAGGGAATCACAGAAACTGCTACCCCCAAAATTCAAACAATCTTCAGGCGGAAAAGGAAGTATTTTTTTAAGTAAGGTGTATGCAGTTAAGCATCATGTTGTCCAGATCATCAGAATAAACCAAATATTACTTATGGGTGTATAAGTACAAACCCTGCAAGTTACATTCAGATTTCACAGAACCATAGAATGGTTTGGGTTGGAAGAGACCATAAAGATCATCCAGTTCCACCCCCCCCTGCCCTGGGCAGGGACACCTCCCACCAGCCCAGGCTGCTCAAAGCCCCATCCAGCCTGGCCTTGAACACTTCCAGGGATGGGGCAGCCACAACTTCCACGAATAACACGTGCTAGTATCTCACACCCTCATAACGGTCTTATTTGAAATTACAGAGTTTTCAGCTCTGAAAATATCCTACTGAATTCTATCTCATATTAAAATGCATTCTTTTTAAAATAACCACAACATACTCCAGTTGCAAGTTCAAAAACCTGCTTCTGACAAAACTTCCTTCTCAGCCTGTTACAGCATTGCTCCATTCTATGTTGCAGGAAGTTTTAACGCATTTACAGCACATCTGTAAGTTTGTATAAACTTTGAAATTATATGTAAATCAGGATGACGTAAAAACTTGGAAAGCAAGTAAGGCTCTCTTCAGCAGTATGCAGAAGACAACTTATTTCAGATTGCTTTATACCACCAAAAAAGTACTTTAAAATCCTCCAACTGCTAGGATTTTTCAGATTTGAGGGGCAGAGAAAGCGATACCACATGAGGTGGTGAAGAGGACTTACACACCTTACTCCACAGCTGATAAGGCTTTGTTCTAATTATTGTTAGAAGCCATGGGAGTAAAGATGTCAGAACCCTACCTAACTTCAGACTTTGAATTGTCAGAACCCTACCTAACTTCAGACTTTGAATCCTAGCCCAGTGGTGAGCAGACAAGGTGGAATATCACGGGAGGGAATTTGGCAAGGAATGAGAAAGAATTAAAAAAAAAAATCTAGAGAGGAAAAAAAAGCAGACCTCAAAAGACTAATTCTATTTCTGGTCTTTGATGAACTTTATAATCACTATTGTGTTCACAGGTACATATTTGTTAGGCTTAATAGGGAGATTCAAGAGAACTTGTAACATCCCAAGATGTTAGGACAGGAGGAAACAGGTTCAAGTTATGTCAGGGCAGGTTTAGATTAGATATCAGGAAACATTTTTTCACTGAAAGGGTTATTAACCATTGGCACAGGCTGCCCAGGGAGGGGGTGGATTCACCATCCCTGGAGGTGTTTAAGAAAAGGGTAGATGTGGTACTGAAGGACAGGGTTCAGAAGTGGCTTTTGTCAGGGCAGGTTAATGGTTGGACTTTATGATCTTAAAGGTCCCTTCCAACCTCACCGATTCTATGATTCTGTGATCATTCTCCCTTTTCTGCCAACTCCCAGCATCCATTCTCATATGTCAGATATACCTGACCTGTTGGCCAAGATACTTGGTGAATTAGTGTCTGGACCCTGATGAAGAGGAGAACACTGACATTTACAAGCTCATAGGTCCCCTGTACTCCATCAGGATGAAGTCAAATACTGCAACTGAACTATGGACAGTCATCACCTACCAACATCATTTTTGGAAACTGACGTAGAAGATGCATCTTAAGTGCACAATAAACACAAATCTTCATATTGTCTAATTTTAAATGCTATGCTTTCTTTTTCTATGAATATATGAGTGATTTTTTACAATTTCCATTAACAGTTAAGGCTTCATAAAGTCAAAAAGTTTTTCTGCTGAACCCAGCTAAGTAACTACGATATTGCAGTAAGATTTATCACTTTATTTAGAGACAAATATTGCATAAATAATAGCAGACAAGGAAAAGGTCACAGGTATCTGTAAGCTACAGCAACTACCCATAAGGCTGTATCAAATTACAGTGAAAGCAAATCTTCTTACCAGATCAGTTTTTAAATCAGTTTATCCACCGTGCATGGCAATAATCAGTGGTTTCTTTTTAACAACATGTCTCGTTTATCATCATTGTGGTTTTTGCAGTCATACATAGCTTTTGGTCATGTTCATCTAATAAACCTCCAGGAAAGAGTGGGAGGCTTTGTTTTGTTTGGGTTTTTCTGGATTGGCTTCCCCCGCCCCTACTCTTCAGCAACATACAATTCATTCCCGTCAATCAACAGGTAAAGTTGGTTGAAAGAAAAAATAGTCTTTATTTTGCATCTGTAAGATACAGACAGCAAATACAGGGGTTTGTGCCACAGGACCAACACCAATAATGATTTGCTGGTGTATCAGAATTCTCTTTACTCCAAGTAAAAGAAGCTGCTTCAGCTATGAAGAAATATAGCAGAGCGTGGCATTTCCACGGTTTTTCTGTAAAAAGTTCACATCTCAGTCTCAGAGGATTAAACCAGCTCAAACTTTTTCTAAGCCTAGTTAGAGGGGTTAAATACGATAGAGGCTCCAAGCTATTTTCTTTAAAACTGAATAACTCACTTGTTCACGTCCCCAGTTTTGTAAACTTGATGACATTTAAGGGGCACAGCAGTTAAGAAAAAAACAGCAGCAGCATTATGTACTTTTTTGATGGAAAGACCTCTATTAACCACACTGTAAAAATAAAGAGCCTGGACACTGTTTGTTAAGCAAGATGGAAGACTAAAATTATGTGGACGGCAAATGGTAGCAGTGCACATGTAGATATTGCATAAATATTAAATACCCATGTTCTTGCAAGACATCTATAAGTAGACTCTGCAAAGAAAGTAAGAAAAAGGAACAAGCATCTGCTTTAGAATTTCATAGGAGGAAGGTTGTGACAATTAAAAAAAAAAAAATAATAAATTAAAAAAAACAAGTTCTTAAGCCAAAATATGTTCCAGGCTGTTCTTCCCTGATGCCAGTCCCCTTGGAGAGGGGATCAGGTCTCTACGGTTAAGTAAATGTTCAAAGATATTAAATTTTTTTTTGCCTTTCTGAACAGGGATCATTTGATCATCAAAAACAGCCTGACTGACTAACATACAGTAATTAAAAAGATGTATTACCCTTGAAACAACTTTAAT
Source organism: Rhinoptilus africanus (assembly GCA_013400135.1). NCBI lineage: Eukaryota > Metazoa > Chordata > Aves > Charadriiformes > Glareolidae > Rhinoptilus > Rhinoptilus africanus. The sequence goes on from VXBO01012841.1 coordinate 151,341, forward strand.
AACAGGTGCAGTAAATCTATTCAAGGGTTATTAAATATAAAGATACTATTATCTGGCTCAGAAAATTTCTTCAGCTTCCAATAACCTGTTGCCAAGAGTGACACCAGGGAAGCAGCACGCTGTACTTACACTGTTCTCACGTGGTATATCCACAACTGTCACTGCGGATACTGGGTACCACAGCTTCAACAGGTATTCACCTATTCTCATGTTACCACTATTTAAAGAGCAAAGCTCACTTTAAGTGGAAAATTATAGGGATTTTATAAGATTTTTTTTTTTCCCTAAGCCAAGAATCTGAGGTGTGCCTCATTGCTACCCATATACAAACTCTACTGCAACAGCGCCCAAACTTGGAACAGAGGAATAGAAGCAAGGCCATACGTTATTGTTTCAAAGACACTATTCAAACTACCAGGACCACAACTTAATCTAGGAAATTATAAAATTTAGTTATTCTTGATTTATACATTTTGTACAGAGATATTAGCCATATATCCAGGAATTGAAACAGTTTATTTAAGAATTTATTAAGTCCTGCATGACCTGACTGTAATTGGACCTGCTTTTGACCGGCCCAACATCCAGAAGTAACTTCCAATCGCAAGTACCCTACGACCCCATCATCCGACAGCAGAGGATTTATCAACAAACAGCACCAAGAATCCTGTTCATTTAAAGGAATGGGAAGGCAGGAGTACAATGTAACACTGCACCAATGAGTGCCAATTAAAAAGGTTCGAAGTAACAATACGTTTTTGTGTGTTTGTTTCAGCAGCAAGCTTACAGTATGAAAATATATTAAATCCAACTTTTTTGCTGTTTCCCACAAACATAGGTAACAATAAAGCAGTGGGGTTAATAAAAGGTTACCAAATTCATTAATAGTCTGGGCAACCCTGAAACTGCGGTATTCTACAAACAGACTGAAATTATTTAAGTGCCTAAAGAACGCTGTGAAGCAGACTGTGAAATTTAAAGCTCTTCCTCAAGGGAATATTAACTTAAATAGATTAGTCAGTCCTGACTAAATGTGACTATCTTTTATGAGTACAAAACAGTGTGAGAGAGAAAAACAAGAACCACCATTTCTTAATAACCTGATGAAGCAACAACATTGATGACTTCAGTCAAAATATACAATTATAATACTAGCCATTTAAAAGCAATTAGGCACATTTTACAGTAACTCTCACCCAGGGGAATGAGGGTCCTATGAATAATTATGAATGAACTGTGGTATTTTAGATAGCATAAAAATTACACTCCCGAGGTTAAAATACTCAGTGGTTATCACTAAGTTTGAAGAGGGACTGGATTTGCCAATCACATTCTTTAAAAGCAGAGGTCTACATATACTGATCAGATATTCAAACGAGGTGAGGAATTCCTTCCTTTTCATGAACTACAGAGGGAAGGTATTTTTTAAATTTCCAAAATGTAAAAGTGATGTTTAAATGAATTATCTTAAAGTTAGTTAAAAGCACACCCAGGCAAAAGCGCAGCTAAAGGCTTTTACAATGGGTGAGATGGGAGAAGAGCTTCCTCCAGGGCCATCTCTTGTTCCCTCTTCTTTCCAATCTCCGTACTACCCAATAGTTCTGGCTGACAGATACAGACCCTACCCTAGACATAGAACCTTCAAAACAGACAGGGATCTGTCGGAACAAGTCCAGAGGAAGGCCACCAAAATGATCACAGGGTTGGAGCACCTCTCCTATAAGGACAGGCTGAGAGAGTTGGGGTTGTTCAGCCTGGAGAAGAGAAGGCTCCAAGGAGACCTTACAGCAGCCTTCCAGTACCTAGAAGGGGCTATAGGAAAGATGGGGAGGGACTTTTTATCAGAGAGTGTAGTGATAGGACACAGGGTAACGGTTTTAATCTGAAAGAGGGTAGATTTAGATTAGATATTAGGAAGAAATTCTTCACTGTGAGGGTGGTGAGGCACTGGAACAGGTCGCTCAGAGAAGCTGTGGCTGCCCCATCCCTGGAGGGGTTCAAGGCCAGGCTGGACGGGGCTTGGAGCAACCTGGGCTGGTGGGAGGTGTCCCTGCCCAGGGCAGGGGGGTGGAACTAGATCATCTTTAAAGTCCCTTCCAACCCAAACCATTCTATGATTGAAGCCTCTACCCCAATTAAGAGCAAGAGCTTTGACAAAGCACAACATTAAGATCAACTTTCCAAAGCAGGGTATTAGAATCTCCATGCAAAAGAAAGCAAGTTCAAGCAGCGTGACGCTAGAAAAACAACCCTTTCAGAAGAAGAGGCTAGAGAGATGTAAATAAACACTGTGCACATGTGACTGCTGCATGAGTTTCATTGAGATAAATAACCATATCAGCTTAACGCAACCAGTAAAGTTTACATATGAATCATCTTACACAGAATTTTAAAAGCCTTATTTAGGTTTGACTGAATGCAGCAAGTGAAACCACTTCAGTCTACTTAATAAAGGCCATACAGAGCTTTACATTTGTTTAGCTAAAAATTGAGACGGTTTACATTAAACAAACACAACACACGAATGAGACATAGACACAGGGCAATAGGAACTGCCATAGCAGATGATTTAATCCAAAAATGTCCAACTAAACAGTATCAACAGCTTCAGAAAGTCACAGGGAAATACAATGGAGTAACCCACTTATTAAATTATTTCTACGCAACTTAGCAACACCTTTCTTTGATGAAAGGATTTATTTATTACAACTTTCAAAGAACTATATTCTTCCCCAAATGCTACAACTCATACATTTTACTTTTTGTTTTAAATCTCTGGCAAGCTAAAACAAAAATTTTTAAAACAAAAAAAAAAGGCATTTTGTGCCTTTCTACTTCTTTTGCCTTTTCTTGTTATTATATATTTAACATCTCCTTGATATAAAAACAATTTCTCTCAACTCAGAAATTCAGAAAGTTTACCCCAGACTGTGTTCTACTCTAGCAGAAGTAAGGACAGCTCACTGTCTTAGAGGAAGGGGTGCTCGCAGCTTTTAGCTCTATATTTTGAAATATAACCAAAAAATGGTTGATTTGTTTCACACTACAAAACAGATAGAAACCCATTTTAATATTTGACTGACCCTGTCAGCATTTAATCTTAGATTTATTTCTCAGTCTGATTACAGAAGTGAATATAACACCAAAAGCTACATACAAAACCTCAGTACAGAGGGAGAGATGACATGCGAGACAAACGTACTGCGGTTTTGAGTTCTGTAGAATAAAATAATTATAACTGTTATATATTGGAAATACCAGCCAGTATTCCTGTGTGCTATCAGTCCATCCTGCTGGGAGATCATTCAAGATTTGTTGAATTTAAACAAATTAAACAAGTTTTTTAAAAAGCTAAAAGTGTAGTGAAATATACTAAAAGGCTCTTACTAAACAATCTAAAATACACTAGAAAAATTATTTATTATTCATTACTTTATTTCCACTGCATCAAAAAGGTCACTTATACGACTTTGATTACAACTGTAAAATTGTAATTCCATTACAATTAATTCTATTCCTACATTGGGCTAAATGTGATATTCCCCTGAAATACAGTATTCTTACTCAAATTTTGTTATTTTCACATGATAAATTGCCTATCCTGAAGATTTTAAATCCATTATTTTATTTGGTATTCAAACAAAATAAATGCATAATAAAACTCCAAGTGCTTTGTACAAGAGGGAGTTAAAAAAAAAAAAAAGAAACAAAACCCCAAACTGAACAAATGTTATCCAGAGAGGAAAAACAAATAATTAAATGATAAGGGATAAAGGAAAGCATTAGTGAGACAAAGCATGCATGAAAGGACCAAAAAAGTGAAAGTGAATTTTAAATTGCTTCCAAACTATAAATCTGTGTGACAAAGGAACACACTTTTATATACAACAGCAAAGCAAAACAGGAGAAGCGCAAAGATTTATTAGTTCCTTTTGAGCACAGAAGTATTTCTCACAATGAAACTAACTTGCAGGGCTCTGCTTTATGCACATATTTCAGTAATAACAGTAAATGTTTTGAAATAATGCTCCCCTAATAACTGTCTTTTTGGCAAATACTGATTTGGGCTTGTATTTCCAACAGAACTGATAATAACGTGTAATGCCAGATGCAGACGTGTCAAAACTTTTGTTCTGACCTGCTGATACTGTGATTTCAGGAAACTGGATAAAAAGTAAACCCATGCATAGACTTCTCTTGTGATTAGTTTACAACAATAAAAAAGCAGAAAATTTGGGAATAAACAGCAGAAGCTTTACTGACTGAATGCTGACAAAAACATACTGCAAGTATTAGTCAAATACTGCAGTCAATCTGGATTAATAAAATAAGGGGTTACTGAAATCAGCTGTAAGAGAGTCAACTTTTTTCTGCCCCAAGACATGAAGATTTTATCATGAGATTCCCAAGCAGAGGAACATGGCTTCTTGCGGCTTCATGCAACTACCAAACCTTGCCTGTTACAGGCCAAGTCTGCAATGTGTTATTCTAAACAAGAAATTCCACAAAACATTCTGCAGCAATAACAATTATTTTAGACCAGAGTCTTTTTACAAACAGGATACTCTATCACCTTCCTACATACACAGCTACTTGGAAACCATTACTTTAACAAGTAATGACTGCTATGAGTTCAAGTTATAAAACACATTATTCGGTCAGGATTTTTAAATTAATGCAATAATATTTAAATTTTAAAATTACTAATTATGCCCCAGTAGTAACAGAAGCAACCTCTACCTTTGTTATCTTTGGCAGGCTTTTCAAGGCAAAGAAATGAGTCAGCTTTTTCCTGTAGCTTGTGTTATACTTGCTGGCATTTCCCCAGCTTTGCAAGTCTCAAAGTATTTCCAAGTGCTAGACGTGAAGTTACACCCACAAAGTTTTTACAGAATGCCAACATTTGTCCCCATCGTGGTTAAAATTTAACCAAAAGCTGTAATTGAACTACAATGAAATGTCTTCTATGCATTCTGCTTTATTTCAGCTTGCTTTCTTTACAACAAATATACTTCATGGAAAGCTGCAAAACAATAGAATTGCTAATAAAGCAAAAAATTAACATTTCATCAAAAAACGCCACATGAATATATTCATACAGATGATTCACTTCATCAGCAAGAGAGCACGCGTTGAAATAGTTTACAATTAGCACTCTAGATGTGGTTTCCCATTTCTCCCTACTTCTTTGGTGGCTTCAGAAAACTTTTTCCTGTAGGTCCTACAACATGCCGAAATGCACTAGGAAGCCTTTCAACAGTTAGATATACGTCTATGACCCTGGGGAAAAAAATCCCACATTTTTCACAGTACTTTTTTTATTGCAGTACAATTTTATATTGCCACTGCATAATTCCACAAACAAAGCGCAATCTCAGTAATAAATTCATAACTGGACGTATTTTCCTAGTGCAATGCAAACAAATTACATGAACAGATTTATAAGAAGCTTATGGATTGGTATCTACCTGAGCTGAAAACTGTATTTCAGCAGAAATAAAGGAAAATAATGTATTCTAAACTATCCACCCAAAACTTACTCGTATAGAAAGGGAGAAGAGTAGACCACGATGTGTCTGCTACTTTCTGACACACTTATACAGTTATCATGGCCTTAGTCAGTAGCCTCACAACTTTTTACACTAATACTTCATCTTCTAACTCAACAGCAAGGAATGCTTATGCTTGATATCAAAATATATTTTGTTATTCCTTAACACATGAAGCTAGATAGCAGGAGAGTCGGATAAAAAAAAAAGGCTATACCTGAAAAAATACCTATGTACTGAATTCCCACATTTCTACCTGTCTCCTAATTATTTTATGTAAATTTGAATGACAACACTAATATGTACAGCTTGGGGAGAGCTCCCCCACAACAACATACTTTCTGTTCAGCATTAAAAAATAAACAGACTAATAAACAAATAAAATCACTCTTTGCTATAACATACTAGCTCTAAGCAGGTACTAGAAAGACAGAACAGGGATGAAATCTCAGGGCACAAGATAATTCAAAAACTCCTAGAAGTATTACCTACGGACTAAGGCCCCTTGACTGAAAATGTGTAATAATACGAAACATCTTGCATGACACTTTTCAAATTAGCCTAGCCATAGTCAGCAGACTGCCTAATCACTAAAAGAATAATTATGCAAGATTTCGCTTAAGAGTTTGGAAACCAGAAAGACCATTTCGAAAGTACGTAACCTACAACTTGTCTCACAGTATTTCTCCTCATGCCTCTCGATAGCCTATGCTATATTGCTGGTACTGCAGCAATCCAGGGCTTCCAGGACCAGCTAAAGAGAGCTTATTTAAATAAAACTAGGAGAGAACTGTTAAGATATTCAACAGTATAATAAGGAAAATCATTTTTAAAATACTCTGCTTTGAAAGCCTGATGGGTCTAGATGACTCCTGGCTTCTGTGGTAAAATTGTTCATAATTAAGGTTCACTTGCAAAATAGTCACAGCATTGGCCCAGATACTAGTTCTTATTAAATAATTTACTTAATTTTTCTCCTACTCATACATTCCCAGTGTGACTCCATGACGGAATAATTGCTCGTCAAACACACTTTTTTAAGATGTATGCAAGTTTCAGTTCAACTAGTCACAGAATAATACACTACAAACTAATTACACATACCTCATCACCAGCCACGCCACTGTTAATGTAGTCTAGAAATTTGCTCTTAAACGCAAATGTCTCAAGACAAATGAATGCTAAGCAATCTTCACAGAAATTACCAATATGGAGGTGCCACCGTCTCAAAATATGTATTTGTAAAACACAAGGCAGGTGGGTAATGCCTGCATATAGCTACAACAACACTATCAGGCGCTACTGCCATCATAGGTGCCACTTTTTGGTTATTCTCAGAACACAAAACGCTCTATTACAAGAAACAAGAATCTTTTTTCCATGAGCAGATATCTAAGTCTATCAGTCCCATTGCTTGTTTGATCACTATGCAAGAAAAACTGAAGGTGCTTATTAAGTAACTAAATTCCATCTGTTATTTGGGAAGGAGAGACGCAGCTTGCTTTACTTTAAAATGCTGACAGCAAAGTTTTACTTTACTTCACCCCTCTGCTCTCCTTCTGGCCAGACATTAAAATTTTATATGCATCATCACAGCAACATGGTTACAAAACACAGCCATAAAATAAATAATCACAACCTCTTTGTTATCCTTCAGTCACTAAAGCAGGCTTTTTCTATTAGAAAAATTAAAATCAATGGTTATGAAACAAAATGAACTATTTTTAGGTTAATGTAATCCCCTTAGTGTCTAGAAAACTATCTACTATATTGCAAGTTAACCATTAAATTTGCTAAAACTGTTAAGGGGTGAAAGAGATGGATTTCTTCACAGACACTCAAGAATTATTCCAGTTTAACAGGAACAAAAGGGTGTTCATCTCAAAGACACTTTGCCCAAGCTATATCAGTTTTACCCTGTGGGAAAGACATATAGCCCATTACACTTTCCTTCAATCAGCAACGTGAGAATTATTCCCTTCTGCTGAATCAACAGAACTGCAAAGCATGCATGAAACGGCCCTAAAGAAAACACATGTTTAAAGCCATGACTCTTAACTGCCTTAATAAAATAAAATAAACCCTACCTCCTTGAGAGCTATCAGTTTTTCCATCCTCCCAAACAACTGCCTGCAATTCGAGGGACAAACTAATTCACGTATTTAACCCCAATTCACTGTTTCCATAAAGTTGTAAACTACGCATCCCTTAGCCTCAATCCATTTAAACATGGTAGACCAAAGTGAGCCCTAAATACAGTTAGTCCCCTACTAAACAGATAATTTTATAACGTTGAAATTTTAGCAGTGCTTTGAAAATAGCAGACAAGAATGATGCTGCACAGCAGTTTTCTCCAATGGAAGCTCAAGTCTTCCCAAGCACTGAAGCTTTCAAGACTTCTTCCATGAAATAAGCACCATGTCTCAGCAGAGGAGCAATTTAAAGACATTAAACCAGTTCTCAGCAAATTCCCAAACAATCTTTCTCACGCGAAGCTTTGCCCTGGTAAGGAGACGTGGCAATTTGCTCAGGGGCAGGGGAAGAAGAGTTTGTATTTCTTACGCATTCACCTGTCTTAGGACCAAAAAAAGAAAAAGAAATAAACCGAAGAAACCAAAGGACCCTCTGTTTCTAGTACACAATTTAGCAATTATTTGTTGGGGTAAAGTGAATTTTGAGACGTTTGGGGGAATTTTGTACCTGAATAGTCCCAGGCAAAATCCATGGGAATCTAATAAAAATTTTGGGATAGCAGATCACAGGTGAGGAAAACAATTCATTTCAGTTCTCAAACCTTTCTCTACAGACAAGCCAGAAGCTGGCCCCTTCCCAGCCTCTTTCTTTACAGGAGGAACACTGTGAAACTTGAGATTCTTGGATATTTACATAATGTCAGCAGCTACAGCATTGATTACAGCTTTCATGGGTTTCCTTATAAAAATCACAAGACATGGCAATCTTAACATGATCCAAGCAGTGTTTCTCAACCTCTTTTAAAAGGGCAAAGTGTCATCTAAACAAGAAAACAAATCCAAAGACCACCTAAGTTTTTTGGAAAAAAAATAAATCCAAGGGACCAACCTATGTAATAAACCAATAGCTTTATTCAAAACAGCCAAAAGATTAGAACATACAAGGTAAATATTTGCTACTTTTTTAGTATGTTTGTTTCCTTGCTTTCATGCATCAGAACATGTATACGACATTTTTATTGGGTTTGGCGCCATTTTATTTTAAACTGTAGTTGCTCTGTTGACCACTTCCTGATGTCTAACAGACCAAGACGTATGCAGAGACACAACAGGATCAATTGCAACGTGTGCTCTCATCAAAATCATGTGAAATGACTGTCACAGTGGCAGTAATATACTGAACACCGTCCTACATCACCTGAGGTATCAACTATTGCCGTTATTAAGAGTCTCAGAACACAGCAGTTGGGGATTGGTAGGACCATGAAGACTGGGCTACCTTGCTGCTAGCAGAGATAATCTTCCTTCCCTGAAGCACATTACTGAGGTGACTCTTATTCTGCATTCTGCAAAGAAAGAATCTTAATTTCCTCCCCATTTGTTAGTGGTAGTGTTTGGTTTGGGGCTTGGGTTGTGGGTTTTTTTAATAGGTGAACGTGCATACAGCTATACGGAAAGCTATGTCATGCTTACAACTGCCTATATATCTGCATATTTCATATGGTCTTGAATGTAAAAAATATACAAAAAGGAAACATTTGTTTTACCCAAGATGAAGGCATTCTAAAGTAAATAAAGCAATGAATTTAACAACCATAGGTTTTTTAAGAATTAGCTAGTCTTTGCTACCACCCAGCTGCATAAAATACACAACATGCATCTGAGCTTACTCAAAGACACAGAAATGTCACTTTGTGAGCTGCAAAAAAAGCTAGAAATAGAAAGACTGAAAAATCAAACAATTTTTGCAAAGCAGGAATCCCTAATTTAACAGAAAGTACATTAAAGACTTCCAAAAGAGATTTCTGTAGTCTCTTGTAAAACTAAAGTTCACTTACAATTTGATTGTGTCCTACTAGAAGAGATTAATGCTGCAGTTGGACACGGAAGAAACCGGCAGCTCCTGTATTTCCTGGAGAACAGCCCCGGGCCCACAGGACACTTGCACCGACAGGATGCCCATCCACCACCACCACTTGTCATTACCTAACTCAGAGCTTCCTTCTTCCTGAGCTCTGCAGGCAGCAGGATTTTGCACGCTGTCCGGGCTACTCAGTGCAGTAACAGTGAGCATAACCCAACTGAGCTAACACTAACATGTTTGACAGGACACCAAAATCCAGATGAGGACACCTGTCTAAAATAAAACTTTAAAAGCTCCTTAAAAAAAATTGGGATACAAACCTCTGGTTCCCACAGGTAGATGAGACTGTTTATTTGACCAAAGGGACAACATTATTAATATACAGATAAGTCCGTGCGGCTAACAGTGAAAATCCCTCAGACCTAGTCCTAGTGAGAGGAGAACACCACGAACTTCTCTCTAGTCCCACAGTGAGTGCTGTCCAATGTGTGCCATATTCAGTACACAAATCTGAAGTAAAGCAAACAGCACGTCAACAATACAAGATAAAAGGGGCCAATGTGATGAACACGATCACCATAATGTGTGCTCCGGCTTCTCCAGCCACTGAAATACAGCCCACTTGAAATGAAGCAGGAGAGCTGCTAAACAAATGACAATACTGTCCCACATTTAAGGACAAGAAATGGCCCTGTGCCAAACTTAGATTAATCACCTTGTTTCTGGAGGCAGACTTATTCAAATCGATCAAAAAAAAAAATGTATAAAGAGAGACCACATCAAAGCTTTTGCAGGGCAAACAAGTTAGAAAAAGACAAAAGACATCGCTAGTGTATTGGTTTTCACCAACTTGTACTAAGATTTACTACAAATTATAACAAAAGAACTAATGTAACAGTGAAAAAGGAATAAAAGATACAAATAATGGATTACTGGTAACTTTCAAGAGCCAACAGACCATCTTCTGCCTAGGAATCCCATCTAAATGGCACCTCCAACAGAAATGAAAAACTGTAAAGTCCTCGCTCATTTTTCTCGGTTCATATTTTTTGTTTGGGTTTGGGGTTTTTATTTACTTCTTTCTTTCCAAAAGGCAACATTACATAGAAGCAAATACAAATTTATAAACAAAATAGGTACTTACATTAGTTTAAAAAATTCTGTCTGACAAATAGTTACTATTTTTAAAGATGTTTTAAACAGCAAGATGCAAAACACCCTCATCGTAGAATCGTTTAGGTTGGAAAAGACCTTCAAGATCATCAGGTCCGACCGTAAACCTAAAATTGACAAGTGCACCACTGAAACCTGTCCCTCAGCAGGATGGCAACACGTCTTTTAAACACCTCCAGGGATGGTGACTCAACCACTTCCCTGGGCAGCCTGTTCCAATGCTTGGTAACCCTTTCTGTGAAGAAATTTTTCCTAATACCCAACCTAAACCTCCTCTGGGGTAACTTGAGGCCAATTCCTCTTGTCCTATCACCTGGTACTTGGGAAAAGAGACCGATCCCCACCGCTCTACAGCCTCCTCTCAGGCAGTTGCAGAGAGCGAGAAGGTCTCCCCTCAGCCTCCTTTTCTCCAGGCTGAACACCTCCAGCTCCCTCAGCCGCTCCTCACAAGACTTATCCTCCAGACCCCTCACCGGCTTTGTTGCCCTTCTCAGGGTCCACTCCAGCACCTCAATGGCTTTCTTGTCCTTAAAGGGCACAAAATTGGACACAGCCCTCGAGGTGGGGCCTCACCAGTGCCGAGTACAGGGGGANATAGGTGAACGTGCATACAGCTATACGGAAAGCTATGTCATGCTTACAACTGCCTATATATCTGCATATTTCATATGGTCTTGAATGTAAAAAATATACAAAAAGGAAACATTTGTTTTACCCAAGATGAAGGCATTCTAAAGTAAATAAAGCAATGAATTTAACAACCATAGGTTTTTTAAGAATTAGCTAGTCTTTGCTACCACCCAGCTGCATAAAATACACAACATGCATCTGAGCTTACTCAAAGACACAGAAATGTCACTTTGTGAGCTGCAAAAAAAGCTAGAAATAGAAAGACTGAAAAATCAAACAATTTTTGCAAAGCAGGAATCCCTAATTTAACAGAAAGTACATTAAAGACTTCCAAAAGAGATTTCTGTAGTCTCTTGTAAAACTAAAGTTCACTTACAATTTGATTGTGTCCTACTAGAAGAGATTAATGCTGCAGTTGGACACGGAAGAAACCGGCAGCTCCTGTATTTCCTGGAGAACAGCCCCGGGCCCACAGGACACTTGCACCGACAGGATGCCCATCCACCACCACCACTTGTCATTACCTAACTCAGAGCTTCCTTCTTCCTGAGCTCTGCAGGCAGCAGGATTTTGCACGCTGTCCGGGCTACTCAGTGCAGTAACAGTGAGCATAACCCAACTGAGCTAACACTAACATGTTTGACAGGACACCAAAATCCAGATGAGGACACCTGTCTAAAATAAAACTTTAAAAGCTCCTTAAAAAAAATTGGGATACAAACCTCTGGTTCCCACAGGTAGATGAGACTGTTTATTTGACCAAAGGGACAACATTATTAATATACAGATAAGTCCGTGCGGCTAACAGTGAAAATCCCTCAGACCTAGTCCTAGTGAGAGGAGAACACCACGAACTTCTCTCTAGTCCCACAGTGAGTGCTGTCCAATGTGTGCCATATTCAGTACACAAATCTGAAGTAAAGCAAACAGCACGTCAACAATACAAGATAAGAGGGGCCAATGTGATGAACACGATCACCATAATGTGTGCTCCGGCTTCTCCAGCCACTGAAATACAGCCCACTTGAAATGAAGCAGGAGAGCTGCTAAACAAATGACAATACTGTGCCACATTTAAGGCCAAGAAATGGCCCTGTGCCAAACTTAGATTAATCACCTTGTTTCTGGAGGCAGACTTATTCAAATCGATCAAAAAAAAAAATGTATAAAGAGAGACCACATCAAAGCTTTTGCAGGGCAAACAAGTTAGAAAAAGACAAAAGACATCGCTAGTGTATTGGTTTTCACCAACTTGTACTAAGATTTACTACAAATTATAACAAAAGAACTAATGTAACAGTGAAAAAGGAATAAAAGATACAAATAATGGATTATTGGTAACTTTCAAGAGCCAATAGACCATTTTCTGCCTAGGAATCCCATCTAAATGGCACCTCCAACAGAAATGAAAAAGAAAGACTGTAAAGTCCTCGCTCCTTTTTCTCGGTTCATATTTTTTGTTTGGGTTTGGGGTTTTTATTTACTTCTTTCTTTCCAAAAGGCAACATTACATAGAAGCAAATACAAATTTATAAACAAAATAGGTACTTACATTAGTTTAAAAAATTCTGTCTGACAAATAGTTACTATTTTTAAAGATGTTTTAAACAGCAAGATGCAAAACACCCTCATCGTAGAATCGTTTAGGTTGGAAAAGACCTTCAAGATCATCAGGTCCGACCGTAAACCTAAAATTGACAAGTGCACCACTGAAACCTGTCCCTCAGCAGGATGGCAACACGTCTTTTAAACACCTCCAGGGATGGTGACTCAACCACTTCCCTGGGCAGCCTGTTCCAATGCTTGGTAACCCTTTCTGTGAAGAAATTTTTCCTAATACCCAACCTAAACCTCCCCTGGGGTAACTTGAGGCCAATTCCTCTTGTCCTATCACCTGGTACTTGGGAAAAGAGACCGATCCCCACCGCTCTACAGCCTCCTCTCAGGCAGTTGCAGAGAGCGAGAAGGTCTCCCCTCAGCCTCCTTTTCTCCAGGCTGAACCCCTCCAGCTCCCTCAGCCGCTCCTCACAAGACTTATCCTCCAGACCCCTCACCGGCTTTGTTGCCCTTCTCAGGGTCCACTCCAGCACCTCAATGGCTTTCTTGTCCTTAAAGGGCACAAAATTGGACACAGCCCTCGAGGTGGGGCCTCACCAGTGCCGAGTACAGGGGGATGATCACTTCCCTAGTCCAGCTCACCACACTATTCCTGATCCAGGCCAGGATGCTGTTGGCGGCCTTGGCCACCTGGGCACACTGCTGGCTCATATCCAGCTGGCTGCCCATCAACACCCCCAGGGCCTTTCCCACCAGGCAGCTTTCGAGCCACTCCGCCCCGAGCCTGTAGCGCTGCTTGGGGCTGGTGTGACCCAAGTGCAGGACCCGGCCCTTGGCCATGTTGAACCTCATGCCACTGGCCTCAGCCCATCGGTCCAGCCTGTCCAAGCTTCTGTTTAAGTTATCCATTGAAAAGTAAAAACTACAACTGGGAGTTGAAGCTTTATAAAAACAGATGTTCAGAATACTCAATTTTCTCTTTCCAAGGTATAGAAATACGTTTTGTCAGCCAGCCCTCGGAAGCTGAGTATGACAAGAACATTACCCGGTGCGCTGAACTGCTGGTTTTAGTGAAGGTAGACTGTGCTTTGAGCCTCTACCAGAATAACGAAACCAAGTACACCAGGAAGGCACAAAGGTCATTTTAAGAACATATTCTGAAAATAATAAAGTTTGTTGGGTTTTTTTTAAAAAATAACTATACGCATTCATAGTGAAGTGAATATGGGATAACACCCCTATCCCCTTTATTTTGATTAAATTTATTTTGTTTTTAAAGTGATGGTAAGGAGTACATACCTTATAATGTCTATCGGAAAAGACGTGAAATAAAAATAATTTTAAAAAACTGAACAAGAGTAACAATAGAAATGGTCATACTGGAAAAAGTAGAAAATTAAGCATGGTAAATCCTGCTTTTCATTCAAAAATCCTGTTCTGATTACCATTACAGAATATAAAGTCATGCTATATATGAAGGATTTTGAATTTTTCATTAAATCTGTGAAAGGTATAGGAGATCAAGTTTTATATACAGATACAAGCATTTTAAATCAGGAGAGCAAAGAGCTATTACCTGTGTAATAACCTCAAGTACACGAAGGCCCATATTGCATAGGGTCAAGAAGTACACTAATGTGTCATTTCCTTTGAATTTGTACCATCATCAAAAACATTTCCAAAGACACATAGTTGCAATTTTTCATACTTTTGTTTTATTGTCTTTACAGAAACTTGTTACATTTATACTCTCCTTCTTACCTTCAAATGCCGAAACAGAAGGTCATAGCTTAAATGCGCAAGCTATGAAACCATGAGTTTTTACAACAGACATGAATTCCTAACTTTTGCTTCTTCAGATGATAAAAATTATCGTAAATTAATAGATCTAAAGAAGTGACACTTAGGAAACTACATATCAGCAATCCTGGCAGGCTTAAGAGAGTTACTGGATCTATTTATTGCAGGAAGGTTTCATAAAGATGAAGGCCCGAAGAGACCATTATATTATCTATGTTGATCTTCTGTATCTCACAGAACATCTGTAACATTTCATTGCTCAGCCTATAATAAGCCTAGTAATTAGGCTACAGTGTTCTAATACGGAAAGCCTAAGCTGCTCTATATGCAGCAGACCACCACAAAGGCCAAGTCATCTGCAACAGCAGGGACCTAATTATTGGCAAGATGAGACTTCATGATCCCACCAAGCAATTTATACGCTGTTATTGCATATGAATTCCTCTGCAGCAATCTCGTGATCAATTTGGTTTTACGCACTTGAACAAAGCCAAGCGACCAAAAGACAGTTTCCTATATCACTTCAAACAGCTACAAACCAGATTTGAACACTGTAAAACGTACACAACTTAGACATTTAAATCAATTTACTTAGTTCCAAGTCAAAAATAAAGTAATAGCAGTTTATGTTGTCTTAAAGTATGCCATATAGAGGAATAGACATGAAGACTTCTAATTGGGGGTGGGTAATCTTTAAAAGTTCAAAAACAGGAAGCTGATGTTTCAGTTCTAAACTGCAAAGAAAAAAGAATTCAGATGAATTCTTAATAAAAAACATAAGTGTCTACTAGAGAAACTAAACCAAGAAAGGAGTTCCTTACACTTCACTCAGGTTTGGCTTTGTTTGAAGGGAAGACCACATGTCCAAAAGACACAAAACACAGTAACATTCATTGAAGTAACAGAGAAGACATTCGTGACATTTTAACCCTTAATACTAAAATCTACTAGCAAGAAAAGGAAAAAAAAAAAAGAGTATGGAGAAGATAAGCAGCAGGAATATTGCATTAGCGCAAAGAAATCCTCAAAATAGCTTGCACAAAAACACAGTATTTGTAGTGTAACATTAGAAACTGTTCTGTGAAGCATATAACCTCTGCTCTCTCTGATGTACTTCTCTGTCAGCCTATGTCAGCGAGGACTTCACTGTTTCTGTTTTGGGATCCTTCTGCTTTCCAACTCACCACTACTATTTGCTCTCAGTTGCTTTGGGTGAAGTCCCAGAGAAATAACAACGTCCTTGAGTTGAGTCTCAGAGAGTTCAAGAAGCAACAGGTGCTCAAGGGAACCTTCAGCCTGGGTGCCTACCACGGACCTGATAATGCACGGCTTTTTTCCCCCAAACAGGAAAATGGAACCGAGATAGACAGCTCGAATAAAAAGCAAGAAAGCAATCTGTTCTGAGACAAGAACTGCCTCAACTTATACTTTTGGTTTTTCCCTAATGTTGTAGAAGTGTCTCTGAACTTAGGTTTATCACATCCTAACAGGACTTGCTTGGCTTTCTACTTCATATTACCCTGGGTGCCACACAGAAGCTTGCCTGATCAAACACAGAGCTCTGATTTTACTTCCAAGATCATGGAAATAAAGGAATACACATTTTAGAACAACAAACACTCCCTCAAAAAAAATCTGAACACCTGTATGACTATATTTTACTACACAGGTATGTTTATCAAAAGCTTGAACTTGAAATAAGCCTCTGAATAAGATGCACAAAACTAAATGAAATTAGAGAAGACAGCAATGATGTTCTTCCCATTTACCTAACAGATTGGTGGTCAAAGGATGATAGAGGAACCCTTCCCAAAATTGTCACTACTTCACTACTGTCTTTATGATTTGTGAACCAAGTCCTACAAATTTTGTTTTCCTTACACATCAAAGAAAAAATGTTTTGTTCTGCATTGAATTAAATTGTCCTGGTTTGAGGACCAGAGCCAAGCAAAAGGATTTTTTAAATTATTTTTGATTTTTCATCTCAGCTGAAAAAGTACAAGACCTTTTGGTTCAATCTAAACAAAGCCTTCCCTCTTCCCCAGTTTCTTGGCACTCAATCTGTACTTGACTATTGAATCAAAGGTACTAAAAAAAAAGAAAAAAAAAAAAACACCCAACACATCAACCCTACACTTTACATTTTAAAATAAAAAGATACATTTCTCATAAGTCATAAGCCTTTTTTCATGTACTGTTTAGGACTTTTGAAATGCTAAAATCCCTTGCCTAACAAAGAGATGTCTGATTCTCTCTCAAGCTAGCAACTCTTTTTCTTCTTACATTCACATTTCTTTTGTCTTCTTTCCTGCTTCTAATTCCCTGTTAGATTAGCATGATTTGGTTTTCACTCCCTTTTTTACAAGAAGGTTGCTTTTAATAAAGAGGAACCAGTGTCCTACTAATGACAGACTCTTTGGGCATCTTCTTCACTTTTACTCTCCCCAATTTATTTTTATTCTTCCTCAACTTAGCATTCTCTTTTAATAGAAACTCCTCTCATTCATCTACTGTTTGGTTTCAAGAACTATGTACTTTCCTGAAGTACCTCTTACATCCCCAATTTTCTTTCCTTTCTTACTTTCCATATGCCTTTTTTTAAGCTTGCATTTTTGGCTCATTACTTCTATTACTACTATATTCTACTTGTAGATTGATTAATCATCACTAAGAAAATTAACTATTTAAAGCTATTCTCCTAGCCATTCTCACAGCTTTAAATACTTCACTGTCCCTTTCTGCTGGTTCTGGATTCTCAAAGAAAAAAAAACCCAAACATCAAAACAAATCCTCTTAGTTGTTCTTACCATTTTTCATCACAAGTCTCTCATTCAACCCCACCTATGAGCATTTATTTTAAAGGATATACTTTACAATTTACAAATCCCCCCCAAACCACATCCAACTGATTTAATGCATTGTATTGACAATTTCACAACATGAACAGAATGCATAAGGCTATTATTGCCTTCCCATTAACACTTTCATTTTCCAAACAGCTCATACTAAGTCACAACAAACTACCAGGACAAAGGATGTTTTTAACTCTACCACTCTGTCAACAGACATTTGGGGTTTTCTGTTTGAAGACACTGATGATATGCACTCCTTTCTGCTGGTTGGTGTCTCATCCTTGCTTACACCATGACACAGTTGCAAAATAAAGACTCTATATACTTTGGCCAACATTCATTTTAAACATTCCGTTTCAAGTATTTGGCATGCACAGCATTTGTTTACAATGGGCCACAATATTACATGTCACTTTTATCATCATGCCTTAAAAGAAACACAATAGTCATTCTAATAAACTCAGTTTAAAACCCCACCCTGTGATGCTTAAGTTGTAATTATTAAAATACAGAGAACAGTCTAAACAATATGCTAGGAACACGATGTGGCAGACAGTTGAAACTGGATCCATAGTCAGGTCTGGAAAATCTAATTTATTTATTTTTTAAAGTAATTTTCTGATAATTTGGACTGGTGCAAAGATCACTCATTTGGAAACGAAAAAAAAATAAATGAGGAAATCAAAGGCATTACAGTATAAAGGAAGATCAGTTACTTTTTAATTAAGTTTGTTCTATTTTACACTTTTAAATCTTAAGAAAATGGATTAATAATGTCTTTATTTATCCTGATAATCCTATGCAGAGTCTTAAAACACCCAAGATTTTTTTGCTTGTTTTACTGGTTTCCTCTCATCTGTCTGCACATTGAATCTTGTTACAAACAAGATTATAGGGGTTTTTAGGACGAGTTTGTTTGTTGGCTTTTTTGGTCGTGTTTAACCATGTCTGGATAACACCAAATCTAAATAAAGTACGGTCTTAATCTCCGACTCAATTCTGCATTACAACTAACAATAGAAGAGCAACTATCTTATTGACGAACTAAAAGCACATTAAAGCTTGAAGAGGTTGTTTCACCTTCCATTTCTTCCACAGGCACCTTAATCCTCAAAAACCTTGCGTATATACACAAGATGTCTTCTAAAAAGTCCTTAATAATACTAGTTACAAAGTGATGCATATAATTAACCACAGAGAAAACTAAACACTATATGAAACATTGACTTAAAGAAACAAATCAAAAAGGCACAAAGACAAGCAGAGTATACCAGGGTATACACAATCCAATATCACGTTAACTTGGCAATGAGGCTTTAACAGACCAGAAATAGTCTGCACATGACTTGCTTGCCACAGCCATAAGAGACACACACAAATTTGAAATAAAGATAATAGCTGTTCAGCAAGATGGCACGCCACTGTTACATGAAGTTGATCTATGAAGTCATTTTCTTGGCATACTTACCACTAAATCCCAGTTATTTTGTTCAAGCAACGTTATAGCTTCATCAATATTTTCAATACCAGTACATGCCTAAAAAGAAAAAGAAGCAGTAAACAGAATTAAAAGCATTGATCAAAATCAGAGTATTAATACTTATCACTTAATTAATTTCAGCAGAATGACAGGAAAGGTACAGGTCTTTCATTTCTGTTCGGAGAGGGTGATCCAGAAAATCAGATTTCGAGTCTTAAACATCAAACATTTGGATATAATTCCCTGTCCCATGAGAGGATTCTTGTGTAACCTTGAGCAAGTCACCTAGGGAAGCAAGACAAAGTAGTTACTTGTAAAATTAGGACAACCATGCTGTCCCATAAAGGTGTTTTGAGAATTCCATGTTTAAAATTATGAAACACTCATATGACATTAAAAGGGAGCACAAAATTACTTAATATTTAAAATTATGTTTGAGATGGCAGAAATATTTTGCCTAAAGCCAGATACACATATATAAACCCTACTGCCTCCACCATCATCTTATACCCCTGCTCGCTCTGGGTGTTACACAGTGCAGCGTAAGAGGAAAAGGTGGCAAGTACGAATTTTTGAGCATCAATGTGCCAACTTGGTACTGCATGTACAAATGAGCACCCCTTGGGAAGCTACTTAAAATGAAGATTGTATAATGAAACATTTACAACATTTTCCTTTCAGATAAAACACCTGCATGTTGTTCTAGCCCTTTACTCTGGCTTTACCTAGTTCAAGAAATCTACTTCAATAGCATTTTTAAAGTAGTGATAACATCCTACAAAATGTACTGTAAATTGAGCTTAATTCCAAATTCAAGAGAGCACCTCTAGTCAGCAAAAGCCTTGACCCAGCATCCTGCTTGCCTTTTTTTTTTGATACCCGTACCTTTTCGAATATTCAACTTCAGCAGGCAGAGCACTGCTATTCATTCTGCCACATATTTGCTCCCATTCACATTGAAGTATATCAGATATATTTTTACCAGAGGGGAAAAATGGAAACAGTTAAGTTGCTTTCTGGAATTTATCTTTCATCCTAACCAAAGCTATGCTCTGTATTCAAGCACACAAGATGAGTTCAGACTTTTACAAGACATGAAACATGATCATGTTCCTTCTGCTCCACCACACAGTTACATAAAAAGTTTATATAAAGCTACATTAAAAAAATCCAACCTTTTAACAGCAACAATATAAAGTCAGATAGCAGCAGCAAATAGATCAGTTTTCCTGATTCTAAAGATATATTTAGTCCTGTTTTTTCTTTATGTGATAACAGAAAAAGGGGGCTAGGCACAGAAACAGACACTTTTTTCTCCCAAGACATAAAAGGTCATACATTTTCCATGATCTAACTTTTCTCACAATTTACAGCAATGAATGTAAGAAATAAAAAGCAGAAAAGAAATCACAGAGACGTTCAAGGCCAATTCTCCCTTCCCAAATTCAATGCTGAAGAATTCCACACTTATGAAGCATTACATGCAGTTTGGCTACACAAAATGGACCAGTCTGGAGGACTGTGAGGATCACAAGACGACACAGAGATGGATTTTTTGCCTGCAGAGGGGAGGCATCATTTTCTATTGATCCACAATGCTCTCCTGGCCAGACTGATTCTCCCTGGAACAAGACAAAATTTCTTCCATTGCTCACAGCATGCTGTGTTAATACTGAATTTCACCCACTTTGCATCTGGAGTGCTAAAAAAAAATTTAAAAATACAGCTTTGCTCTTCAGAAGCAACATTTTGCCTTCTCTTCCTTTACTTCTTGCAGTTACTTCTGAAGTTGAAAATAAGACAACACTTTAACACATTCCCTAGCAAACAGGAAGGTTATACGCTTATGCCAGGTAAGCTTGAGGAATGCAGGGCTTGAGCTTGTCAGTTCTGAAATCACAGGAGGGTTCATACTACCATAAACCTGCCACTGAAAGTGGTGCCGACAGCACTGCTGCAAAGTAGTCTTAATTTGAGAAAAGGTTTTGCAGAAGTGACAGTCTGAGGTTCTGTTCGTAGTTAAGTGAAATACACTTAAAAATCTGGTCATTACAAAAAAAAAGAAAAAAAAATAGGAGTTATTCTTTCCCATTTATCAGCCCGGCAAACTCCGCATGACCTTTCCAAGACCTAAGTTGTGTTCCAACCTACAATAAGAACCTGACCAACAATGTGGTGGTGTTTTCAAACCTGGGCTGTGCTGACAAAGTTTAAGAGAAGGCACCCAGAATTCAGGGTTCAAATACTGGTTTTAGTTGCCCCATCTTCCCTATCACCCCTGCAGCTCAGCTGACTTCCAACTGTCCTTGTGCACACTCATAGCCCATACTAACTACAAATCAATTCAGCTCAGTTTGGCAAACTTTTATTTTGAGATAAACCAAACAAAATTAGCTTATCCTTCTACCAGCACACAGTGAAAGGAGTTACCTCATCATAGTGGAGACAGGGTAATTAAGCAACTAAGTCACTTGCATGTCTACATCCTTCCTAAATCATCTTGTTGGGGATTTACAATCTAAAATAGAACTCTGCTCTTGCTCTCTTAGCAATTAGTAACAGGAATGGACAGGTGTAAACATCAACTAAAAATCAAAACCATCAGAACTCTTAATACCCAAGAAAAGCAGTTTTCTTGAAAACTCTTGGAGCATTTTTACAATCACTTTCAACATCTGATTTTGGGGAGTTCTCAAACTAAGATCTCACTTTCCAGGTGGACTGGTTTTGCTTGTTGTTGATAAAACAGAAAACAAACATTTATGAATGACAACAACGAACAGACAAGTGCTACTTACCAATGTAACCACAAAACAGACATTCTAAGATCTTCCTCAACTCCTCTTAATGTCACATTTGCGGCAAACTAAGATTTGTCAGAATAATATTTCTACATTCAGACACTACACACCATCACATACAAATCCCTGCCTCAAGTCACGATCCATCAATAAGACTAAAAAAAACCACAACAACCCAACAACAAAACAACCTGAAAATTAAAGTTTGCTCCCTTTTAACTGCATCATATCATGCAAAATAAAATCAAGAAAATCACCCTCTTTGCATGCCTTTAATTTTCCCTAAGAAATTAAGCACACGAGGCAGGCAGTCCCTCACTGACAAGTGTGACGTGACGCCAAGGACTCCTGGAATGGCAGATTAGTCCCAGAACAACCTGGCCTGCTTCTGCCTTCATTTTCTGTAGGGAAACACATACAGGAAACCAGCAGGTTCTGTGAGCAACAAAATTAACAAAGTCTGCTTCCTTGTGGGTTTGTCTCTCATCCCTAATTGCAAGGGCTGATTTAAGCTTTTCCTATCGCTGGAATATTCATAAGGGCTTCTTTTGATGGACTTCTTTCCATGTTACCTAGCTACATGTTCATGAAATTTGGAATAATTTCATTGGTATGAGTCCAGAGCACACCTGGGGACGGTTGTATGTCTTACTTATCTAGGAAGGCACACGAGAAGTCATAGGGCTTACTTATTTACAACACAAAGATTTTTTGACCATTTTTATGCCATTCATTCCACCCAAACAAGAAAAAAAAATACAAACAATTGAATAGGAAAAAGAAAAATCATGTTAAATTTGCACAGAAACAGAAGGGAAAAAAAACAACTTCAAAATACAGCAAAGTAGATAAACACCAAAGACACAAAACCACATCTTTGTTACTAGGCAAGTAAAGTAATATTAGTTGAGGAGATTGGGGTTTTTTATTCACAGATTTTATGCAGCTTTATTTTTACAAGAGACCTACTTAATAAAAGCCATTAAATATTTTAGAAGAAAATTCCTACCAGAATATTACTAACTCTTGATTCAATCAACAACCAGCACATTCTCTAAGCCATCAAACTGAAAGAAACAAACCACCACAGAAAAGGTAAAACCCTCAAGGCTCACTGATTTGTAAACCTTCACACCTCAGAAAGAAGACAAAGAATTTTTTTTTTGAAGGACAAAGGGGAAGAAAAGGTAGAACAAGTTCCTTCTCCTCCTCTCTGCATTTCCTCTAAATCCATGATAGCATTTTTGCCCTTCACAGCAGCTCCAGATACTGTGCAGTCTCTTCTGTGTTTTTTTCAGCCCACACAAGAGGAAAATGAACGTGAAGATTAAAAACTCATGCACTGAATGCATAAAATCAAATTCTGAAGATAAAGTTTATGTTAAAGATAACGTTAAACCAACTTTCTTAGCCTCCTGCTTTTCCAGGCCAGGTAAGTGTTTCCACCAGGCAGATTTACATTTGCATATAATGAAATTTCAGAGCTCTTCTCCACATTTTTTTCAGGTAGCTTCACAGATTAATCATCACCTTAGTGATGGAGAGCTTGCCCTCGGAAAGATTCACAGCTAACCCTTAGGGGTCCTATTTAACTGGCACAGTAACCTTAATCACTGTTACATAAAACAAGCAAAGTAGCCACTGAGGAAACACTCAGTAGGAGAAAATTGGGAGGGCAGACAGACTTCAAGGCATTCTAGCCAAACCTAGGAGGTGCTTCAGAAAGCTATAACACAGGATGACAGACTCGCTCTTCTAAATCCCTTGCAGGGTGGTCTGACCCTGGCAGCTGTAACAGCTGGATCTGGGTTTTGGGACCCTCTGTCACCCCCCCAACCTCCACAGCGCAGGCTTTCGCCTACCTCCGCATCCCAGGAAAGCAGCTGACTCCCCATCTGGCAGCAGCTGCTGTTGAAAATGCTCCTCCGGCACCTGCTGCAGAGACCCAGGCAGTTGTTACGCAGCGAGGCTGGAAGGGACAACTGCTGCCCCGCACACAGAGAGCCGGGCTGTTACTTCTGCAAAAGCCGGGAAAGCAACAAACAGCTGCTGCTGACTCACAGACAGAGTCAGGCTACTGTTGCCCCCATGGAGAGCGGGTGGCAGTTGTTGCACAGAAGCTGGGACCAAATGGTATTTGGCAGCAAGGCAGAATTTATCTCACCTGTGGCACCATTCCCCTTCTTGCCAGGGCAGAACACAGCAGTCAAAAGTATCCAGAAGAACCCTATTCAGCCTAACAGCCAGTAGATGGATACGGAGGACTTAGAAGTCCGCCTCCCTCAACATTTTTGTTGAGCCATTCTGTATTTCCTTTGACTACCAACAGTAGCTCTATTTTCTCCAAACAGGGACCATCTCTAGGCTAACCCAAACTAGGCTTTAGCCTAGAACACTTTGCACAACCGGTTTGGGCCCATTAGAATCAGGCAGACAGATGGCTGTGAATGACATCATGCACCATTCTTGCCTGTAAAAGTCAGACGGGAAAAAAAATAAATAAAAATCTCACTTTGTGCCTAACTAATCTCTACGTGCAGTTTGCAGTTAACATCCTCAGCTGCAGCACCCTGCAGCAATTTAGAGCTGATGCAAATAGAGGTACTGTGCTCAGTCCACTGAACAAAAAGGATAAAATTGGAGCCATAGCTCCAAGTATCCAGAACAGCAACAAACTCAGACAACGGATCTCCAGGGTACAGTCACACCAGTTGTCAACTACAGGCTTTTTTCCCCTCTCACTAATATCACATCCATCTGTCTCAGAATAAGACTAAGCTACTGTGATCCAATCTGATGCCTAGTCCTCGGACAGTGAAACAGTTGATACAGACTCTCCTGTGCTGGATGAAAAAAAGAGCTTTCTGCCATCGGCACTGTGTTGCAACTGTAGCTCAGTCTATCTTTTTAATATTTGTACAAAACTAAAATGCCCAAAGAAACAACTATGTTAAGGCACCACAAGGCTCAACAGTTGAGATCACCTAGGAAGAAGAGTTTTCACCCTTTAAGATCTCCTACAAAATCCCAGGAAGGCTGCATTAATACATCTCCATCCACTGCAGCTGCACAGGCAGCACCCTAGGAAATGCTTACTTTTGAAAGTACCCAATAAATTTTTATCACTAGACACAGCAATCCAACCAGAGTTAACTCTATTCCATAAAGATATATGAGGTTTTAAAAGGAAATCAAAAACGCTGCCAAAGAACAAATATTGTTCAAATCAATTCACTATCCCAATTCAAAAGATAAGAGAGACTAGGAGCACTGAAAACCCACTAACCTGCTCAGAAGGACGGCTAAATTCTCCAGTCAGTGGCTTAAAAATGAAAAAAAAAAAAAACCAAAAACCTCATAGCTATTCTTAATAGCATTTGAGATATAGCAAAGGATATCGCTTATCTCCTTGCATGCTTAGCCTCCAATATAACCAAATTTACTTTGCTGTTTTATTCACCTCTTCAATTACAGACAGGCAGATCAGTTCACAGACACACGTCAGCTTCCCGTCAGGTTTTGCATATCTCCAAGGACCGAGAGTCTACAGCCTCCCTGGGCAGCTTGTTCCAGCACTCCACCAGCTTCACTGGGGAAAAAAAAAATCCTTCTATTTAATTATAATTTCCCTTGCTGTAACCTGTATCCACTGCCTCTCATCCTTGGACTATGCAACTCCAAGAGAAATTTGATTTGATGTTTTCTGCTAATACCCACTGTATAGTTGAGCAAGCAAGGAGATCCCACCTTAGCCTCCTCTTCCAGGCTACACAAAACCAGCTCCCTTAACCTCGCTTTTCAAAACACATGCTCCAGCCTCCTCCCATCCCAGGCAGCCCTCCGCTGGACTTGCTCCACTTTGTCAATGGAGGGATCAATACAGGACACAGTACTCTTGGTAGCAGTGGTCTCACCAGTACCAGGTAGAGGTCAAGAATGGCTTCCTAAGAAAAATCAGGTTTCTGGATGTAGGATTTTTAAACAACCCAATCCTGAGTTTCCTATTTCTAGAGTGAAACATAGTATCTCGCTTCCTTTTCCCATCCCTTATGAGGAGACAGGCTCAGTAACCAAAGATAACAATTAAAAGTTTATAAAGCAGCCAAGGGCAGCTCCACATTTTATCTGCTAGAAGTCTACTCAAACCCAGAGAGCTTTAGGACACTAATTCACCTATGACTTATTAGTAAGTAAGAAAATTTTCTTGAAAATTCACACGTACACTGTTGCAATGGTAATTACTTCAAAGCAACCGAAACAAAGCATAACACTTGTTCCCCAAAACCAGGTAAAAACTTTGGTTTAACTAACCAATATGCTCAGCCAAGCAAGTAAAGGCTTTAGTCCCGTAATATCCGATTTAGGATCCATGTGTAATTCCCCTCTGGGCTATCAAGAGATTCGGCACATTCAGACACTCACAACTGAGATTTTTTGGTACCTTGGTTCTTCTCATCCCAGAGGTTCACCAGCCTCAGGACCACCTCCACAGACTGCACCACCAGCTGTATAGGCACCCCTCTGTGGCATCCCCTGTCCCTCTAACCTTGCAACAACCCTACTGATGCAATGAGGCTGTTCTTATTATGAGTCATCCGTGGTTATTAAATTAACTTTTACTTCTTTCTGTTTCAGACAAACACTTAAAAAACACGTCCAGGCATATCGACTGAAAGGTCAAACTGAAAGGTCACCTACTGCAAGCATCTAAATGAAGAGATAAGAATGCTTCTCTGTTTTTACATAACTCAGAAGACCATATGGTAAAAATTAAGCAGATTCACCAGCTGTTCGCTTAACAAACAAGCTAACACACTAACCAATATCAGTAATTGAGAAAGGGTTTAGATAAATATGCCAGGCTACTGTTTTGCCCAACACATTTCAAATCCCACCCCCAACTATTTACAAACTTCATCATTCCACTATTTGAGCACCACCTTAAGCAAAACTTAAAGAAAGCACTAGTCCTTTTCTACAGGAGGAATGGGGGGGGTAAAGAAAAAAGGAAGGAAAAAAAAAATAGGCATTTCTGAAGGTCACAGAAGACACTTCTACCTGTTAGTTACCAAGCAGACAAGAGCGAACTTTGCTCATGCTCTGAGATGACTGCAAGCCTTCCAAAAAAAGCAAGCAGGGTACAAAGTCTAAACTGGTAGCATGAAGCTCTAACCACTTCTTAGCAGAACTAGCTAACTTGGCACCACGCTGACCATGGTTTCCAGCAGACTTTGAACACTCTCAAGACTCTGGAGCATATTCTGCTTCCAGAAGACCATGAAGGCACATCCCTAGGAAGCCCATGAGCTGAGCCAAGACATGAACTCTAGTTTCCCAAGCCCCATGCTAACACTCTTGCGTTTAAGCCACATGCACTACATAAAAAGAACAGTGCTCAAACTGAATTAAAAACAAAAACAAAACAAAAGTCAGGAGCCATTAATTAATACTCTGGACTACTAAACCCATTTGTCTTTCCTGAGGACTGAAGACAGCCAAGAACTACAAAAAGCTTTAGTCAGAATTATCCCAAAGTTTCTGTGCCTGTTTAATACTTAAAAGTATCTCAGTGAAGGTGAAAATCGCAAGATTTCCTGAATCACAGTCATTTTGCTCTTACAGTATCTTACATGTTATCACACAAGAAATAAAACTGATGGAAAATAGAAAAGAACTGCAAGGGTCAGATAAAAACCTTCCTTACTGGATATTTGCAGTCATCTCCTTGCTCCTCATTGGCCCAAGAGCAGTAGAACTCTAAAAACAACTAAAGAATAAATAAAAGCCACTTTCTAGATAAGCACACGAAGGAAGAGTACTAATCCATACAAAAAGTATTTTACTCAATGTTCCACAAACACTGGTATTTTTTTAATAAAGAACAGGACCACAAGGAACGGACATTTTCTTCAAAACCTGGAAATGGTATCCAAAAGAGGGAAACAGAATAACAGTCAAATCCCAGCAAAGCACAGGTCATACCATAATGCAGGTCAACAAGGACTGGGGAAAAAAAAAAAAACAAACCAAAAAACATTTCTCTAAAGACATAAAATTAGATAAGCTTTTAAAAGCATCAGGACAAGGAAGCTTGCCAGTGAGTCAGCAGGACCAAAGGAGGAAGATACTAAACAAGTATTCACAGAAGGTAAGGGCGTATCATAAAAGCTAAATGAATTCTGTGCACTCATATTAACTACAGAGGAATCCTGTAACAAAGCTGCTCCTTACAGAGAACTCTCTGATCCTAAAATGTCAGCAGAGACATAAATAACAAGTCACCAGGTCCAGACAGTAGTCCCCAAAATTTTAAAGGAACTTAAAATATTAACATCTTTTCATTATCACACAGACTGTTCTTTAAATCAACCTTAATTAAAGGTTAAATCAATCTCACATTCCCACAGTGCTGACATTAGCTTTTTGGTGAATTTTATTGGGGTGCAAACCAGAAGAGGTTAAGATTTCTACACTTCAGACAAATTCGACTTCTGTACCACAAGAAACAGCATAAATTCCATTGAAGTATATAAAACAGAATTAGTTTATACATGAATGTGTATGACATACTGAGGAAAAGCAAACACAGCTTCTATAGAGCAAACTCACACATTACAAAACTACTCAGATGTCTCAGAAGAATGCAAGACTAACTCAAGCTGACACAGTTTTTTTCTCCAAAGTCTTATAACAAACCCCATTGTCAAGCTCTTAAAGCGCTGACTTCCAGAAATTAAGATGAGGCAAATCCATTCAAATTCTGTTTCTTTCGGCTCTTTCCTAAGGACCAGTCACTGCTGCAGATGAGACATTAGGCCAGCTGGGTCTTCGATCTGAGTTGATATGGCACCTTTGATATTTGCTCACACAAACAACCTGACCTTTAAAAAAAAATAATAGAGGTGACTCAGTTTCGGAGTTCTTGTCTTTACAAATTGTTTCCTGCAATAGGTAAAATATGAAACCTATATAAAATAACTCAAGGGCTAACGTACTCTGTTCTAGTTTCAAAACATCCCTTAAGAACTTCAGCTTTAATGAATTATCTTTTGAAAGCATAACTACTCCCGCAGAGCAAAGACCTGCTCAACCAGTTAGACATAGAGGACCAGCAGATGACTCGTTTGATAGATCAAACAACATGTAATGCATACATTAGGGCTTTGGTTTCCTCTTTGAGCAGTTTGTTTTTACAATTGCACGTTCTCTAGTCAATTCGAAAAAATGAGCGTAATTAGTAGGTATCAATCCAGCCAGTAAGCATGTCATTTCCTTCCATCCAAACGATGAGGAACGAGTGAAATATTAGGTACTTCCCCAGGTTTCTTAGTTCTTACAGTAGTTAAAGGGACAGACTCATCTAATGGCTGCCCCACAAATGCACAAACTTATCCACTGACTAGAAAAATATGAAATCATATCAAAGATATGCCTTTACAAAGCTATTAACTCTTGCTTCTAGCGGGGAAATGCATGAAAACTAGGCTCGCAATGGTAACTGAACCACGAGAACTGCCCAAATAGAGGGGGGAATCCTACCCTCTCAGACGTTGCAGCACCAATGCAATATTCTTAAGATCGGAGCCTCTCAGGACCCCTTAAGACATGCAGCAACTCGTGCAAATCCTCATCCTCTCCTTCCACACAAAAAGATGAACTCGGTAAGTATGTTTACTGCAAATGATCTTTGCTTAACAAGAAATATTAGCCACATTTTCTTTTCAATATGCCTAATAACTTTCACGTTACCTTTCAAGGAAAGCAGCTTCCTAGCCTCTGGGAGCACGTATAATTAATAATTTCAATATTAGAATTAGTATTAGTTGTCATGGCATTTGAAAAAGGATCCTACTGCTACCACCTCTCAATCTGTTTCAGTGACCTACTAACCCAAATACCTATATGAATGGGCTGATGGAGACAGTGACACGATTACTATGATGTGAAGAGTCTTTTCAAGGTAACTGAATGAAGAGACCAGCATAAACCTCTTTCTGAAAATGAATCTGTGCTCCAGTGGTAAATTCTTTAGGTTCTTACAGTAGGGCTGTAATGCACACAAATCATAGGACCCTGTTTCTCCCCTAGGGATGTTCAGATAGTATTTCTAGTTAACTATTTGCCATATAGGAGAAATTAGCTGGCTTTTCCTTGAACAGCTATCAGTGGAAATATCCAAGTTATCAGGTTGCTAAACGGACATCACTCTATCTCCAGTTTCTTACTTGTGACTCTAGAATCCACTTCATCTTTACTATAAAGACCAGAAAGGTGACTAGTAAATCAAACTAGTTTTGTTTTAATGAACATGAGCTTTCAGATTACAGCTGAGTCTAAAAGTTTCTAAAGAAATTAAATTGTTGATTCTTCAGAAACACACAAAGACCAAATTAATATAAGCAATGGTCTTGTTAGCAGACAATGACAATCAAAACAACCAAACTAAAACACACTAAGCATGCAGTATGCTTTTATCATGTCTCTTGCCCCCAAGGCCATTTACAGCAAACAAAACCAATTGTGTTGCAAAGCAAGAGGTCCAACCACCAGTTCCAATGCTGTTACTGACTGTTTAATGCACAAAATTGTAAGACACGATAAAAAGCAACAAGGATTAAAAGTAATTCTAATCAAAATGTAAATTAAGAGGCCTCATAGATATGAACTTCAGCATTCTACAGTGTATTAAGTTCCTCTTCTATTACACTGAAAAACAGCCCTGTTAACTATTTCGAAATTTAGCTAAGGATATAGTAACCTATACTCACATAAAAAGTCAGGTGAAGCAATGCTGAGCATCCTGGCACCTAACTATTAGAAATTTAGCAGAGCCCACTTTTACCTAAAGATACTCAGTATGAGGGGATGAAGAAATAAACTTGTCCCTCCCAAACCCTGATACCTAATCTACAGAGTACTGGATTTCCTTCCATCTCCTGTGGAGAGAGCTGCAGAGCTCAGTCCAGCTGGTGTGCTCTGGGAGCACCCGCTGCATTATAGCCTATGGAGCAGCCACACAAAAGAATGGTTTGGTATGAGCAAGACTGAGGGTTTGAGCTCAGACAGACCTGAACACATATAAACCCAGATATTTAGGTGCCTAGGAAGACTTTCTGATGAAAACGTAGGCCTCCGAGAACTTTAAACATAAGCTGGAGAGCACTTTCCAAAGATTTAAACTTTAACTGGAAGTTTCTTCAGCACCTATCTTTTGCTGAGGACCTTGCTCCGAGTGAATCGCCAAACACTTCACAGAAATGAAAAGTCCTTTCTGCTCCAATACCTTAATGGCAAAACACCACCGTTTCTTTCAGAATTCAATGTTAAAGATATCAACTTTGCTATTTGTTCAAAACCCCTTAGCAGATGGTTTACCCCTACAGAAAATGGTTGAAATACTCTTTCCAGCCCCCAGCATAAGTCATAGTCCAGGGCAAGAATCAAGGGTACTGACTCAAAGCTATTCCTGTATCTGCCTACCTTTTTCACCCATTAGATTTTCACACTGGCAATAACTTAAAAGTGACAGAAAACCGGAGCCAGCATGCCGACACACACAGAAGAAAGCAAAGCTCCCTTAGCACCCCCCAAAAAAATTAAAACACATGTAAATTCTGCACACAGACTGTGAGACAGTGAAAATAAATCTTGTGTGGGGCTGAAGTAGACAGATGCTTCTCATAACCAGCCAAAAAAAAAAAAAAACAAAAAACCACTTTTAAAATTACGCTTGTCAGTTATTTAACAGCACTGTGTTCCTTTAATTTTAGCCATTCCAGAAGGAAACGAGTAGTTTGAATTATAGTAAAAAAAATAAAGGAATAATAAGCTGATGTATCAAGGTCATGGTCAGTTTTATAACTTCAAACATGATAATCTAGCATGCTTTCTCACCTTTCTGTAACTGATGGCAATGAGGTTCCTCCTTCCCAATTCCCCCTTGCTCCTCCCACAAACCTCTGTTTTTATGAAAAAGATTGACACGGGTGAAGTTTGAAAAAAAGATATTTTTGTATACATGTGTGTGAATCATACCAAAGCAGTCTATTACTCAGTTAAAAAAAATACGTAAAAAGAAAAAAACCTCACATAACTTTGCTTCACAATGAACCTGGATGGAAGAGAGAAGGAAGAAGAAAACCATTAGATATCTGTTGTTTCGATGAAAGCAAGGATTTTTGAGTTTTGCCATTCCGCTCTGAAGTCTTCCCACCCAGACCAAATCTTGAGCTATTTATTTACAGTCAATGAAAAATGTGAATTCTATGAAAACTTTCCTTCTGAAGCTCCATGTGCCAGATATTCTTGTAATATATGGCCACCCAGGGGCTGGCAACTCCCACAAGACTCCAAAACCCTTAGCTCCACTCTGCATTTAGAATTCTTGTGAGGACGATCACATAGCACGAATAAAGTGGTTCTATAGGCAGATATAACTTATAATGACAAAAAGATACTTTTACTAATTGTAGTCCCCACCATAAGTGAAGCTGTAAAAGCAAAAGTAAAGGGGATAGCACATAAAAATGTCGATGTCTGACACTCCTGCCACTGCTCAAAGATTGTTTTTCATTCATGAACAGTTTAACTATGCCCATTTAACTAAGTTCAGTGCAACTACAGCTTGCAATTTAAAAAGAAAAAAGACCTATTTTCTTTATAATGAAAGGTGGATCAACACACTGTGGAAGAAATTCTCTTCAAATCACAAACTGGACATATATCATGATTATGAATGTATCGTACCATGTGAGTAGCTGGGTATCCCACTGGAGATGGAAGAACACTTTGCAGTTAAACACAACAAACCAAAGAACAGAGATGTTAAAAAAAAATTGGTAGAAATTATACGCCCTTATTTCCCCCAGTACATGAAGTATGCCACAGCACCACTCTTTTAGTAATTGACATGCAGTTATCTTTTTAAAGAATTTATGCTACAAACACAAGTTGTTGGGATTATTTTCCTGTGGAGTTTCTCCAATATGCCAATGACACTTTGTGGAGAAATTATGAATTGCATTTAGTAAAACAGCTAAAACTTGTTTGTGCGCCCAGCTCCACTACTTTAGCTACTTCCACTGAAAACAATCAGACTACTCATGTATAAAGCTAAGCTTCTGCATAATCTTTCCTAAGCGAGGACCTAAGAAGGAAAAGTTAGACAGGTTGCTTATACAGCCCACATGCATGAATACATACTTTGTACTCCCTCGGTAGCATACAGTAACCTCATTAAAAAAAGGAGAAGGAAAGAAAATAATTAAAAACCACACAGAACAGGCTTAAATTGTTTTGAGACATAAAGAAAAAATATTTTGGTAGATCACTTACTGTGCTTTACTCTATAGTTAAAATATTTTATAAAATCATTCAACGTTTGTACGTATACATATGTATATGTACAAAATATTTTTTAAAGTATTTCTCTTTAGTACCTCAGATGCAGAAGTAACCTGTTACAACAGTCAGAGCTAAAAGGAAAAACCAAATGCAATACAAGATCCTGCTCTAGTTGAAGTCAATAGCAGAATCCCTAGTGGCTTTGAAAGATACAAAGTAAGTCCATGAAAGCTACACAAAAGCAACAAACATCAGGATAATTATGACTTCACTGAAAAATTTCTTATGCAGGGGGAAAACCCTTCCAAGTTTTAAAAGTTCAAAGACCACTCCTCTATCTCTCTTAAAAATAACTTGGGAAAGGTGAGTGTGAAATGGCAATGAACGTTTCCCTCACAATTTAATTCAGAAAAAATTAACTGAACAAAACTACAAAGAATTCCTTTTAAAATTTCCAGTGTGCACCACATTCTTCAACAAGATATCTCCCACAAATATAGAAGATGGCAGCAGAACTCTGAGAAACACATTTATTAATTAAAAGGTACAGAAAATATAGAAGGGAAAATCACACAGAATTACTTTGCACATAATGGTTTATTTTCAATTTTAAATTCTTAGTGAATGAGTTGTAAATTCCATCAAGTATTTAAAATTCCCCAAATCCTTTACCATTTTGTAACAGCCTAAAGATATGAGGCCTAATAATGACTGACCTTTTCCTTTACTAATCTGAAGCTTTAACAACATGACAATTGAACGTTCAGTGCTTTAGAATCAGGTAGAAGTTTAAGATGAGTAAAAAAATTTTAAAAAAGGAAAAAAAAAAAGGATGAAACAAAGTTGGCTGCTGAAATACAAGAGGGAAAGTTTTGTTGTTTGGGTTTTTTTAAAATAAGCATTGTTACATGATAAAATATTCCCTAGGTTCAGACAAGGTGTCATCCTTGATCCGCAACTGGTTTCTGTGACTCCACCACCCACCTGCAAGTTTGCAATAGTACTTACTTGTCTTCATGGTACCAAACACTGCAGTTGCTCTTACCCCTTTAGTAATTGGTTTCAAAACCCAAGAAGAAAAATACTGGAGAACTGCAAAAAAGCATTGACCCTAAAAACTTGGAAAGTGGACTGAAAACTCCATTAAACGAAAAAAAAAATCTTACATTCACCAGCCACTATCTTCATCGTCATCTAGGATTCCTGACTGTGAGCCTGTTTCAGCTAATAACGTAGGATTCCATAACAGTCTCTCTCCCAGTTTGGGGTCCCAGTTTCCTTTTACGCAGCGTATTGTTACTGGAAGAACTCCTTTATGAAACTCCAGCCTTAAAATTAAGGCGTCACTCGTTACACACACAAAAGTATCTCCAAGCACAACAAAATAAAGGTTCATTATAGAAACATTTCTTAAAACATTTTAATAAATATGGGCGTATGATACTCAGGTATAGAAAGGGAAAACACTTCCCTGTTATCAAGTGGGAACTCCACATTACGTCAGAGAGATATCGGATGCCTTGTGCAAAAGAGGAATTACATAATGTACACTACAGTCACCCTACCTTAATTCCATGGAAACATTCTTGTTAAACGCATACACAGAGAGAAGGAAGGAATTACTTTTTTTTTTTTAAATGACATGAAAGAGTTTCACTGCTAACAGCTGAGAAACGATCTTTTAAGAAGCTGAACACATAGACAGCAGTTTCACAACTCAATTCTAAGAACGTCCAGGAGCCTACCTATATAAGAACAATCACTGAAAATGGACAAAGCTTAAAAAAAAAATCTATTGATTGAAAAGTAAACATTAAAGAGGTATCTTCAAATATAATCCGATACCCTTCCAAGCCGCTTTTGGCTGTCTCCACTATTTCAAATGCAGGTATCTTCTACTTGTTTGTTTACTTGTTCTTAGAAAAACAACACAAAAACAAGCAATATTAAGCAGCAATATACAGAATAGATTAACCAGGCTCCTGAACACGTTACTTTTATTTAGAGAGAGACTTTATTCTGGAAATAAGATTTAAAAGTTTGACGTTAAATTATAACCCTTTTGTAGGGAGGAGGGAAGGTAACAAACAACTTTTAAGGGCATATTCTTCTTTTCTACACAAACATGTTGTTTGGAATGGGGTGGGAAGGGTTTTGCCGTCATTACAACAGTCATAGGCTGAGGCAACCACGAAGTTAGTGCTGATATTATAATGGAAACACCTCTGTTCAGCGTTAATCTGCAGTACCAGTAAGTGATTCATTACAAACACTGTGACAAATCACGAGGAGTGATGAGTTTTGGCATTTGCCTCTTCCAAGCGAGCTGGCACACAGCTGTCCCAGGGCCTGGGTGGTTGTGGAGGGCTGGAAGCAGCAAAGTGGATGAAAAAGCTTTTTTTTTTTTTTTTATTAAAGACTGAAACTCTCTAAGTTAAAGAAGACATTTTGTACACGCACCTTGAGAGAAGAGGGCACATGTTCTCCGTTTCTGACCAAAACAAAAAAAAAAAAAAGAAAGAAAGAAAGAAAGAGCGGAGGCTCTGGAGGGTGGGCTTCGCACCCACCGCCCTGGACCTTCCCACAAAGAACAAGCAGCACAGCAACGAGGAGAAAGAGAAAAGCAGCGAGCGAGGCCACGGCTTGTGTGGCGGCGGCTTGAAATTTACCTGGAAATCCGCCAATATCATTTCTCGGTCCATGTTGGACGCCATTGCAGCCAGCTGCGTCCCCGGCTCCGCTCTCACCCCGCGCACCTGGAGCTGCTGCCGGCGAGGACGGGGCAGGGTGGGAGCTCAGGAGCTCATGGAGGCGCCGGGTTCCTCTCAGGCTCCCGCGGAGCCTCCCGGGGGCTGCCCCCGCCTGGCGGCGCGGCGGCGGGCCGAGGA
>VXBO01012842.1:7307-30892 GCA_013400135.1 Rhinoptilus africanus
CCTTCCCCTGGGGCTGTGGGTGCTGTGGTGTGAGGGGTGGAGGGTGACAGGGCAGCTTTGTGATTGCTTCGAGGGGGTGGCGTTGGGATCCCTGCAGCAGCGGAGGCAGAGGTTGCTTTCTGTCCTCTGCAGGGAACCGAGCGCTCCTCTGTGCTCATCGCGTTATAATGTATAAGGCGCGTAGCATATATTAAAGCACTTGTATGGAGCTCGTTGCTGCAGCACTGTAACAACAGTGGTAGAGATGCTTGCCAGTTTTAGGCAGACTTTCTCATTAAGGGAAGTGTGTTTCCAGGGGGTTGTGAAGGAGATGAGGCAGAGAGGAGGTGACCTGGCCTTTGGTGCCAAGCTGGAAAGGTTCTGGCTTAGGGAGGAAGTGCGGGGGTAGGATATGGAGAGCAGAAGCAGAGGAGCTTGCAGCTTTCCGGAGTTACAGAACTTATCCACCGTCTCAATCTCATGCATGGTGGGATGAGTAACTTTTATTAGCCCTGTGTTCTTGCATACCGCATTTTTTTCCTTGTTTCTTTATTAGTATAGCTCTGATTTTCATCCAGCCCAAGCCACCGTTTCCAAAGTGTATGACATGTCAGCAGTTTCCTGACAGACCCCTGCCTTCAGAATGACTCTGATGTTGAAGGTCCCTCTTTGACATAAAAGAATTCGTAGGTGAGAGGGAGATTGCAGGGTGAGAAGGTAGCCAGGCATGCCATCTTCATGCACAACACGAACTTTTCAGTGACTGATTAATGATGGTGCTACTTAGGGACTGAAATAAGTTAAACATTTCATACATGGATGTAGGCAACTTATAGGAATGTTTTCCTTAGCTAGAAAAAAAATGTAGGATTTTTCCTGGACTGTGTTTTATGCATTGTCTGGTTAAAAGGCAAGGGGAGGCGGTGTCTGTCAAATGAGTAAGTGAATAAATACATTAGTTTTTTCTTGAGTTTTGGCTTTAGCAAACTGATTGACCTCTCCGTGCTCACTTCTCCCATGTTGGATTTATATGCTCATGCAAAATACACATTTTTATTTTCTTCAGCTTACCCCGTGCTTGCCAACCAGTGGGGCAGACATGCTAAGAGCCAAGGATGCTCTCCTGCGCCTGTGGCCCCGTCACTGCACGTGCCTGGCACAGCTTCCAGCCTGCAGGCTTGCGTGGCGTTCGCTGCACAGGCAGCCACTGCACCCCGAGTGGGCTGCCCTTGCTGAGAAGCAGCTCAAGGGCAAGAATCCCAAGGATTTAATTTGGCACACCCCAGAGGGGATCGACATCAAGCCCTTATACTCCAAAAGGGACACGGAAGACCTTCCTGAGGAGCTGCCAGGGGTGAAACCTTTCACTCGAGGACCCTACCCAACCATGTACACGTACAGGCCGTGGACTATCCGCCAATATGCTGGCTTCAGTACAGTGGAGGAGAGCAACAAGTTCTACAAGGACAACATTAAAGGTAAGACAGCTGATTTGGGAAACAGCATTGCCTTGTAAAGCAATGGGGAACATTCCTGTGGTGAATGCGATCGTTCTACCCTGGAAGTTTTGATTTCTGAGAGGCTTTTCCCAGTGGCACTGTATTTCTTTAGTACTGGGAAACTGGATAATTTCTGAAACTGTTCTTGCTTCATTTTGCTATTGATGTGGAAAAATGAATGCATTAAATGCTATTTTTAGTTATTCTGCCTTAACACTGACAGGGACAGAATTTGGCTGCATCCCAGGGTCCAACCAGCAGAGATCATGAAGCACTTCATACTCATTGTGTGACCGTGAGACAATATTATAGTGAAAAAACCCTGAATTTTGACACTTAGCACTTCTAGTATTAGTGTATTTTGACATTTTGTGTTTCCATCTTGTAACTTTTACTTGAACTCATATAAATACATATGAATAGTGTCACTCATGGTGTACTAGTGAAGCCAGCTTCCTAAAAGTATTGGTATTTTCCTTAGTTGAGAGCAGTTTTACCAATATTTCTGTGGAGTGTCGTGCTTTGCAGCAGTTGTTTCGTTAACTGCCAGAGTGTCATCGTAATATCCTACTGAGTTAAGCATCGTAAAACCACTACTAAAAGTTTGTTCTTGATAGACTGAAGTATTAGTTTTACACCAGCTGTACGTCTTGGCAGTTGTTTGAAGCTAATTTACCTTACCAGTCAAAACAGCAGACTTCTGAGTAAGCATCTGTGATGCTTTTATTGCCCGCTTTATAGGCCTCCTACTCAAAACATCACCATTTAAGTAAGGGGAGAATTGTTGTTTGGGGATTTTTACCTCTTGCCACATTGTGGTTAGCTAATATGAAGCAATATTAGCTGCTGTATTATTCTTGCAAGTATTCTTGATTCTTTCCATTTATAAAACTCTCAGTAAATTAGGAAATTATAAATGCAGGGTATTGGAGGTTTGCAAACAAACATTTCAATAGAAAGATTCTCCTGAATATATTCCGTCTTACTACTGAACATTGCTGCTGAAGCAGAAGTGCTAACACTTGGGTTGACTGGTAGCACAGCTCAGTTGCTCAAGAATGTTTACTGCCAGGAATGTTTCATCTTTACTGGAGTTTTTACATTGGGGTATTTTATGTCTGTTGTTGTGTTAATGGTTGCATTAATACTGAATTATTTAGTATACCTTCTGAATCTGTCCTGTTTGTAAAGCATTTTTAATAATTCAGTTAAAATCTCCCTGTAATTAGAGGAATGGTGAAAAAGAATTACAGTTCTCATAATAGCTGAAATTTTTATTGCTTGAAACTAGACAGAAATTAAAAATTTTATCATTGTGCTTCAGATCTTATTTTTTCTCAGTTAAAAGTTTTTTTATTTAAAGCTTAAGACTAGAGGCCCTCAGACAGATTTGGGGAGGGAACAGTGCTGAACATCAAAAATTGTTGTCATCCAGGCCTGGATCATATAAAACAAAACTGATAGATTTGGATCCAGATCTAATGCAAGCTTTTTTGTTGTTTGTTTTCATTTTTCTTTTTTATTTAGCTGGCCAGCAGGGATTATCTGTTGCTTTTGATTTAGCCACCCACCGTGGTTATGATTCAGACAATCCACGAGTTCGAGGAGACGTTGGAATGGCTGGAGTTGCCATTGATACAGTGGAAGACACCAAAATCCTTTTTGATGGAATTCCTTTAGAGAAAATGTCAGTTTCTATGACAATGAACGGGGCAGTCATTCCCGTGTTGGCAACGTTCATTGTAACTGGAGAAGAACAGGGAGTGCCTCAGGCCAAGCTGACAGGGACAATCCAAAATGACATCTTGAAGGAGTTCATGGTCCGAAATACGTACATTTTCCCCCCAGAACCATCCATGCGGATTATTGCTGACATCTTCCAGTACACCTCAAAGGTATTCATTGTTTAAATGTATTTACTTCTGTTATTATATCTAGTTAACTATATATGAGGCACTTTGGAGAACAAAGCAGAAGATGGGAAGACCTGTCATAGTGAAGAATGATGTGGTCGTGGGAAGGGCCGTGAGGAGAAGTTAGGATCCCAAATCACTTACAGCATAAATTTTAAGATTTTTAAGTCAGTCCAAATGAAAGTCAGATTAAGATGCACCTGAGCCTGAAAGGATGGCAGGAAGCTTGGAGACAAGGAACAGGCAGGCTGTTCTTTGCATAGAAAGTAAGAAGCTACATAATTAGGAAGCATTTTACAGCTGTAAACAGAAGTGAAGAGGTAAGAAATCTTGACAGACTTGTGATGCGAAACTGAGCATGAGAAGCGGATAATGAAAGGAGTGAAGTCCTGAACTGATGAGTGGAAGTTCAGTACTACCAGTTGTTTTCTTAGCTGTGTTTTCATTGGAGAGATGGAACACAGCCTGTAATTGAGAAAGACTTACCATGGTGGATGATAGTTTAAGCACAATGAATAGTGCAAAAAGGTAAAAGCGTGTAAAGTATAGATCTAGAAACACCGTTGAATAGAGATGGGTTGTATTCACAATCTACAAAGAATGGATTGTGAATGTTGGTAAAACAATTATCTGATCCTCCCTTCTTCTGCATTCATGGAATGGTTTGAGTTGGAAGGGACCTTTAAAGGTCAGCTACTCCAATCCCCCTGCAATGTCTTCCCATGTTTTCTTTTATTGTTGCAGTATATGCCAAAATTTAATTCCATTTCAATCAGCGGATACCATATGCAAGAGGCGGGAGCTGATACCATTCTGGAATTAGCTTATACTATAGCAGACGGCTTGGAGTACTGCAGAACTGGACTTAAAGCTGGCCTTACCATTGATGAATTTGCACCAAGGTGAGCTAAAGAAATTTGCAAGTGCAAAACTCACTTTTCGTAAAAAATCTAGAGTTTGCTATCAAGTTCAGTCTTTCTATAGCCACAAGCAATATTGACAATTCTCACACTGAAGGTAGGTTTTGTTTTATTTTTGTTACACAGTTTTAGCAGCAGGAAAATACCTGGTCCAACAGACACTTAAGACTAGATCTATGCTAGTAAACCGAATAAAATTCATGTACAAGCCCAAGTGTTGTCAAGGTCTGTTGTGACAGTTGGTCTCTGTGTCAAAAAGAAGATCCCTAAGCACTTAGATCTGATACAGTTGTAGCTTTAGGACTGTGGAATGCAGCAAGAGCTCTCACAGTTCTTTGTACTGCAGTATTACTGAATTTTTTTTCAAAAGTATTATTTTGGAGTATTTGTGAAAAAATGCTTAACAAGTGGAAATTCAGGTAGTTCAATTTACAGTTGCGAATTTCCTAAAAATAAAATTTAATTTTAAGGAGAATATTGTAATTTTTGTATAGTTACTGTCAAACTAAGCAGAATCAGAGTTTCAGTGGTCTAGTTGATTTACAGATTCCCTAACTTTACAGGGAGTCTAAAAATAAAAAGGTGTTGCACATTCGAAGTTTGAATGCTTTTGAATGTTTGAATGTGGCACATTCAAACTTCAGGAGTCAGCTGAGTTAACCTGTTTCCAAGATGTCAAAAAAGTGCATCTTTAGTATAATTAGTTTTACTGGCTTTAACTCTTGATGTTTACGTTTATAAATCTTAGAAGCTATAAGGAGGAAAAAGTAGATCAATCAGCCTGTTGCCTGATATTCTATCTAGTATTGAACTGATTTTGAGTTGGGTTTTGATTAAAATCATCAGGAAAAGCATGAAAGCATGCTTATAATATGTTATGTCTTCTCATTATAAGTAGTTTGTGAGCATAGCTACACTATTAGATTGTGTCCCGGAGCATTCCCTGGCACCGGAGTGTCACTGTCTGTATTAGTGACATGCTGGAACACAGCCTGACCTAGGGCTCCCCTGAAACAGCCCCTGGGGACAGTTCAGCAGTTCCAGGGACCATTGTCGCTGGCAGTTTGCCTGCAGTCACTTTGTTTGGAAGCTAAATGAGTTTATTGGCATAAATGTTTATCATTCTGTAGCAGTTGGCACCGGTGTCCAGGAACATTCCCATTGTATTTTGTCTGGTGTATATCTCTAAAAGTAAGTTAATTGGGGACCAAAATTAATTGGAGATCTTGCTCTAGGACTTCTCCTTTATTGAAACAGAGAATTATTAGAATGGTTTAATGTTTTAATCCTGTTCGTGTGCTCTTACTGCAGGCTCTCCTTCTTCTGGGGAATTGGCATGAACTTCTACATGGAAATAGCTAAGCTGAGAGCTGGGAGGCGGCTGTGGGCTCACTTGATAGAGAAAATGTTTAAACCCAAGGATCCCAAGTCTCTTCTGCTGAGAGCTCATTGTCAGACTTCGGGCTGGTCACTCACTGAGCAGGTTAGAAATTGGACTGTCATCAACTTCCTCATTTAAATATGTTCTCATGGTTAAAGGGGGCTGCAGGTTTTACTCAAAGATGCAGCTTTCTGAAGGACACAACTCGTACTCTCAGTCTGACAAATATATTGGATACAACTTCTTGCTTATGCAACATAAAAAGTCTTGTGGAGTGCCAGCAGCATTGCTTCCCAAAATCCTGATTTATGTAATACCTTAGTATTCGGGACTGCCCTGTAGCGCAGGGGAGTAGAAATTAAAAGGGTAGAAAACAGGTAGAAAAGAAAAGGGTAGAAACGAAAGGCTTGAGATTGTATTCACAAAAGGATTCCATTATGGTGATAGGCAGAGTCTCAGTGCCTAACTTTTTGTTGTCTGGTTTCATTTTCATTCTGGAATTAGTGTCTTAAGCACGTGTTCACTCAGTCTAGCGGATACTGAATTGAGAATAGGATCCAAACCTGCTAAGTAGAGAGAGAATTGTGGAGAGGTGCTTATGTTAATTCAGGACTCAGAGGATGAAGCTCTCTCTTGGATTTGTCCTGTAAGTTATCCTTTCAGAATGCAGCTGAATAAGGAAGTAGAGGCTCCTTTTTCTCAAGACCACTGGCTTGAGAATTCATTTGAGCATCCAAGGAAGTCTTTCATGCCCTTGACTCGCTGCTGAAGAGTGAAGTAGTGGTTATAGCTCATCTGCTCTTTTGAAACTAGGTGCACTGTCTGCTTTTCCTGTTGAGTTACATCACTTTGCAACAAAAAAATAAATCACTGGGCAGCATATACAGTTTCCCAAGTGAGGTCAGAGCTGGGTTCCAGCTCTTACTTCAAGGCCTGTTCTCAATCAAAGACCTGCAATATGAGTTATTTTTAGTTTGTGATTGCAACCATTGTTATTTGACTTGTGTGCCTTGATTTTATTCTCTTTTCAAAGCAAGTGTAGTGTTTACTTACATTACAGGAACGCAGTAAAGC
The DNA here is from genome assembly GCA_013400135.1 of Rhinoptilus africanus. Taxonomy (NCBI): domain Eukaryota; kingdom Metazoa; phylum Chordata; class Aves; order Charadriiformes; family Glareolidae; genus Rhinoptilus; species Rhinoptilus africanus. The sequence goes on from VXBO01012842.1 coordinate 14,074, forward strand.
TAAAACAATGGAATTTTCTGAACAGTCGCCTTTGCGGGTCCCCCAGTTAAAAGTATTGTATGAGAGCAAAATAGTAATATTACAAAAAATATGTTCAACTGTCTTCCAGTGTAAATATATTTCTGGCTGGATCATAATCCTTTTTTCCTGTCTAAACACAGTTTACCTTAGTATAGCTCCTCAGTGCCCAGTGTTTGCTTCTTATAGGTTTTAGAGGTCAAATATATTTTTCTTTGTCCTGTCTTTAGATAGGTATCCACTCATAAAGTTGATTTTACATTCTTGCTAATCCAAATCACATTTTTCTGTAATTCTTTAAACAGAGTGTTTGAACCAGAAGTAGACTCCAGTGTGGGTAGAATTACCGTGTCCTTGTAAAATAGTGATATTAATTCCATTTCTTTGTGGAAAATAACTTAGTTCACAGATACCGTGATTCCTTTTGCCTTCTTGAAGGTCATATTACCTTGATAGCTCTTAGTTATTTTGGGTACATTTTATCCCAGCTAAACATGTCAAGGATTAGCTATGCAGTCTGAGCTATTGTTGAGATCCCTCAATAATCAAATGAGATAAGATGAGCCAATGCAGTGGGTGACTCTTCACTCGGTCTCGAAATACCTCAGCCCTTGGAGACCCTGACAATTCCTCTTTGACTGTAAGCCACATATATACAATTCAACTCTCCAGATGTATGAAAAGAGCAGATATACATTTTGACCTAAAGGCTGAGATTATATTCTGTGACATTGACTATATTTCTATACCTCATACTCCAGATTATCCATTTGGTTTTGGCTAATATCCCAGTTCTCCCATAGATATCTTTCACTTTTATAGCACCAGCAAATTTCAACTGTAATTCTTATCTTTATTAGTGAATATATTAAGTACATTTAGTTCCAAAATGGATCTTGACTAGTAACCTGTCTGACAGATGTGCTACTCACTTCTCCGAGAATTCTGGAATACCGGGATGGAGGATATCAGGACTACCTGTTCCATCCTCTCCAACTTGGATTCATTAAGTTCTTTGAAACACCAATAAATATGTTAGGCTTTGCTTTGTTGTCATGACCAATTTACTCATACACTGATAATTTTGACCTTTTTTATGGATTAATCTCTTTGTCTGATTTACTGATAAGTAATCTATCAGTTTGATTGGATGCTTACAGTTTTCTTTTCCAGCTTTTGTTATGATTCCAGTGTTTCAGTGGGCAATCATTGCAGTAGTATATGTGTGACTGATCTGCCTCAGCCCTGTGGCAGAACTGTTGAGCTTCAGAGCTCTTCTTTTCCTTCCAGGATCCTTTTAACAATGTTATCCGTACGACAATTGAAGCAATGGCTGCAGTGTTTGGAGGTACACAGTCTTTGCATACAAATTCGTTTGATGAAGCCTTGGGTTTGCCTACAGTGAAGAGCGCTCGCATCGCTCGGAACACGCAGATCATCATTCAAGAGGAGTCAGGTATTCCTAAAGTGGCGGACCCCTGGGGGGGATCATACCTCATGGAGTGCCTCACCAACGATGTCTATGAAGCCGCTTTAAAGGTCAGTTTGCATAAACTTTTATGTTTTGTGGGAAAATTTTAGGTGTAGGAGTTTTGAGATATGTGTTTTAAGGGACTATTTGATATGTTGGTAACTTCTAAAGAGGGAATTATTTTAACAGACTTCAGTGATTTCTTTGTAAAGGAACTTTACAAAAATACGGTATATATTTAGAAAGAATCATAGAATCATAGGGCTGGAAGGGACCTCTGGAGATCATCTAGTCCAACCCCCTGNCAGTGTGGAACAAATGATCAAGTCCTGCCAAGTCCCTTGCACATTGAAGACTCCCAGTTTGCTGGGATCTCTGTTTTACGTGTGAGAAAAATAAAGGGTTCAGCAGAAGAAAGAGGCAAACCAACCTACTTAGTTACATGCCCACTCATGCTTGCGATCTGATTGAGACTTTAAAACTAGGGGTTATTGAAAGCAAAGTTTTATGGCCAAGCACATAGGCAGACAATTGTCTGGCCATCCTATGCAGAATTTAGGAGATATTTTTCTGTTGGTTCAAAATATATATTTTTAATAATGCTTTTAGCTGCCAGTCATTACTTTAAAAACTTTAAGTACTTTAAAAAGCACTCTGCAGGAGTAGTCTGGCTGGTGGCAAACCTGCGTAACGATACATGCCTACATGTCTAGCCTGCAGTGATTCTCCTTTTGAGCAAATTATTGCTTATATGCAAAGTCCCAAATTAGGCTAATACAGGCCCAAACACGAGCCTAGGGCTGTACAGACACTGTTAGCACATTGTCTGACGTGGTTTTTTAGGTCCTTGTCAACTAGGATGCTTCTAGACAGTGCCAGGCAGGGCCCGATGGCCATTTGCAGTAGGTAGTTTGGATGCAGTCACCCTGGTTTTGGAGCTGAATGGGCTTCTGCTGCGTGAGAGCTGAACCATGCCAATGTCTTCCAGATCAGAGAGCTGACCCTGGCTTTTTTTCAGTTCATTGGTATTTGTTTGCATGTAACCATAAAGGCTGGTTGGCAGAAGTCAGTGCAGAGCCAAGGTTCCAAAAGTCTTTTCATCTATGGCTATTACTGATTGAAGAACATGCCATGCATTGTTATTGAATTCATGGAGTTTTGGTAATAAAAATGCTCCTTTTTTTGAGATGTCTTTTAATTTATACCAAAACCAGTAGTCAGAGACATGGGGGTAGGAAACACACTTTTAGAGCACAGGATTGTATATATATATATATAAAAAAAAAATTGTATGGCAGTACAAGTGCAAAACTTATTTTGTGAACCTTGCTGCTATTTATTTTCTCAATCCTTTTAATCTTGCAGCTTGTTGAGGAGATTGAAGAAATGGGTGGAATGGCCAAAGCTGTCGCTGAGGGGATTCCCAAACTTCGTATTGAAGAGTGTGCAGCCCGAAGACAAGCCAGGATTGACTCTGGTAGGGAGAAGGGAGGTGAAAGAAGGGAAAACTCCCAGTAGAATACCTTTGTATGAATGAGGGTTTTTTACATATTCATTGCTTTTTTGTCCTCTTAGTTTAGGAGTAGCGGATTGTGAGTGATAAAATGGTCATAGTTTTATGTCAGTGAAAGCCATAGGAGTTTTACATCTGGAAAGAGATAGCAGTATGGATTAAATATAGCACTAGTATAAAAACAGTCTTGCTTTACATATTTAAGACTAGATTAGACAAAGCAGAGACTAGAAAGAGCATTTTAAAGGAGTATTTTTGGCCTTCAATAGTTGATCCTCTAACCTCTGAGAGTATCTTTCAACTTTGATTCCTGAATTTAAAAGCATGACAGCCAGCAGATGGCGATATTGCACGGCCAAGTTCTAGCTGGCCAAATTCCTGGTTTTGCTTGAGAGCTACCCGTTTTTTCCTGAAACCAGAAAAATGAAGTCATCTCAGATTAGTGGATGATGCAGCTCTTTTTTTTTGTGAGATAGATACAGACATATATCTACACACATAGTGAGTATATGTGGAGATTGTGCTTGCGGCTCTATTACGCTTTTTGTAGTCTGCATTCCAGTAGCAGTCCAAGAGCAGAAACTAAGGATAACTTGAACATGAAAGAAGTTATAAGAAATTTCTTCTTTGGAGGAGAAATTTTAAGCCGGTCTTTAATTAAGACCAATAAAGAATAATCAATAAAGTTATGTGTTTTCTCTCACAAGGTAAACTATGTCATGTTGCTTTGCAGGGTGTTATCAGGCACTGCAAATAAAAATGGTTGTAAATTCCGTACTGGCTGAAAGCTAAAATACAGTTTTCCAACACGATAAATGCATTTTTATTCACATGGAGTTGTTTTAAGTAGGAACTTCACATTCTTATTTATCTGCTAAATCACAGAAGTAAATACAGAGCAATGCGGGTGACCGACCCTTCTGCTTAATTCTCTGAGGTTCGGTTCAGTAAACTTAAAAAGAGAAAAATAGCAAATGCATATTAGTGAGTTGTTACTAAATCATTTTGTAAGATAAATATTGTTATATTTCAAATTTTTTTTCTGTACCAGTATTCACTGAGTTGAATGTTCATGCATCTAATCATCTCTTGTCATAAAATAGGTAAAATACAGATTTTTCTTCCTATAAGAACAAATGTTAAGTATTTGAAATGCGTAGAGTTATAAAGCAAAACGCTGCATTATATTGCTCAAAATTTTCTTGTCCTATTAATATTGTGTCTTTTCACAGTAGTTTGCAAATGTATTCTGAGTTTCTGGTGTTTCACTGGAAATAGGGTCTGAAGTAATTGTTGGAGTAAACAAGCATCAACTAGAGAAAGAGGAGACAGTCGAAGTCCTGGCTATTGATAATACTTCAGTCCGTAGCAAGCAGATCGAGAAGATTAATAAGGTGGGAACTACCTTCTTAAGAATGAAAGTTCTTGTAATTGCAAATAGAACTTGAGTAATACTAAGGAAAGGTGGCCTTCCAGAAACTTGGCCCTCCAATTTCTGAGAATCCGCTCTATTCTTTATCACAGAAGCTGGATTTCTCTTTAGCCTCAGTGGAGGCTGATAGAAGATCTCAAGAAACACAGTATTGTAATCCAAACAAAAATGGGTTTGGTATGTTCATTTGATTTTAATAATTGTCTTTCAGATAGTCTCGTGAGTATGTCTAACCTTTCAAAATTGACAACTTTACATTTTCTGAAACTAAGATAGAAAATACCTATGCAATATTTTGCTCTAAATCTATGTAACATTACTTAATCACTCAGACTATTTGGTGCAGCTTGTCAAGTGCTGTGAAGGGACAGGGTCATGGAACCAGGAATTGAAATTCACTTCCGTAATTAGTAGAAATACAGATCAAATGGGTTTAGAGTTATTTAATGGACTTGTATATGTGTTTTAAGGTCTGAGATGCCTTCTTACTTCTAATCTATGCTAAATACATAGCACATATTGACAATTACATGCCCCTAGAATTAATATTTGAAAACAGAACGTCTTACACACTCGACTTTGCAGTTCGCCTTGTAGTTTGTTTTAACTTAATATTTTTCTGCTCCACTTTAGGTGAAGGCCAGTAGAGATGAAGCAGCAGCTCAGCAACGCCTCACTGCTCTAACGCAGTGTGCTGCTACTGGGGAAGGCAACTTACTGGCGCTTGCAGTGGAAGCAGCACGTGCAAGGTAGGCGTTGAGGGTAAATATCCAACCGCTGTCAAAAAAACAGTGGTTCATTTTCAGCTTTTCATCTCTTCTCACCAGCCTTAGTGAGGTTGGTGTCTTGAGATGTTTTGGGTTTTTCTTCCAAAGCAGAAGTAAAAGATGGCTGCAGTTTGACATTGTAAGGTAGGCTATTAATTTCTAGAGCAGTGTCCTAAGGCTATGCTTTAATTTCTCACAAAGAATATGGATATGAAGCATCTCGTATGAAATGAAGGTGTTCATACACATTGTGTTGTTTACAGCTCAGACTCTTACCAGTTTCAGGACATAACTAGGTTTCTCTGTCACCCCACTGTTTCATAGGTCAGGGAGCTTAAGAAGTGGCTGAGATGTGAAAATGGATATTCACAATCTTACCATGGTCTGTTGCTTCATCCTTCCTTGCACCACAGATTGGTGTGAAAACATTTTTTGACTGAAAGAGAAAGAAGTTTACTTAGCCAGGCAAAGATGTAAAAGATGCTGTTGAGTAGAGCAGTGAGGAATCCTTTAGAGTGGAAAATTTACTTTTTTCACCTAAGGTGCCTTTAAGACTGCTTTCATTCCCACTTCAGAGTAAGTCTAGAACAGATCTCTAGATCACATCTGTCTGTTCCTTATTTACCTAAATGCCCCAGAAATGAGGAAACCAAATTAACTCCTTATTGGGCACTGTCCTGTTTTTACTGTGATACCTCAAATTCCTTCATTCCCTTTCCTTGAACACTTCACAGCCATACATTGAATATGTTTTCTCTCGCTGAGAGATTGTCACATTCTGCCAGCGTCGTGTCTACACCTGTCCTGGAACTGTAAAGGTTACAGGAGGGTAGTGTTAGATTTACCGGGGATTCATACCTTCTGTATCAAAAACTGACCAACTAACTGTTAGTTTCTCTCCTTGGTGACCTTGTTTTTATTATTTGTGAAAGCGCTCATGGACTGCAGATCTACTTTTGATGTGGCAAACACAAAACTTACCTCTGCAGCAAAACAATATATGGCACATGGCTGCAGAAAGAAATTGTCCTGGCATCTGATAAAGAGTGTTTGAAGGAGGACTCTGAGCTCTGCGAACCTTTGCGGGGAACCCTTTTGTTAGGGGGAATGTGGGACAAGATTTTTAAGTGATCACATTCATCTTTTACAAGTAGGAGACAAGTAGACCAGTATGACCAGCATGTTAGTGACAGGTGCCTGTCTCCTACTGAATGGAAAATGATTGATCATGAAGACAAGTAACATAATTTCAACAGAAATAAAAAGAGTAGCACAGGATTTTCGGCGTTGAATTATGGAAAAGACTTTGCGGACTAATATGGAGATTTCAGTGTTGACAAGCACAAGTAGAAAAGTCATTTTATTATTTTATCCAAAATTTTAAGGCAAGCCAAAGGTGATGGGGAGTGGGAGGGGAGCAGTACTGCCTCCCTTCCGTGCCTCATTTCTCATGAGAAGCCACGTTTCAGGGAAACGGGCGTAGTTAGGTAGGGCTACGAGACAGATTATACGGAGTTCTGTCTCATCTCCTTCGTCTGCGGTCCTGTTTCTCTGTCCCTCTCCGGACTTGCAGTTCCTGCTGTGCCAACTATTAGTGATGGAAAAGGAAGGCATGAAGTGCAGTGCAGCTTGTCATGCTGCTGCTTTGCCTCATCTGTGTCCTCCTGGGACTTTGTCACCTGATTACACAGTGCTACCTCTTGTTACTGGTGAAATGCAGAGGCAGCAGCAGTAGCTTGAGCCTGAACAGACAGAAGGTGACAATTCTAACAGGCACATTATGGTCATTGACTTTCTTACTTCAAATTCATATTTGTGCAGCATAGCCTCTACAGCTGGTTGGGAACCACGGGGAGAGAGTCATAGCACAAATTGCTAAAGGAGATAGATACAGCGCCTGATAGGACGCGCCGAATTGAACAATATCCTCTCTGGCCATCCCGGTTGTGGCTGTATTTCATCCTCTTGACCTTGTTGAATTGCCCTAAAGCTTAGCATAGAGCCAAGCTCCTCTTATTTGGAAATCCCCTGCTTTTGAGGAGGCTCAGGGAATCTCGGTCGAGGGCTCTGATACAGCTCGGTTGGTCAACAGTAATTCTGAGCAGTGCAGAAGTTCATAGGATGCAGCCTACAGTTTATCTACAAACAAGCTCTCCTTGCCACAGGACACATTGCTAGGCTAGTAAACACAGGCTAATAAAACACAAAATGGAGAATATAGCGATCTTTTGGTCTCCAAAATTTTAAGTTTACTTAAAACCACAGATAAGGTTGTAAATTACTTGCTATCCCAAAACAAAGGGTGCTAACAAAACATGCAGTTCCCCACAAGGCAAATGTGAATGACAGTCACATGAAAGAAACACAAATTTATACAATAAAGGCAAACTGACTTCTTTCAATTTTGCATAATTGTCGGGTAGGTTTTAATCAGCATGCATTGAAAAACCTGTAAATTAATAGTAATAATTGTTGCTTATGCTACTTCAGTTTTATAATACTGAGATGAAAATGGTTGTCTCCAGAACAAAATTTTGCTGTAAAGATAAATGGAAATGGGCGGGCTTTTCTACGTCCAGATTGTAAAGAACTAGTCCAAAGTTATGACTAGCTCGTTAAAGAGAAGTGTAATTGTCATTAAAAATGGGCTTTTCCTCTCCTGGTAAGAAGAGAGGCTGAGTCTCTGGCTCCAGACAGCTATTCCACTGTGACAGAGATGGCACCCAATCATGCAGCAGGACTAAGAATTAAGTAGGGGTTTTTTTTAAAAAAATGTTTATTGGTCAATAGTAGGAAAACATTCGTGAGTGTAAAAAGCCAAACTCCTATTATTACTTGGGAACTTTAGATTTAACATGTTGCAGAGACTTGGGGCAGAATTTTCAAAATGCACTAAAGGGATTTCAGAAGTAGTATTTAGAGAAGAAAGAAATCATAGAATCATAGGATCAAAGGGTTGGAAGGGACCTCTGGAGATCATCTAGTCCAACCCTCTGCCAGAGCAGGGTCACCCAGAGCAGGTTGCACAGGAACACGTCCAGGTGGGTTTTGAATGTCTCCAGAGCCAGAGACTCCACCACCTCCCTGGGCAGCCTGGGCCAGGGCTCTGCCACCCTCAAGGGAAAGAAGTTCCTCCTCATGTTTAGGTGGAACTTCCTATGCTCAAGTTTGTGCCCATTACCTCTTGTATTTAATTTTTTTGTGCAGTACAGAAAAAACCTTCATCCCAGCCACCAGATTATACTAGAATGAAACTGGTAGTCCAAACCACTTCTTTTTCCCCTGTTACATGAAACTTTCATTCACGCTTTTACGTAGTAAGAACAGAAAAGCCCACCACGACTGCATCTACACGTGCTGCGCTTTGATTTGACACTGAAGTTAGATGCTGCTTCTGCAAAAGAGAAGGGAGAGAAGGATTGTTCTAAACATACACTTTTCTCTAGAAGAAAAGGTGCGTGTTATGCCACTGTAAGCCTTCAGCAAACAGCCAGTGATTACCCAGGCGTAAGTTGTCAGTGTTTATGCGTGGGATGTATCTGTATCAGGCTGCAATCTGTGATGGCTCGCTCTCCAAGAGGGAGTCAGTACTTATAGATTCTATTTTTAGGTCTGCAGCAAACATGCTTTTTAACCTTAGTCGCTTAATCTAGCATTTAATGCAGTTTACTTTACCATTTTTTGTTAGCAATATCAGAGAACAGTAATATTAATAAGATTATTTAGAAAAACTAAAGGGTGATTATATAGTGAGTAAGGTCTCAGAACTGCTGTAATTCGGGTAGTGCTTGCTAAGCTTTCTGAGATCTTACAGGTAAAATTAAGAGTATTACATAGTGATGTCAATGCAATCATGGACAGTTTGCTTTACAACCAATGCTTTCTAAATAATTTTTGATAAATAAATTCAAAGAAATTATCAGACTGAGTCCCATTCACACATAGCCATACAGATACTATAAATTTGGTATGACTTTGCATTAGCTGCTTTTCTAGACTGTGATCCTCATAAATTCAATTATGAACTTCTTGGTGCGTTGAGAAAGAAACTGGATAAAAGCAGATGTCTTTAAAAATATAATTCCAGAAAGCTGAGTGAGAGGAGATGACAAAAAGCGGCCAAGACTTTGTCGGTAACGTGCCACAGTCTTAAAAATGTGTGTGTCAGCGTGATAGTGTCTTCTAGACAGAGCAGGCGGCTGTGAAGAGTGACCCTAGAGATAAGAGGCCAGCTTCAGGCACGTGCGTTACACAGATCTTGCCTGTATGCTCAGGGGAGGATTTCTGCCATTTTACATTGGCATACTTAGAGTTTATAACTGTGGTTAAGTTTGCTGAGTATAAAAAACATGAGCTAGCAAAAGAACAAAATAACTGGGGGGGTCAGAGGACGCAAAATATCGCTCTGAAATTTCCTGAAGGCTTCGGTTAATACAGGAGAAATCCGTCTTCTGTCACCTTGGATGTGTGGCAGATAGCCTGCGGTAGGAATCAGGTAATAGCTCCTGACACTGCAAACAGCAGAAGGAAAAAAGTACAATTCATTTGGCTGTCCCCTTCTAAAAGTATGTGGGCAAGAAGTCGCATCTTGTCCAAACATCCTTTGAGCATTTTATGTAAAAGCTTTAGAGGATGCTTAACCTAATTTTGCCTCAGAGTCGCTCATAGTTAAATGCAATATGACAGGAGAAAATGCAAATTCCAGGGGTTCGAAGTGTGCTTAGCAGTAGCTGAATGGATGGGGTTTGGTCTCTGTATTTGGTCTCTGGTCTCTGGTTTGGTCTCTGCATACTTTCAAAGTGGTTTGTAAGAGTAGTATTTTTCTTTCTTTCCTTTGACAAAGTTTGCAGTGAGTTGTGTTCATCCCTTAGGATATACAAATTCTTTAGTCTTTTTCCATTCAAGTATAAGCTAAAATATTGTCATCAAAATGTTTTTGACGGAAGATTTTATCAGGAGCTCAGCAGCATACCTTCAAGATCGTTACACAGAACCAAACCCCAGTTAATTTCGTACCAGAAGCAAGAAGCTTGCTGTGATGCAGCTGCCAGCTGACCTCCTCTTTCTCCACAGATGAGTTGGTTTTTCCCTTCTGAGCAGGTTCCTTTCATTAAGGGTTTGCTTGTGGGCTCAGCTGTAATTAGAGCACAGCATTGGGGTTTTTGGTACAGTCTGCATTAATAGATTTTACGCGGAAAGGTGAAATCCATTAAGCGTGAGATTTTTAAATGCTTTGGGACAGAGGCTGTTATTTCTGACGTTTGTACAAGGAGACAGCACAGCCTGGTTTGCTGCAGCAGTAAAATGTGTATTATTTCAAATATGCACCATGTCTCCAGTAGCAAACAAAGCTTGTAACTTGCATGTAAATGGATTTCCCAGATTCTTCTGCATCTCAGTGGATAAAGGAGCTATGTCAGGAGCAGAGAGGAAGAAGAAATACTAAAATATAAACATCAAGGTCAAACACAACACATTCCAGTCAAAAAGTTGGGCTTCAGTCTTTTCTGTGTGTCCTTTTTTTTTTCTTTTAATTTATATTTTGAATTTTAGTATGAGTCCAAATCCAAGATCTTGCCGTCTGAGCCCCCCCCAAAAAAAAATTCCCAGTTGAAAAAATTTGATATAATTTCTTGAAATATTTTGCCATGCAGTGGTCCCCATTGCCTTGACACTTATGAAATCACTTCTCACGTCAGCAAAACAGTATTTTCTTAAAAATGCTCTTGCATGTTCCATTAGTGGATGACAGTGGGGTGAGTCAGATGTTCAGAGTTGTAGCACCAAAGGGGAAACGAGTGTAAATTAATTTCTCCTGCAGCGAGACAAATAGTCAGGCCGCTGCCAGCGATTTCTGCATTCTGCTTTCATCCAAGCCTCCTGATAGCGCTAATACTTTGTTCCTGTATCCCAGGTGCACCGTTGGAGAAATAACAGATGCGATGAAGAAGGTGTTCGGGGAGCATAAAGCCAGTGACCGAATGGTGAGCGGAGCTTATCGCCAGGAGTTTGGAGAGAGTGATGAAATTCTTCATGCCATCAGTAGGTGAGAATAGCTTCCCAGGAAGCCCAACACAGTCTCACATTTAATCCATTAGATACATGTGCTACTCACTGTGCCCTGAAAAAGCATTCCCCAAACCTGAATGACATCTCCAGAGCAAAACAAAGACCTGCACAGTCATTCTCATGCTTGTGAGCAAGTAAGCAGAACGTGAAGAAATAAGTGCAGTAAGAGAAGAGCCAAAACTTAATTGGACTTGTATTTGCTTGCAAACAAAATCCACTGAGGTGATGTTATGATTTGGGGATTTTGTTCAAATAGACCAAGCAGCTGTAAGATTAAGAAACTGCGAAAAATTGCCTGAAATCCCTGTACACTGGATTGCTTCTTTTGAAGACTCTGTAATAGTAATCTCTACAAATATTTCCAGCAATTCGTATTTGCAAAACCTGGTTTTGGTCTGCCCGTAAGGTGTCCCTGCAACTTCACTCTTACTGTTCCTAAAATTGTGAGGCTAAAATCTCTCTGGATATCCATGTACAGCTCCCAGTCTACGAGCGTTACTCGTATCACAAGGGAGAAAACATCGGAAGATGGTAGTATGTGTGAAAACGCTGCCCATTTGTGCCTTTTGTCAGCTTTTGCCTTTGCTACTGTCCTCTGGGTGAAGAGACTAGTTTGCTGTAGTGGCTGGTGATGTAACGTGAATCAATGCTCGTAAGTTCCTGCTGTGTTATACGTTGAGTTACAGGATTTCTTAAAAGGGAATTACTTGCTGGCTTCACAATGCTGATGTTTAGCCTGACTTGAAAGTAGTTGTTGTGGGGGATGTCACCATTGTTTTTTATTTTAAATTTAAGTATTTGTAATTATCCATTTACAGAAAACTGATCTGAACTGATTCCTTGAGAATCAAGATGTAACTCCCTTTTTTACATACCTGCCTTTACGTCCAAGATCATACATATCTGTTAAATGAAACAGGGTTTACTACATGTCACCTGTACACAGGCCTTCCAAAGTGTGATTTAGCACTTGCCCCACATTTAAAACCAGCCCTGAGTTGCGGTGACTCGGGTACTTTTAGCCTGGCAGGTTTGGAGCATCTAGAGCTGGTCTTGTTGGGCGGGAGTCTGTAGGTGGGGAAGTAAGAAACCGCAATATGGAACCAGAAAAGACTACATATAAGGATTTAAGACACCACAAATCAATTCAGATACCTACTTCATTGATATTCTCAGCAGACCTTAGGAACAGAGAGGGCAGGTCCAACTCATGCATCCTCAAACAAGCTTTGTCAGTCTGCTTCTTCAGGCTCTCTTGACATAATTGCTTTTTAAGCTGTTGGAGTTCTTATTCTTTCCTTCTTACATGATGCATTTTCCTGTCTTGGAATCATCTCCTGAGGCTGTTCAAATCTGTGCTGATAAATGATAAATGTATCTAGAGTCATTCTTTTCCCCAAACTAAGCTGCTGGATTCATACACTGCTCGTCCCAGCCAGGTCATCAGCGTATGGTTTCAAGGCGCACCAACTCCATACAACTCCATCGTTAACAGAATGCTCAGAACAGTACAATATTAAAAGAAAAAAAATCAAAAAAAACCCCAGCCTTTTATTTCTCAGAAGTGGTAGTCTTGGTGTCCCGCTCAAGTACAGATACTGGCGGTACATGGACAATGAGAAGAAAGATGGAAGATTAATCTCCAAGGCTGTGGTTACACAGACACTTTTACCCAACAGGAATCGGAACTGCCACTGGGCAGAAAAGAAGCAGCACTGGAATGAGTGCGCAGAATGGGGGACACCATAATAATCCTTTTGTGCACAGCCTCGTGCCCAGTTGAATGGTGATGCACAGTATGATGTCTGGGACCCCTCTCTGCGGCCTGTGTGCCATGCAAGTACTTTTGAAATAATTGGACGCGATTATTCTTAAAATCTCAAAATTGTAGTTTAGTTGGTTGTAATTCTGCTCGTAAAACCCTCAGAGAATTCAGTATTTTGTCCGTTAGAAAGCAGGAAATTAGTGGAGTGGTTTTCTTTAAAAAGGAATGTTTTATTCTTGAGGCTCGTAAATACAAGGTATCAGTGATCATATAATGTGAGTATTAACACAGTATGCAGACTACATAGACAAACCATGACTTAGAAGATCTTTCGATTTGAAGTACAGACATGTTGCTACAGTTGCAGGCAGTGCTTCTTTTATTTGTTGGAATACTTCTAATGATTCTCAGTGACTTAACAATGGTACAATATGTGTTTTCAATCAGAGTTAACAAGTTCACGGATCGTGAGGGGCGCAGGCCTCGCATACTTGTCGCAAAGATGGGTCAAGATGGCCATGACAGAGGAGCTAAAGTTATTGCTACAGGATTTGCAGACATTGGCTTTGACGTGGACATAGGTCCCCTCTTCCAGGTATGAGTGAGTGAGCGGTGCCCAGGGTATTCCAAGTGCAGCGATTTTGCCTCTGTTGCTTGTTGAGTAACCAGGCTTGGGCTAACTGTTACTTGTCACTAATCCTCTCTCCGTGTAGACACCTCGAGAAGTGGCCCAGCAGGCAGTTGATGCAGACGTCCACTGTGTTGGTGTGAGCACACTTGCGGCAGGTCATAAAACTCTTGTGCCTGAACTCATCAAAGAACTCAACTCCCTCGGCCGGCCAGACATCCTTGTCATATGTGGAGGTGTCATCCCACCTCAGGTACGGGTCAACCTCATTTCCATCAAGACTAGGAGATTGCTTTACTTCTGTCTACGCTCTTTTTGGCTATTTCCTTTATTCTGTTGGTGTCAGAGGTGATTTACGGCTCTGAAGGCTACTGTGTACAGTCACCAGGGCCAGCAGAGATCTGCGGGATGGTCGCAGAGTGCTGTCAGGTCTCATTGATCTGGTTTTCTGTACACCGTGTCCTGGTCAAACTTAACTGTGTTTGTTGGATGGAATATTCAGCTGTGCTGTGAAAAGACTAGCCTCAGGGAGATGTCCTTCATGCTCTGTTGTTTCGGATTACCAGTACCTTGCGTATTACTGATAAAGGCTGGCTCCTGTCTTAAGAGACTTTGTGACTTCAAATAATAAGTCAGAAGAGGCACAGCTAGTGACTGAGACACGTGGCGGGTCCCAACACCTGTAGGCCACACATCTCATTCACTGTTTAGCCTCTCCTCATGTTCCCCGTCATCAGGCCTCAGTGTTGCCTCTCATTCCCTCTGTTTGACTCTTTCTCCTAAACTGTTCAACAGTTTGTTGGATTCCCTTGCAGTCAGATCTGTGCCTTCATCTCAGATTTTTCCTTACCTCACCCACAATGCGCCTGGCTCTGTCACCTTTAGGGTCACCTTCTGTCTAGAGAGATTCAAATGGATTTTGCGTATGAACCTCCTGTTGTGGTTGGACTGGATGATCTTAAAGGTCCCTTCCAACCTAGACGATTCTACGATTCTAGACAATTCTACTCCCTTTTCCCAGATGCCTTCCTTTTCTAGCCAGTTTGGTAAGTATTTAGGAATGACAGACTGAAATTGGACAAACAAAACTTGTAGTATTTTTCTAAGAGACAAATTGTGTTCTGTCCAGTCTCTCAACAGGATGCTACTAGTCTGTGGTTGGAAAAGGTGTAATATATCCTATGTAGAAGTGAGACAGACTATGTGTCTGCTTCCTAGGTCTTTCTGAAACTTCAAGCCAATCATAAAATCAGAGTAACTTAGATTGCCAGAGACCACTGACAGTCACCTAGTCCAAGACCTTGTTAAAAGCAGTCTTTTCAAAATCTGAAGTTAGATCAAGTTTAGATTAGGTTATTCAGGGTGACATCTAGTTGACTTTGGGATATTTTCCAAGGATCTGACATTAGTCTGATTCTAAACAAATAAAACCTTTACCATAGATGTTTTTTCAACCTTTTTTTACCTCCTCACTACTGGTTTTTGCCATTTCCCTTGATGCTGTGCTGCCTCTCTCTGGGGCTTGTTGCAAACGCTTTCTCGGACCCGGTGTACAGAATAGAGCATACACCAATTCTCAGTCTATTACCAATTTTCTGTTGCACTATTAACTGAAGATCTTAAATTTCTTTCTGAACAGGATTACGACTTCCTGTACGAAGCTGGCGTTACCAATGTGTTTGGTCCGGGGACTCGTATTCCAAAAGCAGCTGTCCAAGTGTTGGATGATATTGAGAAGTGCCTGGAGAAGAGGCAGCAGTCTCTGTAACGCTGAAATCTCACGCAATGCAACCGGCCTTATATTAATCGCTTACAGAATGTAATCATCAGCAAGGGATGGCCAGCCACGTACCTTCGGTTCCACCGCCCTGTGGCCTGGTGGTTTCTGCTTTCTAAGAAAGTTGTAAATTCTCTGCTTGTTTTGGTTGAGGTTTATTTATATATGTCCCCACAAGAAAATTTTATCTCTAGACCTACAACTTCAGGGAATGAAGGGAATTCAGTAGATGGGTTTGGGTTGGTTTTTTTTTTCCAGATACACTGATAAATAAAATACCTATTCCAGCTCTTTGGTTGATCTCTTTTGTATGCAGATAACGTCTTTTGAATTTTTTGGCAAGCACTGTAGACCTAGAAGTCTTCAGGCAAAACCACTAAAGTTCAACAGAGATGTGATTGAATCCAGCAGCACTTTGATGTTAATGTTAATCTGACTTCACTCTCTTTAGAAGCCTAAAGTAAGTAGATAAACCGTAATTATTTAGAGTTCACGGTTTGTTTAATAAGATACAAATTCTGCATGTGGCAGTAACGCGTGTAGGAGCAGCCGTGCACCTCTGCTTTTCTGCAGCACTGCCTTCCCTCATACCTCGCCGTTCCTCAAATGAAATTCATTCCAGTGCTCCTTCTCCGTTACATAGTTCTGTGGTTTTGTCCAGTTATTGTTCTTGCTATCCCTGTCTGTTTTGCACTTGGACTTTCTTCAAGTAAATTGTTCCTAAATTCTCAGCATTTTTCTCTCCCCTTGTGGAATTTGGATAATGAGGTGAAGTCTCTGTGCTCAAAGAGCAATTAAGACTGGCTTTGCTCTCTCTCTCGTGCAGTCCAGGGGAGTGAAGGCTTGTCTGGTTATCACAGGATACATAAACTACAGGGCAGTCTTGGGGAGCCAGGACAGCCCTGCTTTTCGTCAGCAGAGACAGTAAAATCAAGATAACAGAGACTTTGTGTGGCTCTTTGTTTCCTTGAGAGGCTACCATGGCCGGTCATTGTCCTTTGCCTCATTACCTGTGAAATGCATATTAGAGTTGACACCCCTGTATATGCTAATGAAGATTTTAGAGATCATGCTAAACATATGACTATAGCACTCATCTCTCCACCCAAATCATAGAATCATAGAATCGGTGAGGTTGGAAGGGACCTTTAAGATCATCAAGTCCAACCATTAACCCACCCTGACAAAAACCACTTCTAAACCCTGTCCCTAAGCACCTCATCTACCCTTTTCTGAAACACCTCCAGGGATGGGGAATCCACCACCTCCCTGGGCAGCCTCTTCCAATGGTTAATCACCCTTTCAGTGAAAAAATGTTTCCTGATATCCAATCTAAACCTCCCCTGACATAACTTGAACCCATTTCCTCTTGTCCTATC
>VXBO01012842.1:38644-66442 GCA_013400135.1 Rhinoptilus africanus
CCTAAGGAGGATGCTATGGGAGACAGTGTCAAAAGCCTTGATGAAGTCAAGGTAGATGACATCTGCTGCTCTGCCCTCATCCAGCCAAGCAGTTATAGCATCATAGAAAGCTATCAATCAGATTGGTCAAGCATGATTTACCCTTGGTAAATCCATGTTGGCCACTTCCAATAACTTCCTGTTTCTCAACAAATAAAGGAGGCTGAGGGGAGACCTTCTCGCTCTCTGCAGCTGCCTGAAAGGAGGGGGTAGAGAGGGGGGGTCGGTCTCTTCTCCCAAGGAACAGGCGATGGGACAAGAGGAAACTGCCTCAACTTGCGCCAGGGGAGGTTTAGATTGGATATTAGGAAAAACTTCTTCACCAAAAGGGTTGTCTAATATTGGAACAGGCTGCCCAGGGAAGTGGTGAAATCGTCATCCCTGGAGGTATTTAAAAGACATGTAGATGTGGTGCTGAGGGACACGGTTTAGTTGTAACTTGGCAGTGCAAGGTTAACGGTTGGACTCGATGATCTTAAAGGTCTCTTCCAACCAAAACGATTCTATGATTCTATGATCAATTTCTTATGAGGCAGCTGTTGTTTTCATATCTGTCCCTGATTCTGGCTGCAAAATGTCATGGGAGACACAGCCCAACCAGAAAGTATCACCTATCAATAGACTGGCCTCTACAAAGCTTGGGGCTATTCTGCTTCTCCACAAGAAATGAGCAACTGAAATGCTTATTTGAAAAAATGTTACATTAAAAAGATCCTGTTTCCATACAGAATTTCTCTGTAGCTCTCACTCTGAACACCCCCTCAGTCAATGAAAACCACCTAGGATGACAGAAGAAGACCTCCACCCCAACGGCAACGTGAATGGATTGAACACCTATTCCAGCATGAATGGAAATCTCTGTGTCCATGAAAATCATGGATGCAGCTGCCTAAAGAAGGTTTAACAAGGTGCGTTGTGCCTGCAATATGTTATCCTGATCAAGCAACTGAAATGACGAGGGTTCCAGGATTGCGGAGGATGGGTGAGACTGGAACCACCATCTTGGGTCAATACCAGAAAAAAAAGCGATGAAGGGTTACCGTGAACCAAGCACGAGCAGAGCTACTTCTCTGCAAGCTCCTGATGACTGCAGACCCTCCCCGTCACTGGGATAACTCACCAATGTCAGCTTCTTCTCCAGTTTTGCGGCATTAGGGATCCTGTCAATATTCTGGATCTCTTGGTACGCTTTATGAACCTTCCAGGCGATTCCCAAGTAACAGGCAACGATGGTCAGTGCAGGCAGGACCGTGCACAGGAGGAACATGCTCAGGATGAACGAAAAGCCATTGGAGGAGTTGTGGAACTTGCTCCAGGCTATTGTACAGGAGATGCCAAACGGCTCAGGACCATAGTAGCCCCAGCCTACCAAGGGCAGAATGGCCCAGAGCAAGGAGTAGAGCCAGATGAAAGTAATCAAGATGCGAACAGTGTTCTTGGTGATTTTTTTACCTGCAAGAAAGAGGAAGAGCAAACATATATCAGTCTCACCTCAGCGACACATTTTTTGCCATAACTTCTTCTCCAACAGAAGGATGGTGGTTACAAATATGCCTGGGCTGCTGCTGCAGTTCCCTAACCTTTGGTCTTGCTGAGAAAGATAACAGAGAGTGTCTACGGATTGGGTGAGACCTCAGTGCAGCCCTCAGTGCTCATCGTAAATTTGGTGAGCCAGGGAGATTTACAAGATCAAGTTGACCCACTACATAACGTGCTTCCAGCCCAGGAATGCCAGAACACTCTTTCCTCTCAAGTTTCTTGCTTGCACACAAATAGGAAGGGAAGATGTTCCTGGCCAGCAAAACATTTGGGCTCTGCACCCTCAGGTAGTTTCACTTGGTGTTACTGAGAAGTGAGAAGCCCCACTGTTTAATAAGGAATTTAATCAGATCATCGATGACAGAATGTGTTGGGTTGGAAGGGACTTTTAAAGGCCATCTAGTCCAACCCCCTGCAGTGAGCAGGGACATCTTCAACTGGATCAGGTTACTCAGAGCCTCATCCAGCCTGGCCTTGAATGTCTCCAGGGATGGAGCCTCCACCCCCTCTCTGGGCAACCTGGGCCAGTGTCTCACCACCCCCATTGTAAAGAACTTCTTCCTAATGTCTAATCTAACCCTGCCCTGCTCTAGTTTAAACCATTGCCCCTCGTCCTATCGCTACATGCCCTTGCAAACAGCCCCTCCCCATCTCTCCTGTAGCCCCCTTCAGGTACTGGAAGGGGCTCTAAGGTCTCCCCAGAGCCTTCTCTCCTCCAGGCTGAATAACCCCAACTCTCTCAGCCTGTCCTCACAGCAGAGGGGCTCCAGCCCTCTGAGCATCTTCATGGCCTCCTCTGGACCTACTCCAACAGATCCATGTCCTTCTTGTGCTTTGGGCTCCAGAGCTGGGCACAGGACTCCAGGTGGGGTCTCACCAGAGCAGAGTAGAGGGGGAGAGTCACCTCTCTGGATCTGCTGGACAGATCCTTCTAGGAACATTAGATGTTTGATATTGGACAAAAAGTTGAGGCTTATTCCTATAATTATTGAATAGTTACCCCATGTCATGTTCATCCCTGTACCTCACTGAGCATAATGGCTAAAATGCACCATTATGAGGTTACCTGAGATGCGATGACTTACTGTTAGATTTGGATGAATTGGTGACAAGGAATCGAATGACAGCCATGGCGCACAGGGTCATCATGCTGCAGACGCCGAAAAGGAAACCCATCAGGGCATAATACACGCAGGAGGCATCTCCTCCCAGCCAAGCGTGGTTCCAGGCGGATGCAATGGCCAGCGGATACATGCTGATTGCCATTCCCATATCTGCGACCGCCAAGTTGACCGTAAGCAGCTCCGGTGACTTCAGGAGGGAAGAGCGTTTCACAGCTGTCGCAAGGACGGCTGCATTTCCAAGGATTGTGAGGATGGCTGAAAGAGAAGAATCAGCGCCGACAATAATTGGACACAGCACAGCTGTGAAATGCTTATCTAGACAAATGACGTGAAAAATGACGGGTTTTAGCCTGAGACTAAAGTCTAGCAGACAGGACAGACTGGGACACCAGCCAGAATTCAGCACCTACCGGCCCAGCGTATGCTGGTGCTCGGAAAACGCCAGTGTGTATCTGCTATGCCCTGCGACAAACCCTCCATTTTCAGCTCGTGGTGAGGAAAGCTGTTCTCTTCGACAGCAGACAGGCAATGCCACCTGGATGGCATTCCTGAGAGCTGCTACACGGCTCCTCGTCCTCACCAGAGCGCCCACTCTTTGGCTTCAGGCAGCTCTTGAGTTTCTAGACAAGGATTTCCCAGTCAGGCTGCGTCTCCACTACGGACCTGCTGGAGCAAAGAGCACTTCGGATCTCTGTTCGCAGCCTGCTGTGCTGACTGGGGGAAGTTTTGTCCTATGAATAGTAGACCACTGTGGTGGGTTGACCCTGGGGGGACGCCAGGCGCCCCCCAATGCCCCTCTGACACTCCTCAGCTGGCCAGGGGAGATAAAACAGAACGTGGGTCAGAGGTAAGGACAGGGAGAGATCATTCAGCAATTACTGCTACAGGCAAAACAGACTCGACTTGGGGAACATTAATGTAATTTATTACCGATCAAATCAGAGGAAGACATTTGGAAATATAAACTAAATCTTAAAACACCTTCTCCCCACTCCTCCCTTCTTCCCAGGCTCAACTTCACTCCCGATTTCTCTCCCTCCTCCCCTCAGCAGCACAGGGGGACGGGAAATGACGGCTGTGGTCAGCTCAGCACACCTTGTCTCCACCGCTCCTTCCTCCTCAAGGGGAGGACTCCTCAGGCTCTTTCCCGGCTCTGCCATGGGGTCTCTCCCACAGGAGACAGTCCTCCCCCAACGTGGGGTCCTTCCCACAGGCTTCACGAACTGCTCCAGCGTGGTTCACTTCCACAGGGTGCAGTCCTTCAGGAAGGGACTGCTCCAGAGTGGGTCCCCGAGGAGCGGTGGGCTCCTCTCCCCATGGATCCACAGGTCCTGCCAGGAGCCTGGTCCAGATTCCCAAAGGAGATCACAGCCTCTTTTGGGCATCCCCCTGCTCTGGTGTCCTCCACGGGCTGCAGGTGGATATCTGCTCCACCATTAACCTCCGTGGGCTTCAGGGGGACAACCTGCCTCACCGTGGTTTTCCCTCTACAGGGGAATTTCTGCTCCAGCACCTGGAGCGCCTCCTCCCCCTCCTTTGTCACTGACCTCGGTGGCTGCAGAGGTGATGCTCTCACATATTCTCACTCCTCTCTTCAGCTGTAATTGTGCAGGGCTTTTTTTTCCCCGCTTCTTAACTGTGCTATCCCAGAGGTGCTATCAGCGTCGCTGATGGGCTTGGCCTTGGCCAGNCTCCTCGGAACCTTTTCTCCAGACTGAACAACACCAACTCTTAGTCTGTCTTCACAGGAGAGGTGCTCCAGCCCTCTGAGCATCCTCGTGGCCCTTCTCTGGACACGTTCCAGCATGTCCAGATCTTTCTTGTAGCAGGGGCTCCAGGACTGGACGCAGTACTCCAGGTGGGGTCTCAGGAGAGCAGAGTAGAGGGGGAGAATCCCCTCCCTGGCCCTGCTGGCCATGCTGCTCTTGATGCAGCTCAGGATACGATTGGTTTTCTGGGCTGCAAGTGCCCACTGATGGCTCATGTTGAGCTTCTTGTCCATCAGCACCCCCAAGTACTTTTCTCCAGGGCTGCTCTCCAGCCGGTCACTGCCCAGCCTGAATCGGTGCTTGGGATTGCCCCGACCACATGGAGGACAGCTCTTCACTTCCACATCACACCCCCCCTCTCCATGCACTATATCCCTCCGACTCCCCTGTGGCTCCTATCTCCCGTGAGTAGCCCCCACCCATGCGCTCCACTTTCTCACAGTATCTCCCACAACATACTATCAAGTAAAACAGGCCCGTCCACCTTCAGCAATATTCCCATTTCACCCTCCTGCTGAAGACCTGCTGTCCTGCTTGCTTGTCCCCTCCTCTCACCCGGTGTCCTCCACTTCCCAAAGCCTTCCCTCTTTGCAGCACGTCTTCCACTGGAGCCCCAGCGCAAACCTCCTGGGCTCTGAGCTGCCTCGATAGTCCCGGTGTGCTGGTGGGGCAGCTCAGGGTGCTCGCTGGTTAAGGACCACAACCAGAACGTGCCACTCTCGAGACACCTACACTGTTCTGCTGGTCTCTGAGCGCGGTGAGACAGACCGTAGAAATCGTTTTGCCAGAGGTGTGCACCAGACCAGAGACTGCTTCACAAAAAGACCCGTGGAGGGACTCTTTATCAGGGAGTGTAACGACAGGACAAGAGGTAACGGCCTCAAACTGGAAGAGGAGAGATTTAGATTGGATATCAGGAAGAAATTCCTCCCTGTGAGGCTGGTGAGCCCCTGTCCCAGGTTGCTCAGGGAAGCTGTGGCTGCCCCATCCCTGGAGGGGTTCAAGGCCAGGCTGGATGGGGCTTTGAGCAGCCTGGGCTGGTGGGAGGTGTCCCTGCCCAGGGCAGGGGGGTGGGACTGGATGGTCTTTAAGGTCCCTTCCAACCCAAACCATTCTCTGATTCTGTGACCTGTCGGACATACATTACTCAGATACGCCAGAGGGCTTCAAAGCGTTAGTGACAACCGTGTCAAAAGTGCACGTAGCAAACAACTCATTTTCTCTTTTCTTTCCAGTGAACGTTACGCTGGAGCTACATTTTGATCAAAGGTTTTCCTGAGCAGGCGTCCTCTGAAGTCAGCAGTGAAATAGGGAAACAGAAAAAGATTCTGTCATGTTCCCTTGTCGCTGTGAATGCAGGAAGGCTGCACTTGCTCACAGATACCACATAATAAAGTGCTCACAGAGGAATTAACAAAGGCACACGCAACAAAATGGAATAAATACCTTGGCATAAATCCAAGAGTGGGAAGAGATGCCAAGAGAAAGCCTTAAGCAGAGCAGAGATACAAATCTGAGCCCCCGCATCCCTCATTCGTTCACTTTCTCACCACACATGTTCGCTCGGCACCTCTGGATGTGCTCGAAATGCTCCCCGAGCTCTCAGGAGCTGTGTGTCTGCAGACACAGGGGTGCCCGCGGTGGCTTGGCACGGGACCGCTTGCTGGCAGGGAGCAACCTGTGGCTCAGTGGGAAGAGCACTCTCCTGCCAAACGACAGCCGTGGGTTGGGACATCCTCGGGTTTCAGGAACGAAAATTAACCCAGTTCACTTTCTCCTGAGAGAGCCCCAACCACTATGCGAGGGCTGGGAAGCAGATTTAGTTGTCGGGGTGGACATCCAGGTCCACCCTTTCTTTTACTGTGAGAGATGCTCCTCTCCATCCCTCTGCCTGTGGGGCTGCTGGAGGGCCCGGGACAAAGCTGTGAATGCACCTACGTATTTACTTGTGTGTGAGGAAGCAGCCGGCCTCCTGGCTTGGATTAAAAGAAAAAAAACACCCTTCATTGTTTTGCAGGCAGCGATTTTTCTCCCCTGGAGCTGTCGGCTCAGCTGAGGGGACAGGAGAGCACAGCGCAGGGAGAAGCGTGCGGGAACAGGGGTGAGATGTGGCATGGGAAAGCCCGGTATCGCTGCCCAAAGCCTCACTATTAAAGCACATAAACAGATAGACTTTGTTAAAAGCGTCTCAACGAGGGTTTTCAAACGAACTGAAGGGAGGAAGGTATTCGCCTCTCAGCAACGTTCGGCTGGACCGAACACCTAAACCAACGCAGCCCCTCTCCCAGCCTGCACCGACAGCACACAAATCACCGGGGTCCGTGCAACAAAGAGACAAGGATGAAAACGCTGAGCTAAAGCCAGGCTGGAGCAGATGTACCTATCCCCACTTGTACTTCACCGGAAATCTGCCTTCAGCAGGGCATTATACAAAACAGGAGCGCGATTGGGAAACCCTTTGCTGTTTTATACCCCTTTATCCTACCAAGACGCAGCTGCTCTTCCAGCATAACGAGCATCCCCCCGGGGAAAGGGTCAGCCCGCAGTCACCCTCCCCTGCTCCTTCCCAGCGGATGGGCCACCTCACCTCCCCGCTCACAGGGATGAGATGCCAGGATAAACGGTAGGCAACTTATTTGGAATACTTGTGACGGCGCAGAGGCAAACCTAATGCTGGCAAGTCTTCATCAGCGGAACAAAATCTTGCCAATCTGAGAGCAGAGATTAATCCTGGCATCCCACCGACCCGAAGGCAAAAAGCAGGAATCTGTGTGGAAACCGATTTTCTCCCATTTGCCTCCAGCTTCCTCCGGCTGAGCGCAGCAGGGAGGGGGGCAGCCCCGCTGTATCCGCTCCACGGCTTGGAGCAAGCAGGCAGGCTGCGAGGGCAGAACTCACCTATGATCAGAAGAAAGACCCCAGCTCCGTAATCCACTACCGGGTGGAGTTTGGAAATGTACTGCTCCTCCATCGTCCCTTGGGGAAGGGTTTAAATCGAAGGCGAACTGGCTGTAGGGGTGAAGAGGCTCTTCCTCATGGTTTGCCTGCGGCAGACGTGAGCCGGGCAGTGGGGTGCTGTCGGTGCGAAGGGACCCTTGCTCTTTCTCCTCTCTCCCTCCCTCTGCGCGGCAGGGGAGAAGCCTGGAGTGAGAGGAAGGCTCCTTCCCTGGGGAGGCAGAGCGAGAGCCGCTGCCAGCACGCTCCCGCCTGCCGGGCTGGCAGAGCCTCTCTCCACCCACCCCCTCCTCTCACCCCGCTCTACTCCTTGGCTTTTCGAGCAACTTCCCAATTCCAATCCCCTCAGAGTGCCACGGCCGGGCAAAAACCACTGTCATTCAACCGTCGGCAGCCTCGGGAAATAAATCCAGGCTGTGGGATCAGGAAGACGGGGGGGGGGTGTGTTTTCCAGCTTTACGGCTGCATATGGGAAATATGAGTCCGGGGTAGGGGGATCCCTGCGTTTCCCATTAGAGGAAAGCTGTTTGCTGCAGGGGTTCAGGAGGGTCAGACTCACGCCACCGAGGGCAGGACTTTCTGCTCCGGGGCAGAGCTGGAGGATGCTCAGCCCGGTGTGCAGAGCACTGCAACAGAACCAGCCCCCAGTTCACTCCAGTGACGCTCCCGTGTTGTTACTTGGCAGTAACGACAGCAGCGCCTCACATCCAAGTTCACCTTCTCCTTATAATATCTGAGTGTCCACTTCTGTGTCCAGTTCTGGGCTCCCCGGCTCAAGAAGGACAGGGAACTGCTGGAGAGGGTGCAGCAAAGGGCTACCAAGATGATGAGGGGACTGGAACACCTCTCTTATGAAGAAAGGCTGAGGGGGGACCTTGTAAATGCCTATAAATACTGACAGGGTGGGTGTCAGGAGGATGGGGCCAGGCTCTTTTCAGTGGTACCCAGGGACAGGACAAGAGGTAACGGGCACAAACTTGAGCACAGGAAGTTCCACCTAAACATGAGGAGGAACTTCTTTCCCTTGAGGGTGGCAGAGCCCTGGCCCAGGCTGCCCAGGGAGGTGGTGGAGTCTCCGTCTCTGGAGACATTCAAACCTGCCTGGAGGCGTTCCTGTGCCCCCTGCTCTGGGTGACCCTGCTCTGGCAGCGGGTGGGACGCGGTGATCTCCAGAGGGCCCTTCCAACCCTATGACTCTGTGATTCTGTGAGCCTAAAATCATCATAATGCTCTCGCAATCTTTATAAAAAACACTGAGTTTTACTCCAGCCTCCAAACGTGTTTTGCAGGCCCATCTATCAGTTTACACACTTGATTTTGGCACACGCAGTTTACAGGTCTGAGGTTGCCACGCCATTAACTTGACTTTTAGCCTGGGCAGCACCCAGCCAGCACATTGAAGAGCTGATCTATTCTAAATTATTTAATTCCAGTACCTGGATATGCTAAGCTGCATTAGCATCACTCCCTGCTTGGCCTATTTCACTCTGTTCAGACACAGGGAATTTTAAGATCCCCAAGAGCACTTTGGCATCTCATGTGCAATCTAGGTGGAATTTAGGCGCTTAAGTATAGCTGTACCAGCCTAAATTATAAAATCTTTAGGAATCTGAGAGACTTTAAAAGCTTTAGATTTCACCCAAAAGCAAAACTGGCCATGCAGGGATATGCTGCCCCCTCAGCTTTGCTGCGTGTCTCTGTGCTTCTTCCCTGGTGAAGTTGCCCGGGATTTACACACCAGGGATCCCTGCACTGAAAACTCGGAGGAACTTAATTCAGCAACCAAGTAGATGTGACACAGCCTATATAGCACAGGGATCACAGCCTTCTTTATCCTAAAAGCTTAGCCATCCTCCCTGAAATGGAGAAATCGGTTCTCCTCACTGGTTCCAGAGACTTGAATACACTTTTTTTTCCTGTAAGAGTGTTTTATTCTGCACTTTATAGATGCCTTGGGGTGAGGAAAATGCCATGACAGAAAGGTGCTTTCCTCTCCACTTGAAGCTGGATCGCTCCACGCCCAAGTCACAAGATTGGAGGGAAAGAAAAGGAATGGTATCTGACTCTCTGTGATGCTGAGGGGAGCCCTTGCTCCAAAAGCTGGTAATGTATTTCACAATGAAGAGCTATGGCGTAAAGAAATAGGCAGGGCTCATGGTGGTTCCGTATTGGCCACCAGCTGCAGCTTCAAAGGGACCCCATCGCACAGAAGTGCTGCCCAGGTGATAGTTATCACCTCAAAAAAACAAAACCCCTGTATCTGGGACCGTGCCCCCACATCAGGATTCCCCACTGTCAGCATGCTGGGTGTTAGGTGCCTCCAGCACCAAATGGAGAACTTACTTCGATACCAAATTCAGCCCTAATTCCGCTGTCACAGACACAAACCTTATTTTTAAAGGAGACTGAGCACTGCTAAGAGTTATGCGGCTTCATAAGCCCACAGCAATGTTCTATTTGCCAAGGCCTGCTGCCAGGAGCTGGATGTGGGCAAGATACAAGAGAGGAGAGCGGAGAGGAGCGGAGAGGGAATGTCTATTTTTTCCATCAGAGAACAGAATTGTAGCTCATAGTCTTATCAGAATGGAGATTTTAAGAGGTGCTCCAACCTAGTAATCCTCATCCTCAGAAACCACTTCCCTCTGCTAAGCTACTTCTTGACTGGGGCTGGCCTACATGTAGCCAGCCTAAGTGTTTCCGAAAAATCCCCCCAACCCATCCCATGTTGATCCAAAGTCAGTAGAAGCACAACGGAGTCTGCATGTACTCGTGGCATGGGTAAGTACTAGAGATGGAACAGTCTACCAGTTCTTCCCCAGAGCTTACAGAATTCTAATTCAATGGCAGAAGTTGCTGGCCTGAAAAATCGGAGCAGGTAAGACAAAAAGGTTAGGAAGTTCCTGTTTGAATTGAACAGGTAGGAAGGCATGAATTACGGGTAAAAGGAAGCAAAAACGGGCAGGAGGGACTTTGAGTAAGGGTAGATGAGGTACTGAGGGACAGGGTTTAGAAGGGGTTTTTGTCAGGGTGGGTTAATGGTTGGACTTGATGACCTTAAAGGTCCCTTCCAACCTCACCTATGATTCTATGACTCTAATCTAGGGCAAGAGAGATTGATGTTCCTTGATCCGATGAAAAGGACACAAACAGAATCGCAGAATCACGGAATCACTGAGGCTGGAAGGTGCCTCTGAAGATCATCTAGTCCAAGCCCTCTGCTCAGAACAGGGTCAGCTACAGTAGATCGCTCAAGGCTGTATCTGGTTGGGTTTTGTATATCTCCAACAACAGGCATTCCACAACGGGTGAACAACTTGTTCCCGTGCCACTCTGTAGTCTCATTCGAAGTCTCATATGGTTTTTTAATAACGACACCACCTAAATCATGCAATCAAGCACCTACTCATGAGCTGTTCAGCGCAGATGTCCTTCACCGAATGTTCACATTCAGCAGCATCAGCTGAATGTGGCTGCAACGCCTCTCAAGCCTTGGAGGTATAAGCAAGTGAGTATCAGTTTAGTCTAGGAAGGTGGTATATACACAATAATAATTATAAAAGGAAGTTAATCTATCAGAAAAAGGCTGAAAAGGGGTAGATAAGATGACTGAAATCATGCCTAGTAATGAGAGTCTTAAATAGCTCAATCAAATCAATGTAGTTTGTTCAAGAAAGAGTGGTTACCGTTTGATCCCAATTTGGGGAAGAAATGCCTGCTAAAGTCTGCAAAAGACACAGCAAATCCTGTGACAGAAAGTAGAAGATCGCTGCATTCTGTCAATTAATGCAGTATAGTGCACACAAAATCGTAATATTGATTGGCAAATTAAACAACGCCAGATCCCCATAAAGACGCTGGAATCCGACTGCGCACCTTGATAAAGTCACAGAACGGTGAGTGACACTGTTTTGGGCTGGGCCAACTAGCATTGTCTGAAGTCATTCCCAGGCACAGGTCGGCTAGAATGGGCCCAGGACCATTCCCAGGAGGCAGAAAGGTCATCGGTTTCGAAGACAAAGCCACACTGTTTTGTTTCCCGGTACAGATGTTGCCTGTGGATTTTGCTCTTATCCTGGGCGCAGACATGTAGTTGAGAGACAGACCCTCAAGGTGCCATCATCAGGTGAAAAGTGACTGTTTTAAAGGATTGTTAGGGCTCAAATAGAGTTTCTAATTCTGACAAAGAAAACTCTTGGGAAACTCTACTGGCCTGTGCCATGCAGTCAGCTCACCTAATGTTTCTTTTTTGGCCCTTCTTGGCAAAAAACATGACTGAGGGCTCAGCTCAGGGAGGCTGATGTCACCCAACCCAAGCCAGATCTCCTGCCTTCCCACTTGTTGCATGCTCTGTCCTCTCACTACTGAAATAAGATACTAAATTTCTTCAGGCAAGCAAAGAGAAACCAAAGGCAGGATTAAAACATTTTGCTGTGAATTTAATTGCTCCCTGGAGACCCCATTGGCTCCATCAGGAGCCCAGTCCTCTTCCAATTTTTCTGGGCACCTTAGATTACACTGTGGGGATATTTCATGCTGGTTTAGATGGCATTTCATTTATTGTGAAACCCTGAACTTAGCATTCACATGGGGCAGGATTACATCAACTGCTGAGTTACGAAATGTAAGAAAAGAAAATAAATGATTAAAACCAGAAGAGCTGACTTATCCCAAACCCAGTGCATTATTCATGTGTCGTTTAACAATAGCACGTTGTACCCAGCATTATCTTTCTGCACTTCAAATCAATGTAGATTATCTGTTTACACCCACAGCACAGTTCAAGTTTATACATCTCGACAGAGTCAATATTTGGGGATCATATTTTAGAACTGGTTTCTAAAATTTCCCTTCATTTTAAGAAAGCCGTCTTTAAATAAGATGGATGGAAGAATAAAGTTGCTACCTACTCACTTCTGAAAGGTAACGTGAAACTTCAAACAAAAAATGAACTCACCATGAAACCATATATAAATATTTGATGTAAATAAGTACATATATACAAAACAAGTTCCTGTTGTTGATGTAAAACAGGGTATAGCTTGACTAATTACTTGATGCTACCAACTTAGAATGTCCTACGACTTTATTTTTCATTTCCACAGGAAAAAAACAATTAAAAAAAAATCTGAGTCTTTAGGAGCAAGGGAATTGTTCTGAATTATCAGTTTGACAGTACGCGGTAATTCATTTTGCAGAGATAAAATGCTTCAATGTTCAGAGCTCTTTGGGACAAGAATATTGGATTTGGTTTGGTACCGTGTATCGATATCATTGACGTCCTTTGAAACCTGGAGGGGACTGTGAGTCTATGTTCATAACTGAAGAGAATTCATGTCTATCAGCAACAGTTATGTATCATTTAGAAAAGGAGCATGATTTTGCTATTTCTTTTTATCTCTGGCTGCTCTCTCCAGGTCTTCTCTTCTGGGAAGACTCAGGGATTTGAAGCTGAGCAGAGTACTGCAAACAGTGTATTTGGAAGGCACTTTTGGGTGCCTTCTCCTTCCTTCAAAATAAGTCTGCCATGATGCAAAATCAAGCATTTTTCTTAACAAATGCCACCTTTTTCAGACTCCTTGGAGGAGACGAGTTCCTCACATTCTCCAGGAGTTCCTACAACTTCCTTCTATCTAATGGCTCTTCCTGCAGTCTTACTTTTGGAAGCCCATCTTTGAGCTGAGACCTCTAGCTGAGCTTCTAGCTTTCACCTCCGTTTATGAAAACCAGACTCAGCGTTTAAGTTGAAGTCTGAGAGTCTGCTCATGAAGTTGTATGTTTTCAACAACCAAATCTTGTTTAAGCCGGTATTTACAACCTCAAGCACAGTAATTTGTCAATTGTTTTCTTCTGGATGTCTGCTCTGACTTGCATGTTATTGCCGGAGGGGTTATTTACAAAGTCTAAATTCGGTCTAGGGACACTAACCTCCCTCTACAGCTTCCCTCTACAGTACTGAAGGTAGCTGCCCCCTTGAAGAATTCTGTTTGGATGATAAATTTCATTCTTTCACTAAAACCATTTTGACATATAATACTTGGCTGTTGGTTAACCCACTCCAAGTGAGCAGAGCTCTCCCCCAGAGCAGCTAGAGACTCACCAGGAAGATCTGAGTCGAAGCGGTTATTCCAGTGAGTGTTTGACCTCAGAGCAGAATATGCACTCCAAACCCAAGACCATCTTGTACGCACAGGACGGAAAGAGGATCTTAAGACTTTTTACATCACTTTTATTCTTCTCTTTTAAGCACTGTTCAATGCTATAGACAGTTCGAGGCGTGAGTAAATAGT
This sequence comes from Rhinoptilus africanus, assembly GCA_013400135.1. Classification (NCBI taxonomy): domain Eukaryota; kingdom Metazoa; phylum Chordata; class Aves; order Charadriiformes; family Glareolidae; genus Rhinoptilus; species Rhinoptilus africanus. Next base: position 52,358 of record VXBO01012842.1, read on the forward strand.
TTGACACTACATTAATGACCAGTGACTGAGAGAGGAGGAAACAAAAACTCATCCAGCTTCCACACTAGCGCCAGTAAGTGTATCATGGGACTAAAGCCAGAAGCTCATATTTATTAAACAACGTCATCATTTGTTTGTAGCTGGTAACCACTGATGCTCATTCTGCATTGGTGTAAAGAAGACGACAAGCTATACAGCTGCGAGGAAAGTCAGGTGTGGGGTAAAGACACGTCGTGTCCCCGACAAGACAAGCCAGCTCTTTTCAACTGGGCAACAGGCTGCCCTCGCGGGGACAATGTTTTTCAAGTTGTTTTTCACCCTTCCCGAATCCGAAATGAAAGGCAGTAATTTGAGAAGCAATATGAAAACAAGACAAAGCAGAAACATAGCATGAGGTGGGATGGGAAAGATGGTAATGAGATACGAAAAGGTTAATTCAACATGCAAGCATGAAGCATATTATAGCTATTTTTTTCAAAGGTGTGAGGAGACAGACACTAATACGCTATGAGTGGAAAGGAAATGGCACCAAAGGGGCTATAATAAAAAGAAAACTACTATTATGTCAGGAAAAAAGAAGGATAAAATGTATTGCACCTGGTGTGACATTTGACAATGCAAACCTGCTCGTTTTTAAATACAGTGCCAGTGTTCCCAGACCTCAGTTTAAAAGCAGTATGAACAGCACCAGCCCTCTCATTTTCAAGGTTTCAAAGACAAATTCATGTCCTGTTATACTGGATATTGCACAAATAATCACGAGGGGACACTTGCTTGCAGTTTAAGTACTTTTTTCAACCATTTATTGACTGTAGTTTTTGGTAGTGAGCACCACTGAATTTTCCTTTGCATTTTGGTCCTGCACTCCATTTTGTCATGGTTCCTCTGGGTCATTTAGACCATGGTAAAAAGTCATACAATTTGTAGAACGGGCCACCCAGAACCCTACCACAAGAATGCTCCTGTGCAGTAGCTCTGTATCATCATCCTCTGCACGCCTCTGGGCAGACGTCATGCGGGAGAGCGGCTGAAGGGAAGGATGAAGTGGGAAGCAATGCATTGCAGCCACTCTACCCACCAAAACTCCTTTAAGACTCTCCAGTTCTGTTTAGCTGTAGCACGGTGGCAACAAAGACTTGACTGGCTGTGAGCCTACGCTCAGAAGTGTCCTGCAAGCAGCAAGGTAGCCATCATACCACTGGGAAAGACATCAGAAAGGGATCACAGTGTGTAGGGTTGACACCGTACCTGTCCAGATCCCTCCAGCAGCACTGGGAGCAAGAAGTTGAGCTCTTCAGGAGTCTCCCCAGCTTCACAGCTAGTCCTGGCTCTGCTCTTTGTCTCTTTTTCATATAACCTAGTGCTGATTTGGACTGACTCCTTCCTCTTTTGAATGACAAATCTCAATGGTCTCCACTTTGTGGGGAAATCCAGAAGCATGCTGAGAGGGAGCATCACTCCAACAGCACAGGTGACACTGGTCCTCCTCTTTCTTCCTTCACTTTGGTAGCAGGACTAGGATCTGGCAGAATTGAGACAGAACAAAACAGGCTGTGGGGTTGGTGATGGCCACAGCTGGGAACGTCTGGCATGCAGGGTTGTATGGAGTGGCAAACACTACAGGGCTCTTTAGAATATAGGGATGAGGAACAGTAAAACTCACCCGGTGCGGCCTCTGGTCGATCCCACTGACTGCATTCCTGCTTGTGTTGGCATTGTGTGCTTCACTGGAGGAGGGAAAGGCAGATTTGTTTTGAGGGGAGCTTGTTAGAGTTATTTAAAGGTAGACAGAGAAAAGGTTACCAGAGCGGGAGAGAAGAGATCAAGGTATTTTTATTACCAGAGCTGAAGTATACACTATTATTCTTTACCCAAATGGTTTAAACTAGTTGTGTTGACACCATGGAGTCTCTGGACACTGTTTGGGTTTACAAACATTGTCTAAAGGACTGAAGGGCCAAGGTGCACCCACTTCTATTCCTTCTTCCAGTTTCTCCACGAAGGCAGGAATACAGCAGACCTGGGGTGTGATACCATGGCTGTATATCCAGGGTAGACAGACGGCGCAGTAGGGTTCAAGGGCGCAGTCATATGGCACTAGAGGTGAACTCGATGGTTCTGCTCTGTCCCTGCTATTGCCTACTGTGTGACACTCATCAAGTCGCTTCCTCCCTCTTTCTGCCTCTGATTTATCCACTAAGACCATACATTTGTCAAGGTCTGACTGATCTCCTGCTATTTCTGCTCAGTGTCTGCTAACAATGCAGCACCTCTCAGCATCATTGTGATACAACAACAATAGTTTGAAGAAGGAGGCCAGTTTTCTTTCATACTAGGATTTGGCTAATTTTACTCTTACTAATTTCTAAATGGACCCACACTGGGGATTCAGAAATGGCAGGATTACAACTTAGTATTTAGAGAGCCTTGGAAGAGAAAAATAGCTGAGAGACTGAATCCTGTAAGAATATAGTGGGAAATACGAGAGGAAATTCATGGAGGTGCTTCTCTTGGATGGAAAAGAGGAGGTTTCCTTGTTCAATCTGAAGCACAATGTTTAATGGAGAAAGAAGACAGAAAGATTGGGAAACAAAGGCGCAACAGAGACTTGATGATAGCAAATCTCTTATTAGGTAGAATGGGGAAGACAAAACCTCTGCTCTACAATAAGCTGTGAAGGCACCAAGGGCACATTAAAACGACCCTGTTAAGGACAGCACTCAGCATAGCTGCCTCCCCAGCAACTACTAACACAACTACCCACTGCCAAGGCAACTTCCCTGGATCTTAACTTCATGTGAAAGATATTGCTTGGCTGAGTAAGGGTCCCGAGCAGCAGGGATGGCACCAGAAGCCCCAGGTGGAGACTGTCACTTTTGAGGTCTTTATCAAATTTGCAAAATCACGTTCAGGTCTCTTTTTCAGCCTTCAGATTATATTTCCGTGAGCAAGAGAAGTCACAGCTATTCTGTCTTGACTTCCTTTCCATGGCATCTTAACCCTTTAAGCCAAGTAGTGTTTAATCCTTGCTATATAAAACTGCCAAACTTCAAGCTGGCCGTAAGTATGGCACAGAGTAGGATTGTGAGGCAAAGAGGAGAAACTACTGTACTACTTTCTCGATATTATTAAATATTAGGCAGTAGCATTTTAATGGCTTGAGTTTTCCAAGTTAACTGAGCTGCAGCTACATGTTGCTTTCAGAGAGCACATCCTACACCTCTGCCAGGGAAGGTGCTTTAGGGTAAAATTCCTGGTACTTCACACCCTCTTTGCAGTGGTGCGAAATGCCCTTTGCAGGGATGTAAGGGATCATCTAAGTTGCAAAAAATAATTCCCACAAGGGTTATTAACTTGCAGTCAGGTGCTCTGCTCATTGCTCTTGATACTTGACAGGAAACAAAAGTGGGATCAGGGGGTAAGTGAAATATTTAGTGGATATTCCCTGTATTTGCACAGAGAAACATTCAGCTATTTCCTCCATGTTCAAACAGTGCTTTGCTAATATTGAGTTATCCCTCTGATTATCTTCCCAGGGCCGCTATACAGTGAAAAAATATTACGAAGACAAAAGGACTTGGAAAATCTATGCATCACTGCAGCCTTCGGCATCTCTAGGTAGGTGTGACACAAATTCCTCTGCTGCTTAAATAATCGTCTGTACATCAGAAAAAATATTGTCTCCCTTTTGAGACACTGGTTCAGATTAGTCTCTAACAGACCAAGCTGAAAAACAGCAACAGCAACTGTGACTACTTTCTGCACTCAATTACGCTGAAAAAACAGAGATGGACCTAGCCTCAGAGAAAAAAAAAAAACACGACGGTCTAGTGGCGAGGGCCCTGGGGAGTGCTGGGTTCAGTTCCTTGCCTTGCCACAGTCTTCCTGTCTGCTTTTCGGCAAGTGATTACATCTTTCTGGTCTTAATGCCCCAAAATGAAGCTCTGGATGTCAATAAAGCTTTCTTTTTCTCCCTTATATCCTTTAAATCGCTAGCACATTTTGTGGCAGAGTCCTGGCCTGTGCAAATCGGGATTTTCTCAGGCAATGTCCGGATGCGATTCCAAACACACCAGTGCACCGGGACCATTCCTGGTGGGCAGTTTCCCTCCCGTGTTGGGAGGGAAGAAGGTTGAGGCAGGTAGATCCGAGCTACGCTATGCCACCTGCCCTACTGCTCACGGCACGGTTAATGGCTTGTTTTGCTCACTGAAGCACAGAGTTTGGGGACAAAAGGGACTTCTTCCTGAGGGCCTGTTGAACTCCCATCAGCACATGGGGGCAAAGACCTCCACGACACACTTTGGCTTCTCTGGGCGGAGAGATGCTTCTCACTTGGAGAATCCCTCCCCAAGAGCATTTTCTATTCAGTCTGTGTTGCAAACATGTTTGTTTATTTGTTTGCAGACTCCATTTCCTCATTAGAAGAGAATCTCTGTATTCATTTAGAGGGAAGAATTCTATGCCATCTTTATCCATTACGGTTATTTAGAAAAAACTCTGACAGCATGAATATAACAGGCACAAAAACCATGAGGTAAATAAAGAACCATAATTATGACGCTTTTTTCACTCATCGTTTCTGTGATACCGACTTGTGACCACTTTAATGCGTGGAGTTGACAGGATAAAATTAATCTATTTTTGCCTGTAACTGAATATATTAAAATATTTGTCTGTCACATGTACTTAAATGGGTTTTATAACCCCAACATTAGAAGCAAAACTTATTTATTGGCTTGTGACTGAATGTATTAAAATCTGTCACATGTACTTAAGTGGGTTTTATAACCCTAACATTAGAACAGAGTTTATTTCAGATAAATAAAACAATTTAAAAGTTTCAGATCCAGTTTCAACTGGTCATGCAGACTTCTTCTAGAGTCCGTGGTGTAAGACAGGCACTCTTGGTGGAGAAATAAGCCCCTTATCTGAATGCGATCAGTTGCCGTTTGGCAGTGCCTACTGACATTACAGGGAGACTAGAGAGGTGTCTTGAACAAGGCACTGGCTTTGAGGTGGCTGGATTTGGTTGAGCTTAATCCTGTCCTGACAGACTTATTCTAGGCAACGCAAAAAGCCTCTAGCAAAGGGTGAACTGGAACCTAGGTGTCTCAAATCTTGAGTTAAGGCTTTAAACTTTGTGTATATTCTCCTCGTTTCCATTCCTACCAAAATCTGAAACTCATCAGACCATGCAACAGACATGAATCCTGCTTGCTATTTAAAATGGAAAAGTATTTTAGACATCCAACTTTAATATGATTTTCCCAAAGGTTTTAAATTACCACATTCTTCCTGTAGAAACACGATTAGGGCAATGATGATGTTAGCTTTTGAATGATCCCAGTTTGACTGTGAAAGTCATAACACACTGACCTGGACAACAGGGGGAACATGAGTTTGTCACTTTGTTGTTGCAGAAGAGTGTTGGTACCTGTACTGCTCTGCTAGTAAGGCAAGAGCGTCTTCTCTGAGACACTGTCCAGCCACAATAGAGTAATCCTTCCCAGAAACTGAAAAGGAAGATTGGACCAGTGGCGTGAGTAAAAGTATTAATATTGCAAAAGCACCCACAATGCCACAAAAATAAGGCAAATCCTTAAACCCTCATATTTTCTCTCCAATGTTTTCACTTGCCCCCAAACCTACAATGTCTTTTCATATTACTTATTGTTGATTAATGAAATTTCACGCTTCAGTAATACAGTTCGATAACGTATTTCCTCTTATCAGTTCTCCCTCTGCCTGTCTGGCAGAGAGGAAGAACAAACAGTTTGATGCAAGAAGTTTTGTCTACCTTGAATTCTTATCAAAGGTACTTTCAGTTCCCTCATCCCTAGAGGTAGTTTGTTTAATCCCCCAGACTTGCTACTGAGACGTAGGCTTCAGGATGGTCAAATGATGAAAGGAGAGAGATTGTATGTCAGGGAAACAGTTATTGATGGATCCATGTTCTGGTCCCAGTCCAGTAAACATTAGTCGCTCACAGGCACCCCTGAGAGCACAGTCAGGGGCAGGCACTCTCCATACGAACCATCATCCCACCTCCCTTCAGCTGGAGGTGACCTGCCCTTCACAGATCATAACGAGAACCTACGTGATCAGTTTAAAATAGACTCCCTGACCTCCTGCCTCTGCTGAGCCAGCTGCCCGGATTGCTGGGGCTCTTTGAGGAAGGTGATTAACACTCACATTGGATGGCGAAGCTCTTCTTTGTAAACTCCAGACCAGTGTCAGCCTTGGATTAGACGGAAAAAAGGGATTAAGTATTAATTGCCATGATAATGAAGACTGTGGACTAGATCCACCAAATCAGAAGAGACTCAGGTACTAAGGGAAGGTATTGTTACACTAACGTATCCAACAGGATACCACATACACAGCCTTTACGACTGAGTGAGCCCCCCTGTTAGTCTGTGACTCACTTTATTCTGCCAGCTCGGATGCAAGAGTGGAGACAATAATAACAAACAGAAGAATGATGTTATCTTAAATTGTGGCACCCAGCTGCTAAATTAACATATGCCGAAACCCCAGGGTTTGCAAAGCCCACTGAAGCCAGTGGAACGACTCCCGTTGACCTCAGTGGGCTGTGAATCATTCTCAAAGGGAAATGGAGCTCCAGTTCCAGTGGCTGCTCTCATCTCCACGAAGATTACTCTTGGGACAGATCCCATATCAGCCATGGTGTTTGTTGGGTGATAAACCTATTTGCTGCCGATAAGGCAAAGCTTACCCTCATTGTACTCTGAAGTGGGGATGGGATGATTTCATCTAATCCCATTAGACATCTACATCTAAGCCAATCACCCTCTGCTTCTTTGGTACTCCATGGTGGGAAGTCAGCATTTCATCTGCAACTCATCACTCCAAAATGGACATCTGAAATAGGTCAGATGACTCACACTCTAAACGCCTGTTTCTTCCCATTGACAATAAAGGGAGCCTGAGGTAATTTTCTCAGAATCAGACATTGAAATGTGGTTGGAAGAATTTCACTCCAAGCCTCTTCATTAGACCAGCTTCAAAAATGTTGTGGTTTTATATCTATTGCTAAGTCGAACAGCTAAGGCAACACAAGATCCTAGTGGAGACAGGTTCAGGTAAACCCCGTCGGCTTTGAGTTGTCTTGCATGAACTACAGAGCTTTGCCTCAGTAGGATTTTGTATCAACAGCTCAAAAATATACCAAGTTTTTTCAGTGACAAGATAGCCTTTGGTGTACCCTGCTCTGGTTACATATTCTAAATGACAGGTCCAAAATGGTCTCAGGTATATTCCAAAGATAATAATATTAAATGGACAAGAGGCTTCAAATTATTGCCATCACTTTGTTCTCAGAAAACTCTCATTGCACTGGTGAACAGTATAAGGTGAAACTCAGCACCAAATTCAAATCTAAATGTACATGTCTATAACAAAGACTAAGCTCCCGTTATTCTTTGAGAACTAGTCAACAGTGGCAATAGAGACTGGAAAACAATTCACCTACCTAAAGTGTAGGTACCTACTTTAGAGTGACTTGGACTACACTCTAGGCTCTGTTGGCTGTGGAAAATCCCTCTCCAAATCAGGGATTTAGCCACCACCTCCAATGTAGTCACCACAAAAGAAGATACCTAAAATTAGGTAATTGCAGGTGAATCCCATCCAATAGAAACTGCCCACTTGGTTGCCCAGTAATAACATCCTTACCTGGACCGTATGCCGAGAGGACACAGTGTGATGGGACATGCCGTGTCCTGGACCACTAGAACTGTTATGTCAGGTTATAATGAACTAATAAAAAGATAAAAAGAACCCAAAATAACCTTTGAAGCAACAATTTCATTTTGAAGTGAAGTTTCCTGTGCACATACATATATGTTTTTTTAAAGCATTACTTTTTTAAATGGGCAGGAAAGTTTTTATACTTGTGGTTTTGTTCATACTGAGATTGAAAATAAATATACTCTGCAACTTGGACATTTGCCATGAAATGGAAATGCTGAATTTCAGGCAGCTCAAATAAACTCGATAAAGCCCCGCAAAGATGACGTGTACAACATCTTTAGCACAACCAAAGCCATAAACTGGCTCCACAAAGGGGACATGCAAGTACGACTGCCAGTCTTTGTTGTGGCAGTCTCATCCCCTTCCCCCAGATGTTTCTCAGATGATAGTCCAGACGCACCAACATAAAGCTTCTCACAAAATTACCCAAAACATAATAGAGTCCTCGCGTATTTGAAAAGCTCTACTCAGAAACACAGCTTCTAACTTGGCACTTGTCCTCACAATATTCATGATTGTCAGCAGCTATTAAACACAAGAATAACAATGACTATTTCCATAATAGCTGTATTTTGAAATCTCAGAGCACTTTGTGAACTTAACAGACTTATCTGAGACGTACGGCTTCATATCATCTATTAGGGAATGCGGCTCCCTGCGGGGCAAGAACTGGATTTCTAGTCTCAAAAATTCTATAAAGAAATACAGACGAAACATGAATACGGACTTCTGAAAATTGAGCCCAGTTTGGATTTTCAGATAGGCTGAATATGAGTTTTGCTCTCAGAATGTGCCTAGAAACGATACTTAACCTTTGAAAGAGAGGAAAGATTTCTTTTTAATGAGCGGCGTAAGTAGGATTTCTCTTTTTTTTGCACTAGAGAGATGGCATAAAGTTCTGAAGTACTGCTCTATCAGGCAAAACGGCTGCAAGGAGGCAGCATGGGCAGGAGAACTGTCAGTGCAATAAACAACATCAACTGCCTTTCGTGATCCCGTTGATACAGCACCGAGGTGGCACCTGGGACACCAGGACCGCGATCCAGTTTTCTGCTTGGGCAAGAGAGTCCCCTCTGTGTTTTCTTTTCTCCATCTCTAAAATGAGATCTCTCCTTTGTAACATCTTTGGTGAGAAGCCTGTCCAACAGAAATGGGGTTTGGTTTGCTCCTGAGTGAAGCGCAGCTACTCCAGGTAACTTTAGCTACAGAGATGTCAGTGAGAATTTTGCCACTTCTGGAATATATGCTAAATGCAGGAACGGCAAATGACACTCTGGAAAAACCTCAAATGCTGGTTTTTTCTGCCAGGGAATGAATGAAGTGTCTTCCTATAGCATGTTACAGGTTGGGCTCTGGTAAAGCATCACAAACTAGTTCAGAGAACTAGTGTGCCAAGCGAGTTTTTTCCTAGCCCCTTTCCTTGGAAATCTCCTTCAATTCAGTGTTATCTGAACTCTGTTTTTTTAAGAGCAATGCTTGCTTGTGGGTCTCATCTGTGCTTATTTACAACATAGCCACGGCAAATATAATGCCTTTTGACTGCTAAGTCACCCTAGTAATCATCCTGCTCTAATGAGAAGTCCATAACGCTCGGTGAATGCCTCAATCACTTCTAACACGCTGTGGAACTGTCACTTACGCAAGGCAAAATGATGGAAAAAAGAGTATTTTGTACTTGCATTAATGGAATTCGCTTGAAGCCAGACCGGGTACTCCCCAAGATGCAGGGGAAAATCAATTCTGGAGAGAATTTTTGTACCACATAAAATGCCTCTCGTGTTTTTCCATTATTAAAAGTATAACCTAAACTATTCTAGGATGGAATAATTTCAGCTGGAAGGAAAACAAAAAATAGGCTGGGAGGGACCTGACATGTTTAGCTGGAGAAAAGGTTGCAAGCATGAAAAACTCCGACTTCTCCTTTTCCATCATTTCCCATCATTTTCAGTCTTGTCAGCATGAATAATATAGTTGAGTTTTGCTCTGATTATGAAGCAGCTGCGGAATACATAATATTGAAAAATAGTTGGAAAATTATTTATCTATTTTGTTTTCACTTGAGACACTCCTCCCAATTGCAGAAAAGTAACCAAGCTGACTATAATTCCACAAGCCACATCTGATCAGCACAGAGTTCAGGCTTTGGAGGGATTTTTTAAGACATCTTTCGAAACAACAAAAAAAGTTACTCGTCTGTTATAGTCAGACAAAATACCTCCTTATGTAGTCAAACGAAATATCCTTTTTTGGCAGCCCAGAACTCCAGACTCTAAGGTTTCTTGTTCTGCACATACCTGCTTAGTCTCTGTTCCTGATGATTAGCAGACTAAGTTTGCGGACAGAAGCTTCTCAGGAAATTATGGAAGTACATTTGGATGAGAGTCATCTAAGCTAGTCTGGATCCCATTTACACACCACAACAGGTATTTCCAGGTGAAAGACTCACTTTCTTTTAATGTAGGCATCTAAAGGTCAGATGGACCACACATTAAAGGTGCCTGTATCTCTTTTATCCTTAAGAAGGCCATCAGGTGTCTAGTTTAAAGGAAGCCTTATGGAAGGGTAGCTAAGCGAGGTAATAATACATTGTTCTAAGAATTGGCTAAAGAGAAGAAAAAAAGGTGGGTCAGGTTGTGACTGGCCCACTTTAATTGTATTTTGTAGCAATCATGATCCTAGATGACTTCGTTGGTGAGGTGTTCACCTACTTTAGTAAGAAAATTAATGTTTTCTGGTCTTCCGGTCTGTTTGTTTTTCTGTCTTGCTCTCTGTCCTGGGAAATTGTCCCTGGCCCATGCTGACTCCTTAAATGTGCCTGGAAATGGCTTAGGACAGTTTAAGTCTGCCTGGATCCAAACCAGGCCAGTATCTTGTGGACAATATAGATGGATTGAGTTCTACTGCCTTATGCAGGCGACTGTCACTGTTTAATTTGTTGGTATAGCCTGGTAGACACAGAGAGAAGGATGGATGGATGGATGGATGGATGGATGGATGGATGGATGGATGGATGGATGGATGGATGGATGGATAACTTCCAAATGGCAACTGGGATCTCGCCATTCAGTTTAGGAGGGTAAGAGAAATTCAGAACAGGACATGACCAGATCACACCAAAAGGCCTCCAATTAGCAAAAAACCCTCTGCCACATGCAAAAAAACCATGTCAAGACGAGCTAAATGGTCAAATAATATCCAGTCAAAAGTAAGCAGAACATTCAGGGCATGCTCTAGTGGCAGAGTCTGTAGGGTGGTTGGGTTTTTTTGTTGTTTGGTTTGGTTTGTGGGTTTTTTGGGGGTTTTTTTGGTGTGTGTGTATGTTTGGACTCGATGATCTCAAAGGTCCTTTCCAACCACGACAATTCTATGATTCTGTGATTCTCTGCTTTGACTGAGGGGCTTTAGCCATCAAGTTCTGTTTATCATGTTTCCAGATCTGCCTTCCATCCCTGTGCCTGTGAAGAACTCTTCCATAAATAAATCAAGTGCAGTTTATTTTATCTGGTATGGTTGTTTTATTTTGAGTTTTTATAAGTTCATTAGGGATACATCAAGACTAAATAAAGGAACTTTTTATTGTTATTCATGTTCAGCCAACTGAATTGATCCTGCAGCCAATATTACCAATGAAGTCTAGGGAGAGATTAGCTGACCAAACGTAGCAGGTAGACTGCATTGCCATAAATAAAAGCATTGAGCCATTTGAGGTGTCCTGATTTATCTTGCCTGGGCTACAGATGCCCTTCCAGAAAGGTTCATTTTCCCATCATATCTGTCATATCCGCCAGCCCACGCAGATGTCTCACATGCCCTGTGGCACCTCAAATGGTTCTAAACACCTATTTTTAGGCAACTGAACCATATCTATAGTGGCTGATCATCTTAATTACTCCCTAGGGTTTACCTTCTATAACAGGAGCTTCAACATCTGCTGCACCTGTAGACACATGTGGTGTAGGTATCCTCATCTGTAGCTCAATCTCATTTTAAGGGCTTGAGTCAGTTCATAGATGGACTTCTGTGATACGGGAGACATCTTCATAGGGCTGGCCGAGAAGACACAATTAGGATACCTGCTCCTTCTAGACCAGGAGGAGAAGAACCAATAGGGCAGCCCAGTGCTTCTCAATCAGCCCAAGGCACCTACCTATGTGCAGGTAACTGGACTGAGCCTCATGTCTTAATCCTGACTCCACCAACAAAGCTCATTGCTTCTTGTCTGTAAAACACGTATTTTAGTCTTACACGCTACTCTGAAGAAAAATTCACACAGATGGCAAATCATTAAATCCCTTCCATTAAGCAAATACACTTTCCATCAGCTGTGGGTTACCCAGCAGCTGACAATTTGGCAGCTATACATTTATTTTTATGATTAACCTTGTCAATCCCCAGACACTTGCTTTCCCAAACAGCTGACCTTTTCCTACAATATAATTTTTGACAAGTGATGGCTCATTATTCTCTGTTAAACTGTCAGTATTTTATGTTCTGTTTTCAAATTATTATCGAAGGCAGAGGCATCAACAGCCTATAATAAGATTTCCTCACGCTTTCCACAATAATGTCTTGCTATGCCGGAACTTTCAAGTTGAAATTACCTTTGCCACGTTTGTTTCCCATCGATATTTTTTCAGAAAGGTTTAATAATAAAAAAAAAAAAAATCAGTAATTTCCCGGATCAATGTTAAGAAATATTTTGTGTATGTAAAATAATAATAAAAAAATACAATCAGTCATACACTACTGCTGAAAAGCTCTAGCATTTCTGCGCTTTGAAGCAGGAATTTGAAATCAAGCCACACATGTAACCCTGGGGACAATGTTATGTCTTTGGTTGTTTTCATTATGTTCTCCCAAATGCAACACAGCTCTGAGGCCCTGGAAAAAACAATTTATAAATGCTCAGGAGAGCCTTAGCTTGAAAACTGTATGGTCCAGTGTGCTGGCACTGCGCTCTTCCCAGCACAGATCCCTTTCCCACCATCCCTTGGATCATTAGGCACATCCACCGCGAGGTCATCAGGGCTGAGCAGGACCTTACCTTCCCTGTAAAGATTTCTCCAAGAAGCTGCAGGTCACCAAAGTGCTGGTCAGTGATACCAAGAGAAGAAGGAACTGCTGGAGCCTCTACCATGCAAAGAAAAGTGTGAACTGAGTCAGACAAAGATTTCTGAAAAATAAGGATAATACTGGGAATGAAAAGGTTTAGGAGAGAAGGAACAGGGAAAGAGAGCAGAAAGAAAGATGAGAATCCGTGAAATGTAAAAAGAAAACTGGCAGGTAGGAAAAAGGGACAGAAAACTGGGAATAGAAGTAAGAGTAGAAAGAGAGAGCAGATTCTGCAGTATTTCTTGCAGAACATGGGCAAGAGATGAAGCGAAGTGGATGGTTCATGCAATTTAGCGCACATTTAAGACACAGGATCTCCAGGACTCCCTCCCTTCTAGGAAAACAGGAACATTTGGTATCATCTCTTGCTCCTCTCTCAAACTGCAACCCAGAATTTTTGGCTAATTGTTCAGATAAGAACAGGGAACAACGTTTAGTGGTCAGTATGTTACGAGATCTCTCTGCATACCTTCAAGAACGGCAACTTTGGTATCAGACTCATCTGTAGGTGCGGCTTTATAAAAAGCAATTCTTTGATTCAGAAGTTCTCAGATTGGTGTCCTTGCTGGCAGAGGTTCTTTGCCTTTCACATCAGAAAGGCACAAGAGAGCTGTAGGGAGAAAGAGATAAACCAGTAGAATGGACCGTGCTCAATTTACCAGAGAAAGGGCTGTGTATTTCCAGGTTTTCCTGAGTTCTACCTTGGATTTGCCTCCTGATTTAGAGAAATGTGGTATATAGCAATAAATCAAACTCTGTTTCCAATTACCAAGAGCTGCAAACACTTACATAGCAGTACTGCACTGTTCCATTTAAGCAAGGTGAAGAACCTGAAACACTTTGCAAACAACAGTGACCTACCCAAACCTGCACGAAAATCCGGACTGGAAATCAGACTTCCTGGCTCCCGTGCCCTAACCGTAAGAACAGAATTTCTTCCCTAGTCATAGAGTTTCAACAAGCTCAAGGTGAACTTAATGACAAGGAGATCAGCTCGGGGCAGAAAGTATTGAAAAGAAGAGCACGCTGGGGACTTTGTGTGATTCTCTCAGTCTCCGTGGGCGTTTGGTGTGAGAAGGCTCTATCCCTAAGTGTTGCTCCATTCTTTGTCAATGACTAGCTCCTCACTGATGTGTTTTCTTCTCTTCCCTCTGGAGCAGGCTTTAGTGAAGCTGTTTGCAAAAAAAAAAAAAAAAA
>VXBO01012842.1:66917-80446 GCA_013400135.1 Rhinoptilus africanus
TACAGCTCTAGATCCACGAGGATAAAACCCCACTGCTCTAGAAGCAGCCTGGGCATCTGCACTCTCAAATTACACATTTCAGGTTAATAACTTGTGTTAGTTAAGGTAAATCTGGGCCAACATTCTGCCTCCCCCTCCAGCCCCTTCCCCGCCGAGACATCAAATCCACACTTCAAATTATTATAGTTTATTGGAGATTATTTAAGTTTCTCATAGAATCGGTGAGGTTGGAAGGGACCTTTAAGATCGTCAAGTCCAACCATTAANTCTTCTCCAGGCTGAACAACCCCAGTTCCCCCAGTCCTTCCTCGTAAGGTTTGTCCTCCAGACCCCTCACCAGCTCCGTAGCCCTTCTCTGGACACGCTCCAACACCTCCATGTCCTTCTTGGAGTGAGGGGCCCAAAACTGAACGCAGTAAAGTTTTGGTGTCCAATATATTGTGTCCATAGTGTCCAATATATTCCATAAAGTTATTATCTTCTATAAACAGAAGATACTTATTTGACTGCTAATCAGCACAGGCAAAGTTTCAGTACAAATCAACGTCTGGTTTTTATCTTGCAGACAGAAAGCTGTAGGTTGCTGGGTTGTTGTTTTTTTTTGTCAAAGTACATTTTTCAAAAACATCTCATATGCATTTTCCTGTTTCTGTCACTGCTGCTTAGGAAAGCAGAGGAACATTCATTGGCCGAGACACAGACATGCACTGATAGTCATAACCGAAGCTCATAAATAAAGATCTTTGGCTATTAATAATTAGTGGCAACTCCTCCTCCAGTTAACAGCGGATGGGAAGATGGCCTCTTTCTCCCAGATTTGCCACAGAGTTAGAAGGGAGAGATGCAGGAATCACAGATTCCTTACAAGATACTTGCCCCAACTCTTTTTTCACGCTGGAGGGTGGGCATGAGCACTGCTGCAGGCAGATTTCTATCACTCCCCTGGAAGCTGAATTTGCAGAACATGGTTTTGTGCAATGGGTGTGGAAAGGCAGCTTCATCCTTCCCCAGACTCCACATCCCAGATTTATTCTTCAGCCATTGGATGATAACTTTATTTGCTGGATTGCAGCATCAAGGGGAATAGGCTGAGAGCTATAGTTTCTTACTTTAAGAAAAACTGGAACTATTCACTTTCAAGGAAAAAGTCTTGACATTTACAGCTTTGTAAAGTTTGTGCAGAATTTTGCAGGGTGTTTTGTGGGGGAGGTATTTTTCAAGTAAGGTTGCTTAAAAGTTTATGCTTTAGAAAAGAAGGAATGGAAACAGATATTAAACTCCTTCCAGTGGGAATATATGATCCACTAAAACATTCACAATTAATGTTATCTTAGCCTCATTTTTTGCATTTGTCTCAGCTGCAGACCCAGGTTATAAGAAACAACAGCTGTCTGAGTTGTGACATCCTTTTTACCTGCTATCCCCTGCATTTTTAAAATGCAATTTTGGAAGTAGCTCAGAGAAAAAAGAGATCCAGCAAATGGCTGAAAGAGAAATCACTACACGAAATCAGCGTACACATCACTGAAAATTCAGACATGACCCACAACCCAAAAAAGAAATCCTGTTTGCAAAAGATTTCTTGCAGTTTAGTCTCTTTAAAACAGTTGGGGCTTGTGCATTTGGAAAGTCACCTATGAAATGGGAATAACAGACTGTGGGATATTACCTTTCCATTACCTTTGACAATTACAACTGACCTGATGTATTTGTCCACCTAAATTTCTGCCAGAAGCTCAGATCTAAATTGCCACCTCTTTTCACAAGAGATGTTTTGGACCAGCTGAGCAAGGACTGGACTATTTGTGATCTCTGGCCTATTTCCAGTTTCTTTCATTGCAGAGCCTTTCTCAGCGCAGACAGGGAGCAAACCCGTGGCGGCAGAGCCCTCTTGTGGAGAATCCGGCGGTTCTGGCAGGAGGAGACTATTTTTGTTAGGTTTTTTTCTGCACAGGATGAACAAGAAGGACGTCCCATGGATTGCTGTGGCAGGAAAAATGTAGGCAAGACAAATCCCACTCACCCCAGCGTCTGCTTTACCCAGCTTGGACTATCAACAAGTCTTCTTACCCCAACAGCTGAAACACAAAAACCAATATTCCTCCTGTTTTTGCCTAATTCAATTCTCCCAGATGGGAGGGTTTTGACAATGCTCCTGGTGAGAGGTTTTGCCACTTCTATTTGAAAATATAACCACACCATCTGCATTTCACAAACTGCACCAATGTTTCTACATACAAGGGCAGGAGAAAGATGGGCATTTCGGTTATTCATTCTAACCCTTGTGGAGTTTCATGGTATCTGCTATGAAAAGGGAGCTGCAATCCTGCCCTTAGGAAAACCAACTGTATTTTAAAAAAAAAAGCTCCTAGATCCTTATGAGGTTCAACAAAGCCAAGTGCAAGGTCCTGCACCTGGGTCTGGGCAGCCCCTGGTATCAACGCAAGCTGGTGGATGAAGGGATTGAGACGAGCCCTGCCGAGAAGGACTTGGAGATACTGGTGGGTGAAAGGCTGGACATGAGCTGGCAACATGCACTCACGGCCCAGAAAGCCAACAGCATCCTGGGCTGCATCCAAAGAAACGTGGCCAGCAGGGCGAGGGAGGGGATTCTGCCCCTCTGCTCCGCTCTGGTGAGACCCCACCTGGAGTCCTGCACACAGATATGGGGCCCCCAACAGAAGAAGGACATGGACCTGTTGGAGCAGGTCCAGAAGAGGCCAAAAACATGATCCGAGGGCTGGAGCCCCTCTGCTGTGAGGACAGGCTGAGAGAGTTGGGGTTGTTCAGCCTGGAGAAGAGAAGGCTCCAGGAAGACCTTATAGTGGCCTTCTGGTACTTAAAAGGGGCTTATAAGAAAGATGGGAACAAACTTTTTACCAGGACTTGTTGCACTAGGACAAGGGGTAACGATTTTAAACTAAAGGAGGGTAGATTCAGACTAGATACAAGGAAGAAATTTTTTATGCAGGTCGCCTGGAGAGGTGGTAAATGCCCCATCCCTGGAAACATTCCAGGTCAGGTTGGACGGGGCTCTGATCAACCTGATCTAGTTGAAGATGTCCCTGCCCAGGGCAGGGGGGTTGGACTAGCTGATCTTTAAAGGTCCCTTCCAACCCAAACCATTCTATGGTTCTGTGAATAAAGGCTACTAACATACCTGCTTGAACAGGAAAATCACTCCAGATAGTATGCACCTGGCCAGCATTTGCAGAAGGCAGAAAAGCACAGCAGACAAACTTAGAAGTTTGGGCACATATTTAGTTTTGGACAGTATTGACTTTCTCTATCGTCTTTTAGTTTTCTAGTGGTTAACGTTTCTCTGCATATAAACCAAATTTTTGCAAGCGGTGACTGGCTACGTGCCAAAGTTAGCAGGGATTTGGTTGAAATTTAACTGAAAAGAGAAGGCTGCACCTTGTCCTTGCTTTTGTCTATATCCATGCATGTTTTGTTCAGGCCTAATCAAACATTGTTGTACGTTAAACACGTTACACTTTTACTTTAATACAACCCACAGCAGTACTAAAGGGACCTACGTACACAATGCCTGCCTGTTGACAAAAAAAAAAAAAATACAATGGGTGCAGCTGCAGGTATGTCAGGAAGCAAGGCACTTGAGCTAAGGCCTGTAATTAGGTCCTTACAGGCTAACACCGAAAAAAACAGATAGAAATGAAGTGCATGTTTTACAGTTTTTACTGCATTACTATGACTATTATAGAGATTTCTTGTGCATGCAAGCACTCTACGTGCACTCTCTTTCCTCTGTGCCCGTTAGGCATACATGCTCAGCCTTGTTACTGGCTAGACTGGAAAACACGGAGCTGCAGCTGCCTCCCATCTAGTGAATTACTGGATTCAGCAAACCCTAAGGCTTTTCTCTCAGGCTTTTGTATGAGGGATTCAGTGCATCCTTATCTCGTTATAAGGGACCACGAGTTTTTGGCAGCACTTGAGAGCTCATCAGACCAGGTGAGAACAATCTCTTCAGGGCAAACATGACCAATGTTACTCACATCACTGGTTTACATCTTAGCTCAGTTTACCTTCCTTTGCTACCTTTTCTCTCAGCAGCCCCAGAGAACGCACAGTTGGGCACTAAAAAAGGAACAAAATCATAGAATCAGAGAATGGTTTGGGTTGGAAGGGACCTTAAAGATCATCCAGTCCCACCCCCCTGCCCTGGGCAGGGACACCTCCCACCAGCCCAGGCTGCTCAAAGCCTCATCGATCCTGGCCTTGAACACCTCAAGGGATGGGGCAGCCACAGCTTCTCTGGGCAACCTGGGAGAGGGGCTCACCCCCCTCACAGTTAAAAATTCCTTCCTATATCTAATCTAAATCTACCCTCTTTCATCTTAAAACCATTACCCCTCATTCTGTCACCACACTCCCTGATACAGACTCCCTCTCCGCCTTTTCTGTAGGCCCCCTTTAAGAAGTGAAAGACTTAAGCCTTTGGGCCTAATGACACAATTACTTTGATTTTTCCTCAGTTTATAAGTTGAATTGGGAAGGACCTGGAACTAAGGAGCAAGCGAGAGCAGGACTCAGCAGTCTTTAAGCCCTGAGAAACTGTTCACTGACCAGGAAACCCCTCCTTCCATATGCCCTTCAGGAAAGCAGAACAACTTCTGAGCTCAGATCCTCACCAACACACTCTGAAGTTCACTCCTGAAGCCATCTCTGAGGGATTGTCCATGATATCAATAGAAAGAGAGGTCTGGGTAAGCTGGAGACATTGTGGCTCCCCTTCCTCACCCAGCAAATATGACCTCAGACCTGCTCAGCAAAAGCTTCTTCTCCTTGCACACTCTCGGACCTCCACCTCCCCTCCTGAGCTGCAGAGCCAAAAGGAAACACAGGTTTCCATGGCCAGACTGTTTTTGTTGTCCTAAATCTGGGTTCTTAACCTGGTGTGCGAGGAGCTTATCCACCCGTAGAGCTGAAACATGTGTTTACTTAATGCCTGCAGAGAGATGGGTGCTAGGTGGAAACGCCATAAGGCTGGCCCCCCCTTGGCTCATATAACGTAAGCTTTTATATTTCACACAAATCAACCAAATGGCATACTATGCTTCTCACGGGGGGATCATGGTTTCACGATAAGCTCCTATCAGCTATTTGTATTATCGCTTCAAATTATAGTACATTTACAAAAGCACTACATATGCTCAGTGAACAGGGGTCTGACCTGGGAGGTTTACAGTTTTAACATTTGGAGGTATGGTTTCCATGTTACTATGAGCTTAGCTCACCTAAAGGACACATACTTTTAACACTTTATAAAGCAACTTCGCAGTTTTAACAGAATACTCGTTTTCCCTAGTTCAGCTCCTTGTATCTTTTTGCTACCTGCAGGCGAATACAACACACTTGTTTCCTTTGACTGACTAAGGTCTTTTCTTCCTCAGCAACATCTTATCCCCTTTCCCCTCACAAGCCTCTCTCGAGTTTCTGTGTGAGGAAGGAGCGCTCGTGGCACCGAGCCCGCTCCTACCGCCCGGCTGGTGGGCTACCTCATCTTTTTGTTTGGCTTAAAACGGGACTAGATTTCGCAGAGCTTTCGAAACCCCCTCAAGTTGTTACCTGAAATAAAAGCCCTCGAAACCAAAAGTAGTTTAGAGAGGAGATATTGCTTTATTCGACGTTGGGTACTCGGGGGAAAACCCACAAATCTAGCACACCTTAGCGGGGTATTCAGCCATTATTTATACACAAAATATTCTCATTATTACGCCTACCTANATTAGGCCGCGCCCCCATCGTTCCAGCCAATCAGGAGGCGGCAGCCGTGCGCACACCCACCCCCGGCCCCCCGCTCTGCCCCCTGGGAAACGGCGCGACGTGCAGCACCGCCCCCGCCCCCTTTGTGCGCCTGCGTGAGAGCGCGGCGCACGCGCGGCGGCGGCTGTTGGATCCCTGCGCGGAGCCCGGCCGGGAGATGGCGGCGGAGCCGGCGAGGACGGAGCCGGCGAGGACGGAGCCGGCGGACGACAGCGGTAAGTGCCCGTTTACGCTGGTGAGGAGCCAGCGGGGCTCCGGCCGGGCGGGAGCTGAGGGAGCGGGNGTGTTTAAGGAAAGGGTAGATGTGTTACTGAGGGACATGGTTTAGAAGTGTTTTTTGTCAGGGTGGGTTAATGGTTGGACTTGATGATCTTAAAGGTCCCTTCCAACCTCACCGATTCTATGATTTCTTCACGTGTTTGGGAAATAGTATTAATGTTTTCTTTTTCTGGTTCCAGAGTCGGACGTCTTTGAAATTGTTCTCCCAATAACCATCTTTGTGCTGAGTGATGATGATTTTCTGGAGGATGAGGCAGAGGAGCCAGCAGTCTCTGTTCCTGAGTGGAAGGAGGAGGGTGACTTAAACAACACTGGTTACCTCAATAGCAATGTGACACCTTCAAATCACGGTAACAGTGGAAGCATTTGTGAGGAAAACAAGACTGCTACAAATAAGGATAATGGCATGGAATGCTCCGAAGAAAAATGCGTCACTGAGAGTGTGTGTAATAGATCAAAATCACTGTTAAATGATCAATGTGATACCAGCGCGGATAAGTGTAGTCAAAATTATATGTTGCCTACATCACCTTGCACAACAGAGCTTACAGAGATAAATGAAACAAGTGACAGAAAAGGATGTGATGGTGATCATGGCTTTGAGAAGATTCCTCCTCTCCTCTCTTGTACTGACAGTGAGGGTGGAGGTGAGACCATAGAGACAAGCAGGCAATTGACGTCAGCAATATCCAAACATGAAGAACTTGTCGGTGTTGCAACTGTTCTTTCTGATGGCAGTCAAGAGAAACAGCCAGACATCCACAAGGAGGTGGAGACAGTTGTTGAAATGGAAGGTAAACTGTTAGAAAGACTAGTGCAAGCATTTAAGAAATCTGGTAAATTTTAAGTTTCTAAAATAGGTGGGAAAAGGTACAGGAAGAATCATAGAATGTGTTGGGTTGGAAGGACCTTTAAATGCCAAACTTATTTGTTTTAGCATAAGTATTGCAACTTAGATTAATATATACAGCAGAAAAGGACTATTGGCTGGAGTGTGCTTAGTTCTTTCACAGACCCCCTTGAAAAGTAGTGAAACCGCAATAAATTGGTACTGTTTCATTCTGCTGCAGTTTGCAAAAGGGTAGCCTTTCATTAGAGAAAAGGATCTGAAAGTAATAATAATAAAAAAAGCAGGAGCACCATACTTGTGAGAATGGAGCCCTAGCAAAGTTTGATGACAGTACTTTCATTGGAATTCTGGCGTAAAAACATTGCGTTAAAAACTGTAGGGAATGCAGTGTTGTCCTGTGAAATTCAGAGCTTTGAGTGAAAAGAGGTGGTGGAAAGAAGGAGGCTCTTAACTAGGATTTCTTCTCTTAAAGCATTATTTAAATGTTAAAAGGGGGGAAAGCATGGGGAGAGACATGAGGAAAGAAGTGGAGATAGGGAATTATTAAGGAAGCAAAAGGAGTGAAGAGCAAGCAAGTCAGTAGATAATTTGGAATTATAACTACCAATTAATCATTAACATTGGTGGTCATATGAAATGTCATACATGTGACTTTATCCCCCAGTAGGCCCTGATTCTTCGAAGAACGGAGACAACGAAGCTACTAATAGAAAAAGAAAGAGAAGCAAATTTGAAGATGAAACACCGAGTTCTCTTTTGGAACGTGGCTTGAAAGAGAAAACGGAATCTAATTGTTCTGCTCCAGTTCTTAACGGATGTTCTTCTACTTCAGAAGAACTGCTAAATGATGTAGGGAAACTGGAGATAAATGCTTCCACTTCTGCTGAATCAAATACTGCTGGAGAGCATATTTATAAAACATTAACTCCATTTCCTAAAAAAAGACATCAGCAACAACAAGTTGTTTCTCCTCATGCAAGTCCAAAAGAATTGCAAAGCCAGCAAGAAGGTTTAGCACGGCTAAGTAACAGTGTGACCATCACACCTCTTTCTAAAGCATCTTATTCTGTAAATAAGCATGAAAGATTGAATTTCAAGTGCAGGTTTTGTAGTTCTGTGTATAAATACAGTGCACATCTGAAGAAACACATTTATTCAGCTCATAAAGACAAGAAAAAACATAAGTGCTGCTTATGTAAAAGAGCCTTTTTTTTTCCTGTCAACCTTAAGAATCACCTTAAATTTCATAAGAAAATGATTAGGGTGCAAAAGGCAAGAAAAAATAGAATGAACGCCAGAAAAGTTAGGCAGCGAAAATCCGAAGAAAGAAAATCTGAGACCAAGAAAAAAGAAAGTAAGTATGAGAAATTTTTCATCAAAATTGAAAGGGACTTCACACCTCTGGGTGTGCCAGTTAGTTTTTCCTGCAAAATTTGTTTCTTTGCTTCATCGAGTCCTAGGATTTTTATTCATCACATGAAGGGACATAAAGAGAGACCACCTTACCAGTGTCCTCAGTGTGATTACTCCTGCATTAGCTTATCCTATCTGCTAAATCACATGTACTGGCATGCTGGGTATAAGCTCTACCAGTGCAGGTTTTGCACCTTTTTTTCGTTATATTTTGCGAGCATGGTAAGGCATAGCTACGTACACACAGGGGCTGAACCTTATTCCTGTGAGTTCTGCCAGGCAGCGTTCACCAGCATCACAGACTTAGAGAGGCACAGAAGATTACATGCAGACAAAGAAAAGCGCCAAGGGCAGCGACTCGACTTCGTAAGTGGAAGAAAAAGAACTCAAAGACCTTTAAAGAATTATACGTGTGATGAGTGTAACGTGGTGTTTTACACTAGAGGACACCTCAGCTTTCATAAGAAATTTCATAAACAGCTTAAGTCTACTGACAATGGTTATACGAATCGGAGCGATGAATATCATAAAAGCAAAATACGCAAAGTTGATGGTGATTCCCAGGACCATGTTACTCCCTCTCTTTCTGGTAATGAAAATGATTGTTTCAGTGGTGGAACACTGGCTTCAGACTTCAAGCAGGCAGGTGATATGCGGGACAATAAGAAAATGTGCTCTGGAAAGAAGTTCCTTGAAAACAGTTGTGGAAGCAACAGCGTGCGTGTTACTGGGAATAGATCAGGAGTTTCTCTGAATTCTGTCATTTGCAAAGAGGAACCTCTCTTCAACTCCAGGGCCTCTCATTCACAAGTTCAAGGTGATGATGCGTATCATAGATTTGTGGAAAACTTAAAGGATACGTGGCCTTCCAATTTGTCTACTTTCAGAATGTACAGGTGCCAGCGCTGTAGTTATGCAACTGCTGTTCACAGAGACTTTCAGCTGCACCTAAAAATACATACAGGTGAAAGACTGTTTGTGTGTAAAGAATGCAATAAGACATTTAAAACAGCAAACCATTTGCAGAAGCACAGCCTTACTCATGTGAAAAATGGACACAAGTTTGGCCGTTGCCTCTATGAAGGTAGCTGTTTAGAGAATCTTGGATTGTGTCATGAAATGTATGTAGGCACGTGTCCAGAAACGGATTTGGGTTCTGAAGTGTGTAGAGTACAACCTGATGTCCAAAGGGGCAGAGAAAATGCTTTGCTAGCACAAAGTCAGCCACGATTCTATCAGTGTGCGGAGTGCGAGTATGCTACTTACATTTTAAGCAACCTTGAACTCCATGTGAGAACTCACACGGGGGAGAAACCTTACAGCTGCAGCGTTTGTCAGAAGAAGTTCCGTACTTCCAGTCACCTGAAAAGACACCGAGTCACGCACTTTAACATGGAGTATCTCAAGTGCAGGCTCTGTGACTATTCGACAAACAAATGGCTGTCCCTGAAACAGCACCTGGCTTCGCACTCTTGTGAGGAAGGCTCGTCCGCTGGCTGCCTCTACGAACAAACGCAGCCGCCTGTCAAAAGGTATGCCTGTGAAGAGTGTGGCTATTCCACAGCCTACAGTGGAAACCTGAAGCCACACTTGAGGATTCATACAGGGGAGAAGCCGTTCAAGTGCGACCGCTGCGCTGTGGCTTTCCGCACGTCTAGTCACCTGAAGCGCCACTTGCTGACTAAGACTCATTTGAAGCTGTGCTGCAGGAGGTGTAAATTTTCTACGGTAGATAAACGCGCTTTCCAAAAGCACGTGAAAACACACACAAAAAAGTACAAGTGTGGAAAGTGTAAAGTGACGCTGCCTACCAGAAAACTTTTGGAAAAGCATAAGCGGCAGCATGAGCCTGGAATATAAACTTGGAAGTTGCGAGTTGGCACTCAGTTCTGGAGAGGTTTGCATGTCCTGAAGTTGTTCGTTGCTTTACATTCCCCAGCTGGCCCCAGAAAGGTGGCTGGGTCCAGACAGTGAAACTCAGGGGACTGGTTTGCTCCAGGTTCTTCTGAGAACTTCAGTTCGAGCACGGGCTGTGCTAAAGAAGATCGTGGAGGCACTTTTTCATGCCCGAGCAACAACTTAATGCCATGAAATCAGTTATGATTTCGCCAGCATTCATCAATTTAGTTATTCTATGCCACTTCTTTTCTTCTAAAAAATCAATTAAAAAAAATAATCTCGTGTCTAACTGAAAGAATGTTTAAGGGGAGGGAAGGAATTGCGTACTATGTTGTATAGTAATAACTTTTCATTTAAAAATCGTCACTGTGGAGGCTTAGCGCTACCTCCCATCTGCTGAAAGTTGCATTCCCTACTCCCGGGTTCTCTTGTGATACTTGCAATAACAAAAAAAAAAAAGTATCTTATAAAATTAAAGGAACAGACGATTTGTATTATCACTGGATAATTGGGATATGAAAATGTTTTCTATCTGTGTGTGTATATAAAGGGTTTATTAGGCAGTTATGTTGTCTGTACTTTTGATAATTCTTTCAGTAGTCTGACAGAAATGATATTGTCCTTAAGCAGATATTTTATGATACTGAGAATCTTTAATTTAATCTTCATCAGTTTTATGGAAAAGACTAATTAATGTTAATCTAGTGTGCAATGCCTTATCTTTTCTCAGGCTGGTAGTTACTGTGCTCTTTGTTTCTTAAAATGGACAATACCATACTTTCCAAAGAAGTTCTTTCTTAATTGAACCACTTGCGGATATATTGCAAATACTACTTGGTTACATTGAGAACCTTAGCGGTATCTTGAACTGTGAAATTTATTTTGTTAAGGAGCTTTACTGTGCATCTGAAATACCATCTGTAAGGACCACTTGTGCCGAACGGCTGTTGTTACCTGGTATGGTGAAGACAGATTGAGGCTTCTTCCACTCTATGTTCAAATTGAAACAAATCTTTGCTTGTTTTAAGGAATTGTAGGATGCTCAAAACGCTGTGTGGACATGGCTGGCTGTAGTGTTGATAACAGCGGCGCTGCCTTCTCGTCTGAGGGAAGACGGTGGCAAAGGGCTGGTGCCAGCTGTCCCCTGATGTTACAGTTCAGTCCATGAAACAGCGGAGTAGATTTACAGCTTAATTTAGGGAATGTAAACATGAACCTAGTGCTGCTTTTTTACTGCTCACGGATGTATGCTGTTCTTTATCAATAGAGATAGGTTGCCCAGAGAGGTGGTGGAGTCTCTTTGGAGATACCTCTTTGGAGATACTCAGAAGCCATCTGGATGTGGTCCTGGGCAACCAGCTCTGGGTGGCCCTGCCTGAGCAGGGTGATTGGACCAGAGGACCTCCAGGGGTCCCGCAACCATTCTGTGATTTGGGACACAATTTTCCAAGAGTGGATTGGAACCTGTGAATAGCTGCACTTATTTAAAGCCATCTCAGCAAAGGTGTTTAAGTGGTTGAGTTCTTTGTAGCTGCAGTAACATCAGACAAGTAAATACCTGTGACTGTGAACCCTGGTGGTTCCCGGTGGTTTTGCTGCATGTGGGAATTCCCCATTTGGGAATGAGTGATTCAGATCTTAGAATGACTGAGCTGACCACCAAATACAGTTGTGAGAAAGAAGAATGTAACCCTGATGTGAATAAAGAAAAGCAGTTCTGGGAAGCATTAACACAGTTATGCAAACGTGGAAGAATTTTTACCTGCGACACTGTACGATTCCGATCATTTCTCTGAAGAAAAATTCAAAAGAACGGGTGAAAAGAGGAAAGAAAAATGTGAAGAGAATTGTGTATCAGTGAACGCTGTGCATCAGGTTAGGCCAGGATAGTTAAATCTGATAGAGAATAACTATTTAAAAGTATGGTGTACAGTGATGAAGGAGGAGCCCCATTTAAGGAGGGTAAATTCAATGAAATACATTTTTAAAAGAGTTTGTAAACAGCCTGAGTTACTTACAGTTGTAAGAACCACAGAAGACATTTTCAGATGGAACTTGATGAGTTTGTAAAAACAGTTATTCCAGGTGGTTGCCTGTAATAAAAACGAATAAAGTGGTTTATGACTGATGAGGTTCCCCTCTGTTCCTTCCACAATGCACTGCACTTTTAGGGATTAAAAGGGATTCCCAGTCTGCCCAGTCAAAGGAATTTAAATGTAAAGGCTTATTTGTTTTAAAATAAGGATGTGGGCTGTTCTCGATTTTATTTTTTTTTTTGCTAGCTAGAAGTGTAATATTTTTTATTCTTGCAGAGTTTTAACGAAAAGCAAAGCCTTTCCTAAATCATACTTTTGGGGTTTCTACTTCAACCCCCCCAAAATTGGCTGAATTTTCCTTACGAAAATATATAGAATTTGGACAAAACAGTAAAATACAACAGGAAATCACAGCAACGACAAGCAAGTTGAATGAATAGCTGTCATTTTTCTGCTGAGCACCTACTAAATAAGGGAATAAAAGTTAAATACAGGGTGAAGTAGGTGAACATAGGTGAATTGGACTGTGCTGCGGTGTGGTTAACCTCCAGCCGGATTCACCTACAACAAAAGGAAGAAAAATATGAAAGTTTTTCATTATTTTACTGTATATTTCAAGGCCAGGCTGGATGGGGCTTTAAGCAAACGCGTCTAGTCAGGGCAGGGGGGGTTTGGAACTAGCTGATTTTTAAGGTCGTTTCTAACCCAAACCATTCTTTGATTTTATATTGTTGTTTTCTACTATTTCCATTTCCATTTGGCCTGCAGGAAACGTGCTTTTTTCCCCCCAGATTAGCAAAACACGCTGTTAAATGCGACACTGGCGAAATATGAGGTTTTTCCTCCCGCTCTCCCCTTCCTTCCCCGTTTGGGGCCGTGGGGGAATTTGTCGGAATTTGCTGAATTTCAGCGTTTTTAAGGGCAGGCGGCAGGCCCCGGCGCCGGTCGGTCCGCCGGCCGCCAGGTGGCGCCAGCCCCGAGAGGCCGCTGGCCGGGCTGCGGAGAGTCCGCGCATGCGCAGACTCCGCTCTTTGCCGGCGGAGGGCGCCTGCGCGGGGTTTTGGGCCGGCCCCGCTGAGGCGAGCGCCGTTTCTTTCCTCTCCCCGCTTTCTCCCTGCCGCCTTCCGAGCCCTTTCGCCGCCAAGATGCCGCGGATTATGATTAAAGGCGGCGTGTGGCGCAACACCGAGGTAGGGCCGTGATCGCTTGAATATCGCCGCCGCCCCCCCACCTTTCCAAGGGCTGGGACCTCAGCGGCTGGG
>VXBO01012844.1:666-24847 GCA_013400135.1 Rhinoptilus africanus
TGATCTCCAGAGGTCCCTTCCAGCCCTATGATTCTATGAAATGCAGTAGCTATGGATGTTCATGCAGTAGGAACAGCGCCGCATCCCATGAAGGTGGCAAGTGTGTGGCAGGAAAAGGCTGCCACTGATACCCTGGTGCTTTTCCAGTGCCTTGTTCTAGCTTTTCCTATGGGTATCTTAGCAATCAGATTGCTGGATTGTGTCACAGACTTTCAGACTTTAACACTGCTACTGCTGCTGCCATCACCCTCTCCCAGCAGATGTGGAAATACACAGTCTCAAGTGTGGAATGGATGGGAGGGTTCCTCTTAGCCTGACTTGTGAAATCAGTAAGTTCCTCTGCTAAAACTTCCCTTTGCTAGTGATAAGTGTGGTTGTTTTTCTCTGATGGCCAAACTTGATGTTTCTAACCGGGAAAGATTTCCACCTGGAAGACTTGGCTCTCCATACTGCATAGGCAGCCAAGACAAGGCAGGCATCCCCTTGGCTTTGGACGTGAAAACCCAGGTGGCCAAAGGCCAGGATAAATAAATACAAACTGTAATCGGACCTCTTGAGTGCCTCTGTATGCTTTAATAAGCAGTACTGAAATGGATGAACAGTATAACAAGTGTCATCTCTCTTGGCCTAAAAACCATGTATGTTGCAATTGTGAGCTGGTGTCTTCCTGGGAAGCAGTGATGGAGAATGGAAACTGGGATATGAATTTTTTTTTTTCTTTTTTTGAGAGGTTCCTTGGAGATTTTGATCTGTGGAATCAAACTTTTGGACAAATCTGTTCCCAGGCATTGAACTTGTGTGGCGCAAAGCTGTATGGAAACTGAGGCTAATCAGTCATCAGAGGAGTCAATTTACAAACTTGACTTTTGCCAAAATCTGTAGAAGAGAGCGGCATGGGTCATAGCAAGTTGAAACAGTCCGTGAAGCGTGAGAGAGGTGGGGGTTTTTTTTGTATATTAACTTAGCTGCAGGGTTAGCAGTCTTCTGCTGCTGCTCTTATCTTTGGCTTTCCTAATATGCCGTATGGAATAAACCACCCCTGCAGTGGCAGTTTTTTAGCATAAGGGTGATAGGCATGTTGCTAGTTCTTGATCAGATTTGGTTTCAGAGCAGTGTTGAAGAGAGCGATTACACAGAGCGGTGCAGACCTTCAAAAATAGCTCGCTGCTTCTTTATTTGTGACGGCCCATATCGATGAAGCAGTATTCGGTTAGATTAGAAGTCATAACCCATGCCCTCTCCTATTTCTGGCTTTATTAGAGTTGATGAAAAACAGGGCATGTCACTTAACTGAATAATTTTCTAGCAGTTACCTGCACGTGTTTAAGAAGGAGGATTTTGTGAGCAGTGGCATTGGGGCTCTTCTGTATTTTTGCGAGGGCTTTGTCCTGGATGTGACTCAAGAAAGGTGCAGCTAATTGCTTTATCTCTCAGCCTGGGCAAAGATCTTAGTGAATGCGGTCACATCTCCAAAATGCTCAGAAATACCCAACTGTGGCAGGGAAAGTTGTTAGTGTATTTTGACTGAGAACAAATACAGCAGATTGAAGATCTCCCATCGAGGAAAATGCTCTTTGATATTGGGTGCACCCTCAGTAAGTTCGCAGACGACACCAAGTTGGGTGGGATTGTCAACCTGCTTGAGGGTAGAAAGGTATTACAGAGGGATCTGGACAGGCTGGATGGATGGGCCGAGGGCAGTGATCTGAGATTCAACAAGGCCAAGTGCCGGGTCCTGCACTTGGGTCACACCAACCCCATGGATGCTACAGCCTGGGGGCAGAGGGGCTGGAGAGCTGCCTGGGGGAAAAGGACCTGGGGATGTTGGTTAACAGTGGCTGGATGTGAGCCAGCAGTGTGCCCAGGTGGCCAAGAAGGCCAACAGCATCCTGGCCTGGATCAGGAATAGTGTGATGAGTAGGACTAGGGAAGTGATTGTCCCCCTGTACTTGTCACTGGTGAGGCCCCACCTCGAGTGCTGTGGTTTGGAGGGATGTGATCTTTAAGGTCCCTTCCAACTCTGACTGTTCTATGATTAATAAGAGGACTAGAGACATCTCTGGTTTTGTGACTGAATTTCTGGGAAAAAAATCGTTTGTGCTTCACATTAAGACTCTCTTTTTCTGTTGATGCCCCGTGAAGGTGACCTATAGACTGCTGGCTCCTTTCAATGCTCCTCGCGCTGGAGGCCAGGACCTCCCCTGCTGCCAATCTGATAGATGCGTTGGGGTTTTTCCCCCCATTTGCAAATAGCTCGAAGCATCCAGTGTTGCGGTATCCGCATGGACTTGATTATTCAAAAACGTAATTTGTGTCTTATAAGACTCAAATTAAAACTTTTTGAAAGAATGATGGAAAGTGTCTGTGCTTCAACAGCACTGTCGTGTTTGAGTTTCTTACGTTGCTGGCTCTGGTAGAGGTTTAAT
The DNA here is from genome assembly GCA_013400135.1 of Rhinoptilus africanus. Taxonomy (NCBI): domain Eukaryota; kingdom Metazoa; phylum Chordata; class Aves; order Charadriiformes; family Glareolidae; genus Rhinoptilus; species Rhinoptilus africanus. Next base: position 3,093 of record VXBO01012844.1, read on the forward strand.
GCCATAAATGAACAAGTCAGACTTATATTTTATTCTTTTCTTACTCCCTACTGTCTTCTCTTGCCCTACAGCTGCTTTTGACAAATGGTAGGTGTAGGTTTCTGAGGAAATTGGGAAAGGGAGTATATGATTATAAATTAGAAAAATTTTTCTTGTGGGAAAGCAGATGTAGCAAATGATGGTTTAGGGGGCTTTGTAAAATATATGTTATAGCTGGCTGGCACTCTCCATAATCTAATTTCTGGACTGTTATAAAGTACTGTGCGTTCAATTTTTTTGGAATTTAATAGGAAAGTCTTGGATTATTTTTTCTTTAATAATAGGTTTGGGTCTTTTACTTCCAGGATCCTACCTCTCACTTATTGCCAGAAGTGTTCTGTTCTGTTTTCTAAATCCCTGGTAGTAATTCTTAGTTTAAATTTAGTCTCATTGTAAACTAAGGTTGTTCTGGCAAATAAGACTGTGGGCATTTATTTCTCTTGTGAGAAGTAGCTGGATTATTTGACTGCTGTAATCAATTGATGTATTTATGGCTTAAAATTCCATACATGAAAAACCCAGATGTGTCTGATAGAAGCAAATAGATATTTGGAGTGTAGGATGGAACTACAAAATCGTGTATCGAATGTCTAATAAAGCTGAGACCCTTTCATTAATGTAAATATAAGCATATGTTAGTTTAATAGGCACAACTGTCACTATGCTCCAGCTTTCAGGGGTTTTTTTTAAAGATTGCAGCCAGGAATGAACTTGCTGTATAAACTACTAAATCACTAGGCTAATTCATGACCAAGAGGGGACACCTCAGCGTGTCTTAAAGGAAAGAGCTTCGCCTGAACCTTCAAAGATCGCCTCAAGCCTACTGCAAGCTGAAAGAGAGCAAATACGTTGTTACGGCACGTTCTCATGGTGTAAAGTCGTTATGTCAGACCTCTGCGGTCTTGAGGGGAGTCGGGAAAACCGCTTGATCTTGTAAACAAGGCAGGGATGTTGTGGCAAAGAAATCATGTCATGGTGAAGTCGTCCAAAACTTGAAAACCCTTTTTTCTTTTTCCTCTCCAAACCCATACCCAGGTTTGGAGAGGAAATTAATCGGCAGAACATTGTATGCTAAAATTCTTGCAAATCTCACAGTCAAGGTAGAAAGTAGGGCTTTTTGTGGGAACAAATTTATGTCAGACTAAAAAAGCCTTGAAGAAACACCCCAAATATGGGATATTTCAGCAGCTTGGGGAGCTATCAAGTGAAGAGGAGAGATGCTGAAATTTTCCTTGCTGGTTCTTTGTAGATCGATTAGGGATGCAGCTTTTGGTGGTTTTCCCTTACCATACAGGGCTAATTTTCTTCTATCCCACTGTCTCTTAAACTTCCAAAGGAAGGGAGAGTATTTTGTTTCCTCTTAGTGTTGCTCATCTTGGAAAGCAGGTGATATGGGCCTGAAAATAGAACACCACCTTTGTGTATCTCCACCTCCAAGCTGTATTAGGGTGATAAGGAATTTTAACGCCTGTTTTGCTTTCCTGCTCTTTCCCAGGCAGCAGCGCGGAGCTCACCTGATGTTGGACAATTGCACAGCAGCTCTCGGGGCCCCAAGCAACAGCAGTAAATCTGTCACACTTAACGTTCGTGTATTACTCCGCTCTTGGCTGACAATGGCTGCGAGCTGCTGCGGAGGCACCAGAGCAGCCTGCAGACACAGGATGACGACACTGTTGGCTAAATTATCTCTTTAAAAAGGCTTGAGTTTCTGCTGTAACTGGCTTGGCTTTCCTGGCTGCCGAAGGAAACTTGGTAGCAGGCCAGTGGCCTCTTGAAGCCCTGAATTAGCTCTTAAAGTGCTATGGAAGTGCTAATTTTAATAATAAATCATAAAAAACCCACCCCTTCTTGAACAGTCTGCGTTGGCTGATAGCACATAGCTTATGCCATCAGTTGGCCCATCGTTGTCAATTACTAAACCCAGCCGGATTGTACTCAAAGCACGGATTGTGCTAACTTTAGGGCTGTAGCGTTGGACTTGCATTTAGTCTAGAAATGGAAACAATATGCAGTCTGTTAACGTTGAAGTTTCTCTACATTCCTTATATATAAATTTTAATCCAGATTTATGGCCCGAACTTGCTGATCTCCATTCGTCGGTGCAATCATAATTGCCTCCACCAAAGTCTGTCTTCTGTGGGCAGAAAAAAATGGACAGAATTTCCGTGCTGATGTTCTTACGGCTTAGTTTAGATTCCCGTTGTTGGATGACCGAAGATTTCCATGTGGGTGCAGTGGGGGCTTTTTTTTTGGCTGAGGACAGGAGATTTCTGTTGATAGTTGCTGCTTTTTGTGACATGATGTCCCTAAAATTTTAATCTTGGAAGGCTTGTCTTTGGATGTGGTCGTGATCTTACTGCTGCCGTTTTAAAGTTCTTGGAACAACAGTGAACATACTGGGATTGCAAGAAGGAAAAGTTACTGATACTGGTTGTCGCGATGTAAGTGGCGCTATTTGGCATCAAGGCAGCCAAGTTTAACTGTAGGGTGTTTTTATATTGTAAGAAATGCCTGAACGATGTTTGGCTCAGAAAGAAAACCATTTCTTATTAAAAATAGACTTGGTGGCTGAATTATTCTGTGTGGCAGTCTGTATAGGTTAGGAATATACCTTTCGATATAGAGTCACCAAATTGAAATATCCCCAGGTATGTACTGGTTTGAGAAGTCACTCCGAGTAGAAGTTTGTTCCTTATACTTGGGCATGGGCAGGAGAACCTGAAGCCGTTATAAAATTTGCAGGTTGTTAGCTGAGGATCACTGTGAGGAATGACATGGCAAACGACCCTTTTAACGATTTATCAGTTTCGTAACCACTTTTTTGGAGAGTAAACCACTTTTCAGCAGCCAGATTTTGCTACCCGCGTGGTGTGATGTGAAGACTTGTAGAATTTCTTTCTTAATCGCATACCAGCCTAAATCAAGAATGTTCTTCCAGTATAAAATCAGGTGAAGGGGAGGGAAAGGGAAATGTCACTCAGTTATTACTCTTTACCTGTAAGTATTAGCTTTGAGTAAGGCTTCTTATGTCTGGAAAGATAATGTCCAGACTTTTGGAAGGAGGCAGGCTGGAAGCTATTGAAATAGGAAACTTAGACCCTGCTGTATGATGTGACAGCAGAGCTCTGAATGATGTTCAGGATGGGCAGCAAACCTTGGCTTTGACCTGCATAACCCTGTGTTACGTAGCTGACAGCCTCAAGATGCATCTGGGAAGGTGGGTGGTATAAGTAGTAGTTCCCAGTAGGAAATAAGTGTTTCCAGGAGGTCTCAGAACTCCATTAGGGATGTGAGACCAAGCCCTCGGGTGACCCAGTGCTGTTGTCCTCAGCAGTTTTACCTCGGGTAGCAGCCAGCAGAGCCATGCTATGTGAGATGTGATTTGGATGGGGTACAGCTACTCCTAAAAAGCTCTTGGGCTGCTTGTGCTATGAGCAGTCTGAGAGGCTCTAAGGAAACCGAAGGAATCACTTGGATTTTTGTTTCAAATCATACTGATACAGAGTGGTGTTTAGGAGAAGTGATTGGGTGAAGGAATGGAAGGTTCTGGAGCCCCTACTACAAGCAAGATATGGATGTGGTGGAAGGTGTCCAGAGAAGGGCCACGAGGATGATCCGAGGGCTGGAGCACCTCTGCTACGAGGACAGACTGAGAGAGTTGGGGTTGTTGAGTCTGGAGAAGAGAAGGCTCCCAGGAGACCTTATTGTGGCCTCCCAGGATCTGAAGGGGGCCGACAAGAAAGCTGGGGAGGGAGTTTTTAGGATGTCGGGGAATGGTAGGACTAGGGGGAAGGGATTAAAACTCGAGATGGGTGCTTTCAGACTGGCCGTTAGGAAGAAGTTCTTCCCCCTGAGGGTGGTGAGACACTGGCCCAGGTTGCCCAGAGAGGGGGTGGGAGCCCCATCCCTGGCAGTTTTGAAGGCCAGGCTGGCTGGGGCTGTGAGCAACGGGATCTGGTGGGAGGTGTCCCTGCCCATGGCAGGGGGTTGGAACTGGATGGTCTTTAAGGTCCCTTCCAACCCTGACAATTCTAGGATTCTAAGGTGTCTGATGACTTAAATGTGTTCACTTAGAGTTACGCCATTTAAAAGTCCTAAATCACAATGACCTTGTTTAATATTACTAGCACTGCTTGCTTTCTGTTGTCCATGTATAATCTCCTCTTCCTGTATCTGTTTGTTGGGCTAGGTGCTTTAGGCACTGTCCTTGCACTGATTGACCAATATGCAATGTGTGCTGATGAGTTGAGATGGGATGCTGGTGTGAGAAGGAGTAATGCTTTGTGGTAGCTCATACTTGAAGGATGTAGCCTGGTTATCTTGGTCTAGCTGCCTACAGCCCATTACAGAATCATAGAATGGATTGGATTGGAAGAGACCTTAAAGATCATCTCATTCCAGCCCCCCCTGCCCTGGGCAGGGACACCTCCCACCAGACCACTCCAAGCCCCGTCCAACCTGGCCTTGAACCCTTCCAGGGATGGGGCACCCACAGCTTCTCTGGGCAACCTGGGACAGGGGCTCAACCCCCTCACAGCCAAGAATTTCTTCCTGAAATCTCATCTAAATCTCCCCTTTTTCAATTTGAGGCCATTACCCTGTGTCCTGTCATTACACTCCCTGCTCCAGAGTCCCTCCCCAGCTTTCCTGGAGCCCCTTGAGGGACTGGAAGGGGCTCCAAGGTCTCCCCGGAGCCTTCTCTTCTCCAGGCTGAACCCCCCCAGCTCTCCCAGCCTGTCCCCACAGCAGAGGGGCTCCAGCCCCCCCAGCATCTCCGGGGCCTTCTCTGGCCCCGCTCCAACAGCTCCGTGTCGTTCTTGTGCTGAGGACTCCAGAGCTGCATGCAATACTCCATTAAAACTCATTAGCCAAGAACTTTAAATAGCAACACCTCAATTGCTTGTAGATCTGGAAGAGTTCAGAGAAGGTGAAAGGAAGGAGCTGAGTAGCCTTTTCGATGTGTTGTAATGCTTCGGTCCTTGGCTCACAGCAAATTCATCGCCTTGCTTTAGTAGAATCAAGCATTCCTGTGAAGAGGCAGAGGATTTTAATTCTGGCGAAGGGGAGATGCTCATTACAGCATGCATTGGGCTTGGTCTTTCCGTTACGCTTGCCTGGCAAAGCTCTAATGTTGTACAGTAGGTTTTGACCATAGTTTTGCTGTTCCAAGTAGACCTCGGTTGGGTGAGGTGTTCACCCCAGCAGCACGGCTGCCTGAAGAATGTCCTCACACAAGGAGAAGCCGTTAGCAGCGGAATTACAAATGGGAAAAGGAAGGTTTGAGTTCGCACACTTTAAAACACAGTGTGTGACTGCAGACTAACACTGATTTTTCTAATAAATATGTTAAATTCCGCTCCGTGGTAATTTTAAGACAGACGTTAATGCCTCTTAGACCTGTTTTTGCCATTGCTTTCCTCTGCTTGTTTTTTTATTTCCCCCAATAAACATGTCAAACAATTAGTTTTTCCTTTTCACCCTGAAGCCAGGGTGAATGATCAGAAACACATCAGCATCTTTTTTCTACCCATTTCAAACTCGATTCATCTAAAAAAAACATACTTCTGTTACAGAAGGGCCCGTAGCGTATTTGGGGATACTACAGGGTGGCTCATGCTCTTGTCCTGGGTAGCTGTGTGTTGTCTGAAGCGTATTTGAGCTTCTTTAAAGCTGGCCTCCATTAACAATGCTCACGGTAACTGTCATGAGTGTATCTGTCTTCATGTTAACTGTGTTATGACTTAATTGTTACACAAAATCCCTATAATTACCTGCTCTCTCTCCTACAGCTTTGCCTTATCGACATCTATTGAAGTTAACAAATGAAGAGGACAGTTGGTACTTGGTTGAATTTAGAGACTTGCTGGTTTGCTTTAGACACTCATTTCTAACCTGTGCAAGTTACGATTCCTCTCCCAACGTTTCATTTCACAGCAGAAGCTGACACTCTGAATCCGTATTGTCTCCGCTGGTTTTGAGACGGTTGCTGAGTTCTTCACTGGGACAAGTGCGGGGATCCTTTAGTACGGCTCTAACTTCTCTTTTCCTTACAGGCTTCACAGAGCCCAGTGTGCAATTAAACAGACTCAGGTAACTGTTCAGAAAATAGGAAGGGAGATTGAAGAAAAGCTGAGATGCACATCTACAAGCAACGAACTGGTAAGTTTGATTATTTAAACCCATATTCTACAGGTTTGCTGAAGCATCTGGGTGATGTCTTGACCATAAGCTTGTTTATTTTCTTTTTTTTAACGCTTGAACTCTTTATTTAAATCCTAAATGTGACCTCATAGTAGAAGTGTAATGGATTTTGAATTTGTGTGTGTTACTCAGGTGGACTGATAGATTTCTTACCCTTTTTTTTAACCTTCATTTTGTAGGATTGCATTTATACTATGAAAACATAAACACTGCACAGTGCATGAAAGAGGTTTGTCAGGAAACACAAACTTTTAGTGATTTAGATAAATCTTGACAGGAACCTGTGGTGGATTTAGTGGGGTGAACCTACTGGCTGGATCTTCTTGCTCCCTTTGGGTGAACAGAATTAGTGCAAAAGCTGTCACTCAAACGACACATTGGTTTTTAGCAGGAATTGTATTAGATCTTGCAATAGCTTTTGACAGTTTGTTTTACCTGTCCTCTTCCCCTTTCCAAAAAAGCATTTCGGTGCTAATTTTTACTTTCTGCCCAGAAAGGCTGAGCTCAGTTCAAAGCAGTGAGTTGACAGAACAAGAGTGGCTTGTGGTGACTTCGGTACATTGGTGCTGGCACCTGTCTGCTATAGGAAAGGACAAATTTACAGTGTTACTTTATTACTTCAAGGTAGATTCTGGCCTGGGAATACTCAGCTAATTTCCAAAAGCGCCAAACTGGTTTAAGGGCTTGACAAAATGGAAATACGGGAGTTTATTTACCCACCCTAATTAGAGGGTTGCATTGTAGACAAAGGAGCAAAGTCTTCACCTCCCTTACTGGGTGTCCTGGGTTGGGCGACACAGATCTAATTTCGCATCTAATGCTGGGGAAAACTGTACTTTTAGAAGACTCTAATGTTTGAATTTGGGAAAATATGTACTTTGTAGCTAGCTAGGCTATGTGGGATTCAAGTTTTTAGCGTTTTCCAGCCTTGCCAGGTGCAAGGAATGAGGAGGAGCAAGGCCTGGGCGTTTGACCCAGACTGGCCAACAAGATTATTTCACACCATGAACGTCCCGTTCAATATAAATTAAGATGTTTGCTGCGTAGTTTGACTCTCCCTTCATGGCTGTGGTCCAGAGAACTCCTTGCCCCTGAGCCCTTTCCCTTCCTCCCGAAGCCGCAGTGCTCACAGTGTCCCACACTGTCTGTCCCGGCTGGGAGTGCACGGCTCCCTGCTGATGGAATGGGCTGAGGATAATTCTTGTCTATTTTATATTAGTATTGGGATTCATACCAGTTCTTTAGTGTTATTGTTAATTATTTAGTCTTATCCTATTAAATCCATTTATATTTCAACCCCTCGTGTTTCCTTGTTTTCCCTGATTCCTCTTCCCAGGTGGGCAGGGGTCATCGGGTGATAGAATAATTGTCTGAACGACAAGAAGTTGTTATGGGTTTTCTCAAACCGTAATAAATATCAATATAACATCTCCCACGAGTGACTCTAACCCAGAGCTGCTTTGCTGGCTGCTAGAAGGTTTTTAACCGTCTTTTTTTCCAGTTATGGATATCCCTGTCCCTCTATGCAAAGTTTTTTTCCTTTATAAATATGTGTGAACAAAACTCCATGAAGAACACCAAAAGGGCAATGATCGTACACGTGATGCAGCTTCTTAGCAGCCATTGTCTGTAGTATAAGGAAGTGATTAGTTAATTTTCTTTTAATAGCGGAAGCTCTTGTTAGCCTTCCGTTCTACTTTATGAATGCGTGAACTATGGTTTCATTCCTTAATACTGAGTCATGTTTCCTGCTGGAGTCTTGAACCAGGAGGCTGAGCATACACGTATAAACGAAGCGAATATGAAGTGGAGGGAAGAGTTCAACAAGAGCTTTTTTTCAGGCGGTTGGTGTTGCAGTAACATTATCTCCATTAACCGCTTGGAAAAGCGAAAGCTGGCCGAGGCACACAAAGTGACAGTGTCCCGTAGAACCTACACAAGGCTCGCTCCCGAGTACCTCTGGATGCCCCTTCAGGTTTTGAGCTCATCAGGAATGCAGTTGGGCTGAAGGGATGTAACTTCTCTTTCCCAATTTTCTGGACAGCAGTTTCTGGTATCCTGTCTCTAAATAAATTCTTAGGATGACACCTCTCTAAAGCAACCTTAAATCTCTCTCCAGTTATTCTCAACAAGTATCTATTAAGCATGGTACATATTCCTTCTTTTTTTTAAAAAAAAAACACCAAATAAACCCCAAAAACCTGACAAAAAAACCATACCACCACCACTAAAAAGTCACCTATAATGGAAAATTCTGCTTCACCAAGCACATGGCAGCACAATTTCTTAGTGGAGACAGTGCGTCAAAGAAAAAAACAGATTCTTTTTAAACACAGGAATAGATGTAGAGTAGGTAAAGGACAAATCCTAAAACTTTTAAAGGAGGGATCCTTCAGGTATAATTGTGTGTAATGATGTAATCTGCTTCCTGCTATGTGTTTTCCTTTTCTATCCTTTTTTTTTTTTCTCATCACCCTAAAGCTGGGATTTGGATCTAACAGTGCAGCTCAGACCGTTCCAACCTTTTTTAAGGTTCAGTTTAGTCAAGACTCCTCATTGCTCATCTTCCCTCTTCTTGTGAAGCCTTTGCCAGGCACCGAATGCTCATCGTGCTGCTCAATTAGTCTCCGTGTTCTTGTCCTGCAGAAGCTTCCTCCCACCTCTCCTTCCTCTCTCCATTTCTGCTCTGGGCCAGGCCGCGTCCCCGAGCGGAGGAGAGGAGACGTATCCCACAGGAGGAACAAGCGCTGTGGGACACAGCTGAGCTTCTCCCCTTCCAAAGCAGCAAAAGGATTAGGATCTTTGGTAATCTATTGCCTGTAGTAATCTATGAGCTCAGCCTTTAGTCTGGCAGGTAATAGCCTGGCCCTGTTTTTCCCTTCCCTTCCATCATCTTTTTTTATGGAACTTCCTGTGTGCAGAAAACCTTTTCTTTATTTATTTTTAAATCTCTTTTTCCTTCCGCTAGAAAAAGGAGAGTGAATGTTTACAGTTGAAGATCCTGGTGCTACGTAATGAACTGGAGAGGCAGAAGAAGGCCCTGGGTCAAGAAGTAGCCTTGTTGCATAAGGAGAAAAATACTTTGCGTGACAGAGGTACGTGTAGAGTCGTCACTACGTCTATTGCAGGTATTCATGATCTGATCCGAAGAGTAGTAGCCTTAGCTTATGATCATGGTGAAGGTGATGTTTTGTTTTCTGCTCTGGCTCTAACGTTTGTGCTTTTCTTTGTCTGAAGTTTGCAGCCAGATATAAGCCCTTCACCGTCTGTTACGCTGCATTCGGGACAGCAGTTTCTGGTATCCTGTCTCTAAATAACTTCTTACTATGACACCTCTCTAAAGCAACCTTAAGTCTGTGCTTAATTAACATTTTATGAGAAAATCAGNAAGATCCTGGTGCTACGTAATGAACTGGAGAGGCAGAAGAAGGCCCTGGGTCAAGAAGTAGCCTTGTTGCATAAGGAGAAAAATACTTTGCGTGACAGAGGTACGTGTAGAGTCGTCACTACGTCTATTGCAGGTATTCATGATCTGATCCGAAGAGTACTAGCCTTAGCTTATGATCATGGTGAAGGTGATGTTTTGTTTTCTGCTCTGGCTCTAACGTTTGTGCTTTTCTTTGTCTGAAGTTTGCAGTCAGATATAAGCCCTTCACCGTCTGTTACACTGCATTCGGGACAGCAGTTTCTGGTATCCTGTCTCTAAATAACTTCTTACTATGACACCTCTCTAAAGCAACCTTAAGTCTGTGCTTAATTAACATTTTATGAGAAAATCAGCGCTGTAATGCAGTAAACGGTGGCTGGGTGCAGGCACATTATAATGTCATGAGGGATGTTATTGTATCTGTGATTAGGATCTAGTTTTAAGTGTTAGAAGACAAAAATCCCTCTTAATAGCTTATTACATAAGTGAAAGGTGAAATCCTCAGTCATCTTGGTATTTTGTTTTACCGGCGAAGTGTCCTATAGTAAAATACCGTGTCACTCTCTCTTTGGAGCTCAACGGTGACCAAGCTACAGGGATATTTGGTCTTCTTGCAGGACTTCTTATTTTTCTTTATTTTTTTTCTAATACCTAGTTGAGTCTAAAATAATCAATCACTACTAAAAATATTTTTTGGTTTTGCCTTTTATTTAATTCTGGTTTTGCAAGAATTACGATTCCTTAACTGAATTATTGCACTACTGTGGATGTGAGGGGAATGGATATTAAAGGAGAAGAAGGTTTCATGGGTTGTATTTGGCTGGTGAATGGTGTATAGTGCATGAGGACTTGTGTTCCTCCTGTGCTGTCATTCCCCAGTTTGGCAGTATAACATGGAAAATGGGCATCTAAGAATAAATGGAGGATAATTGCCAACATTTGCGTCAGTATCTACTTTTAAAAGTTCATATAACTAAGAAAATTGATACTTTGAAAATTGATTTTTTTCCTGATTCCTGGTGGTGTTTAGAAAATGCATTTGAGACTGAATACCAGAAACTTCAAGAGCATAACGAATCCCTGCATGAATTAAGAAAGGAATGCACTGCTAAGAGGTAAAAGGACCTATGTTTTTTCTGAAATGGGAAAGGAAATAACAGGCTTGAGCTTAGGCAGTTTGAAGTGCGGCTCCTGGCACCAAATTCTTCCTAATGTCGCCCCAAAACTTCTTTTACGACATCTCTGCTCCAATTTTGTAGATATCTAAAGTGATAATTAACAGTGGCAAGTCTAGAAGAGAAGAAAATAGATACCTGGTGGCAGGTGTAGAGTGTGATAGGGCTTTTAGTTCCATTTTGGTGAAAAACAGCTTTGTCATACTGAATTGTCATGGTCAAAATATGCCTATAATATGAGGTATAACTGAAAATGAAAAGTTAGCTTGCCTTCTGTAGTTATCTTGGTGGAGTTTGAGGGAGGGGAGGTGGCACTTGGGAAGATGTAGAAGGGGGAAATGGCTTGCTACCTTTATTTAAAGCTTTGGAAGAAACTAATGGTCTTGGGATCTCTTTCCCCAAAGAGAACTGTTTTTGAAGACAAACGCCCAGCAGACTATTCGATGCAAGCAATTGCTATCGGAGCTATCCTATATCTACCCTATTGATCTGGTACGTTTTTAACCTTCTAAAATTCTGCTTGATGTGAAATGAACTTCCTGTTTATTAAACTGCGAGCACATCTCGTGTTTTATTCGTGATGAAACTTGCTCTTTGCTCATGTTGTTTTTTGCAGCTTTTTCTTGGTGTTGGTCCTCAGATTGGAAACCTTACGGGGAGAGAACTTTTGCCAACATCTCTCAAATAGTCTCCACTATAAAAGTCGAACGGCTGTAGCTGTAACTTAATGGATACTTTCCATTTTGTTTACAATTATATAGAGTAACCCTGACAGTAGGCTAGCTGAACTGTAATGGAATGCGCATAAACAGATGTCAAAATATTGAGCTCCAAAACCCTTTTGTATAATGAATTGATTAAGATGAAGCTCTTCCTTCTTTAAAAAAGTTGCATTTATTTCTGAGTTACATGAAACGTGGTTTAAAACACTACGCCAAAGTCACTCTGGGTTTCCTTGAAGGTTTAGCTTTTTCTTTACCAAAATGCATTGTTGTCACTGGATTTTGTGCGGGTTTCTGTTTTCTGGATGTTATTGTTCCATTCTCACTTGCCATTGTTGATTTTTAAACTTGCAGAATGATCAAAAGGATTACTTTGTTTGTGGAGTCAAGCTTCCTAATTCTGAAGACTTTCAAGGTAGCTGGATACTCTTAATTTAGTTGTTACAGTTGACACTGCTTCTAAACATCATAAAATTAAGTAAACTGCTAACAATGGCTTAGGATCCAAATTTCTGACTGGAAAGGTCTACACTAGAAGAAAACATACATTATTTATTCCTACTTCCTAGCTAGCGTAAAGGAAGTTACTGTTGACTTTCAGAAAAGTACCTGTTGTTCTGTGACTCAGTACTGAAGCTCTGGAAGAGGTTACCCAAGGAGGCTGTGGATTCTCCATCCTTGGGGACAGTCCTGGGCAACCTGCTCCAAGCAGGGGCCTTGGACTACGCAGTTTCCAGAGGTGCCTTCCAAACTTAGCGATTCTGGAAAATATTTGTGTCTGAAATTCCATTGTGACTCTTTTCAGCCCATAAATCTTGATGGGGCAAAGTGCAGAAATCCCCTTTCAGTTTGCTGTGGTTGCCAGTGAACTTACCAAAGAAATACCTTGTTTAACCAAGACTTTAAAGCTGCCTGACAATACGGAGTATTTTACAAGTCAGCTTCTACTTTAACTGTCTGCAGTCATCCAACTGCAGAAGCAAAACTATATTATGCCTGTCTGTAACTCTTGTACAGGTAACTGCGTGCTTTCATCTACAAATGTTTGACATTAATTGGAATTTCGTTAAAATCCTTGAGAGTTTCTTGCTCCCAGTACTCACTCTGCAAGGCATGTGGTTTCTTGGGCAAAAGCCTCCATCAATTGTCCAACTCTGCAAACCATCCCACAGGAATTAACTTGTGCTAACAATATGTATGTTGGATGCTAGAATAATGGAGGGGTAGTCTTTAAAACAAGTTAATTTGTCAATATGACGAAAGTCAATCTATTGCTTTGTCTTCCTGACTGCGCTAAATGAAATAATGAATTCAGTCTGGTAATTCTTGAGAAATCGGTGAACATTTGCACCGTTTGGCCCATTTTCAGTTTGCAGGTATTAATTCCTTACAAAAAAACCTACTAATTTTTTATCAAGGAATCCAGAAATATTATATTATGAGGAAGAAGTACTAAGCATTCAACTGTGAAATATTTGTCTAAATTTGACAACCAGCCATCTGTGTATCTTGTTTCAGACTCTTAGTAAATAATAATTTTTAGAAATATATGTTTTTCTCTAAAAAGCCAGTTCTGCTGCAAATATTGAGGAGTTTTTACAAAATCCTTTTCGAAAAGGGTGTAACATTTAAATCCGTACATCATATTGTGGTCTAACAGAGCTGACTATGATTGCATAGTTGTTGTTGAGCATCGTTATCAGCTTTCTTAGAAGGTCCTCTGTTTAGCTGATTTCTCGTGACTCCCTTGTGCCTCAGAAGAGATGCCTCTGTCACGTTGTTTGTGTTGGTGTGTTCACTTACGAAGAGGAAAAATAGAGGAAACGGAAAGGAAAAGCCCTTATGTAGCTAAAGGGTGTAATTTGAATCAGCAGACCTGTGTGTATTCCCGGCAGGTGAAGCTTTAGATTGAAACCTTAAATGTCAAATTGAAAATGGTACTTTAAAACAATGGGTTAATCTAAGTTCTTCCAGTTACTGGCAGAGAACAGAGTTCATACCCTGGGGTCGGTGTCTCTCCAACTGATCTCACTGATGAATGAAGTTATGGGGGAATGCAGCTTTTCCCTGACCCCGCTCATACATGTCAGCTACATCTAGAGAAATGCAGAAAGTTTAAGACTTAAATTTTGTCTTGGGAATTTTGTTTCGCTTTTCCCATCTCTTCTTTATCCTCCCCCTTCCAGCCAAACGTTGAGTAACTTGTAGCTTTGAAAGTGTAAAATTGGAAGGAGAACAAGCCATCACCCATTTTCTGTTGCCCTTTAATGAAAGAGGCAAATACAGTGAACTGCAAACTGTTGCAAAATCTAAATTTATTTGACTTACACCTGTTCTTAAGTTATAACTTCTGATAGCTTCATTAATTGTATCATTCTCTAAACAATAAGGATGAACATCTGAGCCTGCACCGAGATCTAATTGATGAAATGATGGATATTTTTTTTTGTTATTGACAGCAAAAGATGATGGAAGCATTGCTGTTGCCCTGGGCTACACCGCTCACTTGGTTTCGATGATATCCTATTTCTTACAAGTGCCACTCAGGTATCCTATAATTTACAAGGGCTCCCGGTCTACGATCAAAGATAATATCAATGACAAACTGACGGAGAAAGAGCGAGAGTAAGTATGTCAGAAATATGCCCACTTATTTTCTTCAAAACAGCAAACCAACGACAAAACACCCCACCCTTGAACAGTGGTGGATAGTCTGAAGGGGCATGGAGTTTGAAGTTCTTTGTTCCTGCTTTCAGGAGCTGTGGGAGAGTCATTTGAGTTTCTGATGTTGCCATTCTGTGATAGAATCACAGAAAGGTTTGGGTTGGAAGGGATGTTAAAGATCATCTATTTCCAAGCCCCTGCCCTGGGCAGGGACACCTCCCACCAGCCCAGGCTGCTCCAAGCCCCAGCCAACCTGGCCTTGAACCCCTCCAGGGATGGGACAGCCACAGCTTTTCTGGGCAACCGGGGCCAGGGGCTCGCCCCCCTCCCAGTCAAGAATTTCTTCCTGAAATCTCATCTAACTGAGTAGATCTATTATCTGATCTAATAGAATAGTTCAACTATGTCATTCTAGATCCGTTGGCACACGTATTCTGTTGATTTGGTTTCTAATAATGACAGAAAAAATTAAATAGCATGTCTTATCGGTAATTTTGGCTGTGGATTGGAAAACCTGCCTTTCACGTTTTGCTGCTGGCTGTGTGAATAAAGCGCAGATAGCAAATGTGTAGCTTCGTTGAGGGGTTACTGCCAGTACTGGAGTAGTGGTTGATAAACATGAGAAAACAAATAGCTTGCTTTAACGCAGAGGTTTTTAATCAATTGAAAAAGAGGATTGTAAACTGTTACCTACTATAAATCAACTTAATACCCGATGAAGAGCTTTTCATTTGTTCCGTAATTGTTGTCTTTGAACATGTAGCTACCCTAGTGTTGTTGTTGTGCTACTAGGACACTGTCTTGCTGTCCTTAAATTCACTCTCTGAATGCCTTCTCCGGCATTTTGGCACTTGGCCTGTTTTCCCACCGTCTTCCCACCTGCGTGCTCCAATATGAAAATAGTGGCAATTCCTGGTGAAGCTCCACTTTGTGGCCTGCAAACCCCAGAATTCAGAGGAAAGCAACGCTGACCGGCTGTGGGAGGCCGGCTGCTGCGCTCTGATCCGCTGCGGGTATGGACGGCCGCGGAGTCGGGCTTGCAGCACCAGTGACTTTTTGTTTTTTCCATATGCAAGGCTTGAAAAGGGAGCAGAGGAAATGACTGAGGGAAAATGATTTTGGGGTTAGTAGCTGTCTCTGTTGATGTGAATCCTGTTAAAAAAAAACCAAACCAACAACAACCAACCCAAAAACCAAATCAACCCTCTTCTCTTTGTAAGTATAGAATCACAGAATTGTGGATGTTGGAAGGGACCTTTCAGACCATCAAGTCCAACCATCAACCTACCCTGACAAACCCACCACTACCCCATGTCCCTCAGCACCACGTCTGCCCGGCTTTTAAATCCCTCCAGGGATGGCCACTCCACCACTGCCCTGGGCAGCCTCTTCCAAGGCTTCACAACCCTTTTCTGTGTAAAATATTTTCGTAATATCCAATCTAAACCTCCCCTGGCACAACTTGAGGCCATTTCCTCTTGTCCTGTTGCTTAGTAGAAGAGACCGACCCCCACCGCTCTACAACCTCCTTTCAGGTAGTTGTAGACGCAAAGTATGCAATGAAAATACTGTAATATTTTAACACTAGTTCCTAATAGTCCAAATCAAGACGGAAGGGCATATTGTACAGAATTGGGATGCTTGGAAGTGTCTGATTTCTTTGAGGCTGGGTGACTTTTCCAGGACAGCAGAGGTAATTTTCCTTAAGAGTTAAATTCATTGAGGTCTTCCTATTTTGACAGAATGAAATATGACTCTCTAAGTATGTCTTGCAAATCAATTTTGATACCACTTTAATAACTTGTCCAAACGCTTCCTGGGTAACTTAATAGAACATTAATCTGTTTTGCTTCAGTTTAGCTCTCTGAGCATACGATCATCCTCCTTCCCGTACATCGCTTTCAGAAGGGTAGCAAACGAGACCATTTGTATCTGGAAAACAAGTTTCTGAGGAGCGGAGCTGCCTCTGTGTGGGCGTATAAAGATTAAACCAATTTCCTGTTGTCTGAGACAGATTGGAAGGTTTAATCCTTCGGGCTCTCGCCTTCCAAACCCGCATGACTTAATACTTTATTTCACAATAGATTTCTGAAAAGGAAAAGGTTTAGCTAAGTATATAAATCCCTGTTGGCCCATTTACCTGTGTTCTGCGAGATTTTTTCAGGATTAGCTCCTGCCTGAGGTCTTCTCTTTCCAGCTATTGGAGAGTCAGTCCTACCAACTCTCAAAGGACTTCGGTTGCTATAGAAAACCTCAAATGTCTTAACTTGCGGTTTTCTTTCTAAACTAATAGCTCGTGTTTCTCACCTGCTCTAACTGGATTGAACAGAGCAATTAACATGCATTATTAAATGTCTTTATTTCAGTCACCTCTCCTTTAGCAGCTTTTCAGTCTCCAACATAAACTGTTGAGTAATTTTAGTGAGGTTTTCTCAATGCGCAATCTTTACTATAACACGTAGCATCATGATTATTGACTAGGTTAACCGTTTTACTTGGCGTTGTACATTTTTTGGACTGCAGGGTTGTCCTGAGATCCATATTAAGAGCTTCTAAAAATCGTACATTGGGGGAATAACTTATGCTTTCACTCGAGAGCATTTTCATGTGTTTGTTTTTAATGTTATACTGTATAAATGTGTTACTTCACTTCTCAAGTTTCTTTACCAGCTTTTTTAAAGCCCTTATTATAAGCTGGTTAAATATTTTCAGAGCTTTCAGGATGCGAGTTGTGTTTGGGAAGTACTTTATCTGCTACGGATTTCTTTACTTGGGTAATCCAGGTCACTTATCTCAAGGTTCTTGTAGAAGTATTCCATTTTGTCTGCTGCAGTCCCTGTTATATTGGAATTTGGAAGCGTACAAAAGAAGTCGGAAGTTGTAGCTAGAATTTAGTCTGGCCACGTTACCGAAGGTAGAATGAGGTATAAAATACCTGCCGGGGGCATACAATATATAATCAGCTTTGTAATTGTAGAGATATTAGTGTTTATGGCCTATTCAGTGACTGTTCCCTTCTTGTATTCCATAACATTGTTTTGGTCCTACTAAAAGGCTGTAAGTTTTCTCACATAAGTTACTTTTTGTGACTTTCTGAACCACCAAGGTAAGGCGAGAACATAATTTTCACTAAATACCACATTCAGTGGTCCATATCAACATCTCTCTGAGTGCATCGGATGTGTAGGAAGAAAGAGTACCATTCCTTAGAAGTTCTGGAGTCTGAAAGATTTCAAAGCAAATGATGGATATGTAACTCCCAAATTTCACCTACCTGGGATGGCAGCGTGTTCCTCTCTCCGGTGACAAACACACGTGCTTGCTGGATAAACCACCTAAATTCCTTGGCACTGGTCTTGTGGAACTGGAACCTAGCACTTCATCGCATCCTCATAAATGTAGTAAGAATGCTGAGATTAAACTATTTATGATATATTCTGATACTATCTGTCAAACCCTGCGTTTAATCCTTCTGTTAGCCTGCACCCAGGTTTTTAAAGAAAGAATAGCTCCAGCTTAGAGCAAAACAAGGAGTTTTATGTCTGGAATTTGCCTGTATTGGTGTTGTTGCTGCTGTTGTCGTATTTTTTTAGATAGCCTTTCCTTCAGTTCTCTTCTTTGAATGCCGACACAAGCTAAACATCTCATGTTTTGTTGGCTGGAAGCTTACTGAATCTTCTGAAACACTATCAGCCTCCTTGTCGGTTTTAAAGTTGAGTACAGTAAAGCTCACTTAGGGCATCTCTCTGGGAGTCTTTTGGCATCTCTGTTGGCTCAAAACTGTGCTCGGTTGCTACGTTTTATAACTGAAACTTCACGTGACACTCCTACAACCTGCCATTTGAATATTTAAGAATAGAAGGCTCATTTCATCAAATCACGTTAGACAGCTTGGAAATGCATATGCTGCCTTAAGAAAAATAATGTTCTTTGGAGTTCTGTCGCCTTTCTGGTACCCTACGTGTGTCTGGACAAATGAAATGTGCATTCAGAGCAATCATTTCTGTTGCCTTTTTGCATCCTCATTAATACTACATCTTTTAAAAAATTTCCAAGAACTCTTACTTCCCTGCTAGGTAATTTGGAAATGAGAATGGTTTCAAGAAATAGTTTTGCTAAGATTTTTTTCCTCTGTAGTAATAATAAAGAGAAAGCAAAGTTCTTTACGCAGTCTGTTCTGGCTCATGCTACACCTTCTTCCCAGCAAAATGTGTTTACGGAGGGTTAGAAAACTAACAGTAGTAAGAAAGTAATCACCTCAAAGTTGTATTTCAGGTTAAGGGAAAAAAATGAATGGGTAGAATACATGATTTAAAAAAGGTTTTGCATTTAAAAGACAAAAAGAACACTGTAGATTTCAAGCATAGCTACTGGAGGACATACAGGCATTGCAGAGTTGTCTGCTGTCAAAGGGGTGCTGTTTTTTCCTTGTTTAGTATGTTTAAATATTGAACTTGTTGTTAGCTAATGTTACAAAGGTCAAAAATCCATATAAAGTTTTACAATAAAATGATAAAAAAACCAAACAGGCCCTAACCAGTCATGGAAGAAGCCTGATCTAATTTGGTGGGGGGGTTTTTTTGTAGGAATATTTGGCATCAGCTGACCTGGGATAACAGTAAAGAACTGTAAAGGTTTCCTTGGCATTTTATAGTTTAAAGTCTTAGGCTTTAGTAAAGTAAAGGCTTAGATATCTGCCTTCAGAGGCATCTGACCTCTTTGCACTTGTGTATTATGTTTTTTTTAATGTACCTTAGAACCCATTTACCTGCGGTTTAGATATCGAGGACGCTTAGAGTGTCGAACTTTCCCACTTTTGTTGCCAGAGCTCTGTCTTGTGACTGAAATCAAGCTCCGGAAGAATTAAATGTGGAGAACATTTAATTTTTGTTTTTCTGAACCAAAAGCTGTAGCTGCTTGAATTTCTGTATAAAGTAACAGTATTGAGCAACAGTTGAAGTACTTATTAGTTTTGCAGCAAATCTGTGCATTTTTCATTTCTGAAGAAATCACTCTGTAGCCTAAGAGTGGAAATAGCGTAAGTAGCAATGGTGGGGGGGGTTTATGGTTAATTCCCTGACTTGCCTAGTTGGAATGACTTCTATTCTGCTCGGTTTTGTAAATTATGCTACTTTTTATCCTGCCGGAACACCTTCTGTTGTCACTGGGAAATGTTGGGTACTTGCCCTACTGTGTTCTCATGGAAAACAGGATCCAAACGTAGCTGGGTTTGCAGCTAAAATTGATAGGTCTGATCCTGAAGTAGTTTTCTAGAAACTGTTTCTGTGATGTGGAGTTGGTACTTCAGAATTGTCTTTTTCTGGAGCTCAGCTTCATCGTTATTGCAAACTTCAGGCATGCCAGAAGACTGTGAATATTGCAAAAGTCGTGTGAGGAGCGGCTGAGGNAGGTGGGTGTTATAGAAGTAGCTGTTCTGAGGCAGGGTTGTGAAGATCTGCTGGCATCAGACTTCATCCAGAACCAAAGTCTGAGTGTGTCCAACCTCTTAGATGCCAGAGACACTGCAGCACTCGAATCACTGCTGTGATTCTCTGGGTGCCAAAACCTCAAAGGCCAGTTTTATTTCATTGCCATAGCCCGTGTGGGAAGTACAAACATCATGTACATACATGTACAAACATCATGTACATGAGCAAGGTCATGTAAGGGTGTTCCTCACTACTATTGCCTTGCTCCTGTGTCAAAGAAGGGGAAAAAAAAAATATCAGAGTTTCTTCTCTAATTCTACTACAGTTGAAGGTGGTTATTGCTTTGTGCCTGGTAACAGATAAGCCACGTGCAACAAAGCCGTCTGAAAAACCGTGACACCAGCAAGCGAAAAATAACTTTTCACTGACGTTACCATCTTTCAATTCAATTGAGAAGTCTTTAATCATTGGTACTTTGGCTGAGATAATAAAATGGCAGCTTTGGGAAGAAATCTTGGCAAACGTAAATCAGATGGAGGGAGATGGTTTGTTGAGAAATCTAATAGCTGTCAAAGCAAAGTTGATTCTCTGCGGTAGATGGAGTGTGTGTTAAGTGTTCAACTGTATTGCTCAAAGAATGCTTTTTGCCATGAACTTATCTTGAACTGTATTTTTACGTTCCACATTCTTGAGGCTATTTAGCTAGAATCCTGCCTTATTGTATTCTTGATCACCAAAATAATGATTTTTTTTCCCTTCGTTGGGTCATCAACTATTATTGTGCGTTGATTAAGAGTTAGATCAGGTGTTCTTTAATAAATTGAGATGNCTGCCCAGGGCAGTGGTGGTATCACCATCCCTGGGGGTATTTAAAAGATGGGTAGACGTAGTGCTTAGAGATACGGTTTAGTGATGGGTTTTGTCAGTGTTGGGTTGATGGTTGGACTCGATGATCTGAAAGGTCGCTTCCAAACTGCACAATTCTATGATCCTATTCTATGATTCCGTTGCATGATTCTAATATTTTTTCGTCTTGATTTGTAATTTAGGTGGGTGTTATAGAAGTAGCTGTTCTGAGGCAGGGTTGTGAAGATCTGCTGGCATCAGACTTCATCCAGAACCAAAGTCTGAGTGTGTCCAACCTCTTAGATGCCAGAGACACTGCAGCACTCGAATCACTGCTGTGATTCTCTGGGTGCCAAAACCTCAAAGGCCAGTTTTATTTCATTGCCATAGCCCGTGTGGGAAGTACAAAGGTAAGAAAAATAAAAACCGGCTCATCTTTCCCTGGGATGAGGCAGTCTTGTAGCACCAGAAAGAGTGTATCAAGCATGAAACACAGGCGCCCTTGTTGGATCTTCAGAAGACTTCTGGATTCCCTAAGGATGTAAAGCCATGAGTGAGTTTATCCTAATTTGGCTTCTGTACAGCTCGAGCCGACGTGCAAGTGCTGGGCCAAAGGGCTGCGGCACTGTGTGTGGGGAACGCCGGCATCTCTGCATGGCTTGCTCAGGTCTCGAATTCAAACCCAACAGGTTGCTTTACCCCAGCTTGGGACGCTTTTAATTACTTTTGGGAGCCAAATTTTAGAGAAGTTGGAAAGTTAAGAGTAGTGCGGCCTGATCAGGGGGGTTGGAATTTGGATGATTTTTAGGTCTCTTCCACCTCTAACCACTCTGTGATTCTATGTACTTTTAATCTACGCGTGTTCAGCAGTTCATTTGAATGCTGGTGTTGCATTTTAGACATACTCGTTTGCATTGATAAAAACACCTTACATTATATTGTATGTGGTTCATATGGTGTCAAGTCAGGCAATCTGAGTTACTGACAGCGAAAGTTCTGATGCCAAAAGTTTCACTTCTTGGGCCTGTACAGCAAAGTTTATATCAAAAACCAGTCCTGCTACAAGACTGCTTCCAAATTACCTTTCTCAGTGTGTTGTATTTCAGTTCTTTTAAGCGTCGCAAGCTATTTTTGTAAGTAAGTGGAGATAAGTGTTGCTGAACAGTCATATAGGTAATTCTGGAGCGTTTGGAAACCACGTGTTGAATAAACATCATGTAAGGGTGTTTCTCACTACTATTGCCTTGCTCCT
>VXBO01012845.1:0-17707 GCA_013400135.1 Rhinoptilus africanus
AGGTTGTAGAGAGGTGGGTGTCAACCTCTTCTCTTAAGTAACAAGTGATAAGACAAGAGGAAGTGGCCTCAGATTGTACCAGGAGAGGTTTATATTGGATATTGGGTAAAATTTCTTCACTGAAAAGGCTGTCAAGCATTGGACCAGGCTGCCCAGGGAAGTGGTTGAGTCGCCATCCCTGGAAGTATTTAAAAGATGTGTAGATGTGGTGTTGAGGGACATGGTTTAGTGGTGGAGTTAGCATTGTTAGGTTAAGGGTTGGACTTAACGATCTTAATGGTCCCTTCCAACCTAAATGATTTTAGGATTCCCTGTATTCTAGTGAAATAATGAGGAAATTGTGAGACATGTCCCAGCTTCAGCTGAGTAAATGGAGATTTAGTATTCTGCCACATGACAGTCATTTAAGTAACAACAGTTACTTTTTACTTTACAGGTACTTCCAGTCAGTCTCTGGGAGGTGAGTAGAAATGGATTTGTAATTGTAACTAAGAGGAAATGTGTGACTTCAGAAACCACATTTTCTGGAACACCTGCTATTTGAGATACTTGGTACATGTACCAGAATGTCTTTCTTTGTAGGTAGGCAGTTTTGTGACCAGTTCCCAAACAGATCCAACATAGATCTTTCAACCTGCTGAATGGAGACAGATGCAAAGGATGGAGACAGATGCTTACGCTCCTGTGATGACCACAGGTGGCAGCAGCTCTGGTCTCCAAGAGCAGCAGCTAAGCAGGCTGACGGATATTCTTCCTCCATCATTACTTCATTGTGTAGCACAACTAGCTGACTGCGTAGTGATGATCTCTGAACTACTTTTCACTGTAATTCTTGTCATTCTACATCAAATAACTTTGCATATCAAGAAGACCTATGTAATCCGTGAAGGTATTTCTTCACTGAGACTTCATTCAAGCTTGATCTCTCTGTGCCATCCATCCATTCAAGCAAGCTACCTGGAGAGCAAGTTTTGCAATTCTGCTGTTTCCACAAGTTTAGAAAAAGAATATTAGCTGCCTTTGATGGCCTTACTGCACTCCTCTGTATGATATGAGCCTTTTCCACACCTCTACAATGTATTTAGGTTTCCTTTTTATACTGTTTGCTCCTCTGATCCTCATACATTTCTGCTGGGAAAAGTAAGAGGTTCATACCAGAATATGGAATTTATATTTTTAATTCTTGATTTAACAAAAACTTTTATCACACTTTCAAAATGATTTGCGTTTGAGGATGCGGGGATGGGCTTCCCCGAAGTGAGTTTGAAATACACAAAGAATGTTTTATAACAGTAAATACAGTGCTTCTCACAGGCAGCTCTTCTCTAGGTTAAACATTCATACTGTCTGGATGGACTGCAGTCTGTGTTCACAGATTTATGTGTATTTTTCAAATACAGTATCACCCATTTTGCACAGTATGGTCTTCTGAAAGTTCACTTGGCAAGAAACAGTTCTTGCTAAGTATAAAGTGTGAAAACTGGCAATAAAATTTTAAATTAAACTTTGCATTTTTCAACCTACGTCCTGGCAACTGCTGTCTTACTAAAAAGTAGCAATTTCTAGCAAGTATTATGTGTAGCAATGTAAGAGGGTGTAACTGAATGCTCATCCTTCTGCATTTATTAATATAAAATTTTGTTTAATAAGTTATAAGATCTTATAATGCAATCTTCAGTACTTGTATTTGTAACAGATAATCCCAATGGTATAAGGATTTACTTAATGTAATGTTTTATGTTGCAGTATCACTTAAGAGTATCACTTAGCCCCACTGTGTTAACGACTTTATAAACATCTTAATACCTGTTCCAAAGTATTTACATTTCGAGTATGTTCAGTTTAACTTTATACAGTCTTAATGTACTAATTAATATATGGCTTAAAATTAGTTCCATAAGATCAATCAATATCTACTGTAAAATATATTGCAATTATAGTTTTAAATGAAATTAAATTCTAGAAATTGTATAAAAGAAAGTATGTATATTCACATTATATCTTACTCAGACTTCAGAAGGAAGTAATTAGTTGAGGATATATGTATTTACCCAAAATGTTCCACTTAACATCCCCAATGTACACATTGCTTTTCTTCTCCACTCTCAGAATTAGCTTGAGGCGATCTTAAAAAAAAGAATAGCATAAAGTTACCATTAGCTATTTGGATAAATATTTCTAAGGAACATTTAATACATTTCTTTTTCAGACTTTTTAAAAATCAGTTTGTGCTATAATATTTTTTCAAAGATAGATACTATTTTTTTAATCTATCTCTTACTTCAAAACATCACCCCAAATACTCTCATTAGCTAAAACCTAATTAAGTAGTAAACATCTACCACATTAGACTTTATATTGTCTTTGAAACTTTAGAAATTTGAACACCTTGTTTTATCTGCTACTTTTAAATTAAATCACTGTACAATTTATGCAAGTATTTTAAAAATAAGACTATGAATACAGGCCCTTCTGCTGGGTCAGATCAGTCAGTGGAACCTAAAAACTGTAGCAGTTGAAAGTCCAGTTTGCCAGTGCCTTTATTTATTAAAGCTTGATCATATGGTTTCCTTTAAGAGTTGTTCTGATGAGTGCCTCTTTAAAACAATAGCGTACTTCCAAAAGGTATGATTAAATGAATAAAAACAAATTACTTGTTTCATCCTTCCAGATCTGATTTGCAAGGTGTGTTGAATATACCTACAACTGCATCATGAAAGCTAGTCCAAAACTGCTGGCAAAATCCCATTCCCTCGTGGGGATGATGCCACGTTTGAAGCTTGCCTGAAGCATTTCACCGTCCGCCCCAGACCCACCAGGCATACCCGAGCTGGCTGCCCCGTCACCGCCTCTTTCTCAGAGCGACGTATCCACAGCCACTGAGATACCAGGTACGACGAGGCAACCATGGATGGGCAAGGATGACTGCAACACCTCCGTTGAGGACATGGTGAACATTCTCCGTAAGAAAGGTTACACAGAAAAAGAAACCGTAAAATGACATTATTATCTTTCAAATGTATTACCCGTTGGAGAAGTATTTTGTATGAGTAAGTACACGTTGGAGAATCCCAGCCAAGCCACCATTAAGGTAAGTGATGCTCGGTCCTGACCTGGGAGACAGCACTTGACCCCTGGTGTTTCCAGGTGTGAACAGACGTATCAGTGTAGAGTCAAGTTCTTCACTATGTATAAAAATGGAGGATATTCTTCTGAAGATTTCAGTGCTCTCTTCTTGAGTACAAAGTCAGTTATAAAATTGTGTAAATCAATTACTTAGCCTAGAAGTTAAAATTGATTGTATCTCAAGTTTTCTATCCTGTGTATAGGCTTACTCTCCTAAATTTTGTCCTAATAATGGAAACAAGGTGGATCTTTCAGATTCCTACGCTGTTGAAAACCACCGGGATCTCAAGCACAGTATTCCACTCGGGGCTGTTCTTGGTTGATGACCATTTATTTCCCTGTATTCCCAAACACGAAGGATCACCCTCCGCAAAGGCTGAATCTGCCAGGCACGCCACAACCAGCGCCCTCTTTAAAAATGGCGGCTGATCCACATAAGTCTCAACGGGAGTGAAGCCGCCATGGCCCTCAGGCCTCCATTTTGAGTGGCGGCAGCGGCTTCGTGGCCGGCGGGTGGGCTGGGCCTCCTGGGACGGTGAGCTGAGTCCTTCGGGAACAATGGCCGGGGCTGGAAAATGGCAGAGAAAAAAAAAGCACATCAGCCTGTGATCTCGGCCCCAGTGGGAAGAATGGGAGGCGCTGGCACTGTGGAAGGGATCAATTATTCATGAGGCTCCTCACAGGCGATGTTATGTGCCAGCCTCTGCTGACAGATAAGCCTCCAGTTACAGGGGGAAAAAAGTAATAATTAAAAAGGGAATTAGACCATTGGTGCTAAATAAGTATTTTAAAAAACAACCTCTGGTAGCATATTTACTAAAAAGATGGTAAGAGATTAGAATAAGAAATGTGCGATGTTATGCAAGCCTCTGTGGTTGTAGAATAAAGGAGAGAATTACCATATGCATAACAAAAAATGTGTGTGTTTTGTAGCATACACAGAGTAACTGCAGGAAAGTAATTTACACTTCGAACACCAGACTTGCCACTTATTGCAAGTGCAGCTGAATCTATTGCAGTTTGCGTAGCTCAGCCCCTTCTCCAAGGTCTTCCTGTTGCCCACTCTTAATGGCTCCACTTTTTGTGCTGATTGCAGCATATTTTCCTTTTAATACTGTTGATGCTTCTGTCTTTTATGGGAACGTTCACTGCTTTCTGTGGTGGAGGGTACTGGTGTACAGCCCATACCAGAGAGAATAGCTTCAGCCCTCAGTGTGTTTCGGTATTTTGACCAACTGTCTCCTCATCCTCCAAGCACTCTCGTGGGCATCTCCCACTAACAGCAGAAACACGAAGAAGTGAGGGTGATGCTGCCATGCTGTTAGAGGAAGGCTTTCATCCTTTTCACTGCACTTGCTCTGCAGGTGGCACATGCTGTTTCCCTGCACTGGTCATGCACCTTCTTTCCTTCCACCTCAGAGCAGAGTATGTGCATGTTATAGATTTGGCTTTATCTGTCCTGATAAGTGGACTGGGTGCTACCATTCTCTAATTATTTTACATTTTGTACCTATTATTGACCTGTATCTACAGCTTCCTCCTATGATTCATATGGCAATACAGCTTGGAGATGTGCCTTTTGCTACTCTTCAATGTAACAAAGAGATGGATGGACTCATCAAATGCTAACTGTGTGTAATACCATCAGGTCTTTGTCTCTGATTATAGCAGAGAGTCTCCTTTGCCTTACCTTCTCTTAATTCAAACATACTCTCTATGGTTCTTTTGCTGTTTTTATTGAAAGCAGAGAATCCATTCTCTAGTCCGTCCATGGATTACCACATCAAAGCTAATGTTTAGTTCCTGAAAGGATGCATCTTTATGGTTCAAAATTGCCTAACAGCACTCCAGTTCTCTACTTAGATTTTGATACTCCGTCTTGCAGCTGCCTTTATACCCAATTTTGCCTGTGCTCCAATTCTATTCAGTGCAAAACCATTTAAATTCTGCTGCAATGCATGGTAGTACCTTGCCTGAGTGTGGCCTCCAGTCAGGTTTAGGTGATCTAATCCAGGCCCAGATCACATAAAGATTCCACCTGGTCATGTAAAAAAGCAAAAGTAAAATAAACACAAGGAGATGATTATTTCTTAATTTCTTTTGAGCCATGACAAATAATGAGAAAGAAAGCATTTTTTGCCAGAGATCTCAGGCAAAAGTAATGAAGTTATTGGTAGCCAAATAAAGCAACCTCCTCTCACCAGACCTATTTTCCGTAGAGAGGCTCAGAGATAGCAGTATCCCTTCACACCTGGACTCCAGCCAGCCTGTTCTCCCTTCCCAACAAGTTGGTCTCTCCATTTTAGGGCTCCACTGAAATCTGACATGTCTTAGAAAGTGTGTGCACATGTCTGAGGAGGCTCCCCTCAAAGTGTTCTACATCCCATCATAATCAGCATAGGGTGTCAGGATTGGGCTAATGTCCTGGTTTGAGCGACTGAGGACTAATTTATCTTGTAATGCTTGGGAAAACCGCACTTTTAGAAGACTCTAGTGTTTGAATTTGTGAAAATATTTACTTTATAGCCAGCTATGCTATGTGGGATTCAAGGTCTCTGTATTTACGAGCCTTGCCAGGTGCAGGGATGAGGAGCGGCGAGACACGGGCACTTGACCCAAGCTGGCCAACAGGATTGTTTCATACCATGAACGTCACATTAATATAAATTAGAAAGTTTGCTGCGTAGCTCGCTCTCTCCCTTGATGGCAGTGTTCCAGAGAACTTCTTGCCCAGGTGCCAGACCCCTGAGCCCTTCCCTTCCTCCTGAAGCTGCAGTGTCTGACATTTGCTGTCCCCTGCTGGGAGTGCAAAGCTTCCTGCTGGTACAATTGTCTGAGTATAATCCTTCTATATTTTATATTGGTATCAGGTTCAATACTGGTTCTTTAGTATTATTAATCTTAATTATTTAATCTTATCCTATTAAATGTGTTTGTATTTCAACCCTAGTGTTTCATTGTTTTTCAACAATTCCCCTTCCCAGGTGTGTGTGGGGTGTCATCAAGTGATAGAACAATTGTCTAAATGACAATAAATTGTTGTAGGTGTCTCAAACCATAACAGCTAGTTTGAGAAAAAGTATCTCCAATGGTCTGGTCACAGTTCTTCCTTGAGTATCCACCAAATAATTTAATCTGCAAAAAGCTGAATTACTGACTTTTTGTGACCGTACAATTCCATTTGGTTTCATTATGTCCAAAGGAATTGGACACAGGAGGTTGGACACTGCAGGACCCTGGCACGTCACTGGGCTCCGGAGGTGCTTCTGGATCATGACATTTTTTTCAAACTTCACGCTACTTCCCATACACACTGAACGAAGCATTCATGCCTAGCTGGGCTCAGGCACGTGTGCATCCCGCTGTGCAAATGCTGTGGGGTTGATGGGTTTGCATGTGGGCTGCTTTGTGCCTTTTACATGGCAATGCAGGTTACATCGAGGATGCCTCTTTGTAAGGCATCAGGAGATGACATGAACTGATTTGCAGAGTTGTATATTTGATTTTTTCTATTCTTTCCAGTCTTGTTCCTACATTCAGTCCTTTGCCTGATAAAAAAAAAAAATGACCACAGTGTCCCAATTTTTCTCAGAATTGGAACACCTAATGAACATCACTTGCTTTGGGGATTTGTCCTGCTCACATTTCTGCCATAGGATAACTGGGATTCTGTGTGTGATAATGCACTATTAATCTTGGGAATTTATACTTGAAGAGTTCCTTTCTTTTGAGGATTCAGAGTGCTTAGAAGTTAATTCACATTACATTACATTACCCTTGTGAAGTAAACATTTCCCCCAGTGCAGAAACTGAGATATTAAGAAGATCAAGACTTTGTAGACTCTGTGTCCCATAGACACCTATATAAAAATGGCCTTATTTTTGAAGGTAGTAAGTATTTATGGCTTCCACTGATTTCAGCCTCTGGCTTTTGTCACCTGCTTTTAAGATACTGTTAAATCGCCCTGGGTCACAGGGTAATGTGTTAAATGCATTCACAGGAAGTATCTGCTTTGCTTAGTCTGACATTCAAACAGAAAACCTACTTTAGCTCTCCTTACAGTCTTTAATACTAGGAAAAAACATACCAGAAAAAAACAAAACACAACAAAAAAGGAGCCCATATATACAGCCTTATCTAGCAGCTGAGAAAATGTGATGTTATGTCTTAAATTTCTATATGAGACAGTACAATTCCAACAGGTTTCTTCATTTCTGGGCAAGGGAGCAATCTTGGTGTGCTACAGATTTAACCAGTGACTTGCAGTAACTGTCATACAGTGTAAGTAGCACCATGAGGACCTGTGGGAGCAGCTTACTCTGCTCTGTAACTAATCGGTCCACTGGTGCGGGGAAGCGCCCAGGGCAACAATTCTCTGCTAGTAGGCTTAATGGGATCCCAACAGAAGCAGGAGCTGGCTGGCTACAGGAAGGTTGTCTGTAAGTGCAAGAGGTTTTCTTTGAGAGCAGGCTATCACTGCAAGGCTGCCTGACCCGCAGGCATGTAGAGCGGTTTATTGTATTTGTTTGTTGAATGAGCTAAACTGACCTTTCATTTATTTGGGGATTAAAGCTTGCTTGAGAGATTAACTGGGGAGCCTGTGGCCTTCTTTATTCTGGTCTGGAAAGAGAGAAAATGGACTATACTGGACTATTATATGGACTATAACTTTGGGGAAAAAATGCGGATCTACATTTAATGTTTTCACTAGTCGAAAAGTTTATGGTTAATTTTACTATCATGATTCAGTGTGTTACATTTCTCAGCTCCTTGCTTGGTAGCTGAGCTACCTCCTTGCCAAGATAACTTTACCTTGATCCCAGGAAGAGCTGGGAGCAAGAAATATGTGCTCATGTCTCGTTTGCTCCAATTCAGCCTACTATTTTAGCTCAAGTCCACTTTGATGAGCAGTGTACCGGAAAGCTGGCAAGACTTGGAAGAGAGATGGCTAACACAGGGATAGAAAAATTTTAAACTGCAGCAGGATCTGCTAGGCTTCCTCCTCAAATTCCTGAAGTGCGGTTGTTACAGGGACAGACTCTTTGTCATGCTCACGCAGATGGATACCTCCAAATTCTGGACATCTAAGGAGGCAGTACTTTAGGGAGTGTTCCCTCCCTCCCCCCAGGGAAGATGAAACCTCTAAGAGATGCTGTTTGAGACTAGGATGAAATGTGATTCTACATCTCTTTGGTATCAACGCTGCCTGAAACAACGCTTCACTTGCTCCTCTTCTCCCTCTCCCTTTATTCTTTTAGCTGGATTAGTTCCCCCATCCGGGTCACATGCGGTTGTATAAGCAGCTGAGTAATGTGTTAAAAAAAACCAACCCTGCATTAAGTAAGACAGGGACAGTAAGAAATGTCAGGGGAAAGAATGGAGCAGAGGCTCTACAGACCAGTGTAAGCAGTGCTGCCAGGCATAGCCACGCTCACAAGACAGATTCTCAGAGGTTTGCAAAAATAATAAAAACATATAAAATGCTTAAAATCTGATGTATGAGTGGCATGACTTTAGATGTACACCTGAACTAACAAATATTGAATAGCAACCACAGGAAGTTGAAAAAGCTTAATATCACATTACAGAACATGAAATGAAACTTAATTTTCTGACATCAGTTTTAATTTAGCAACTTTGAGATCTTGCATTATTTTTGCTTNATTAAATATTAAAAAATTTGTCAAAACAATGTTTCAATTCACCTAATTTGTTTATTATTTCATAATTTTGATTAGGTAAAATGTTTAAGTTATTGAATTTTCAGGAAGGTAAAATATTTTGACCCGTGGAAAATGCTCAAAGATTATAAACACTATTTCTTGTCTAGCTATAAGAGTGATTGACAGATATGAGTAAAATCAAAGAGGTTGAAATAAAAGCAGTAGATAAACTACTGAAATTTTAATTCACATGTTCCTAATTCAGGTTAAATTCCTTCCCTTGACAAATAAAAAAACCCAATCCTAGACCTGGAAAGCAAAAATAAAGACTGCCGAGAAATGTCTACCTTCACATCATAGTCATTGTCTATTGCAAGAGTTCTTAAATTCAGATTACAGATTTACAGATTACAGAGCATTGTCAGAGCCAGTGGCATTGTGGAAGAGTAAGTTAATTGACAGATAAATATTCTTATGCTCCAATTTGAAAGGAAAATCAAAAGAAGAAGTTACTATGCAAAGATGAATCATGTAAGAAAATTTATAGAAGACATTCGCTTAATAAGAGAAGACACAAATAATCAAGTGCAATAAATATATTTTACTGAAGGCTGTAAAAGAGATGGTTTGGAATCAAAGACAACCAACCATTGTCCATCTACCACATCCTGCTGGATGTAAGTGAATTGTGCCTTGAAGCCTTTAAAAGTCAGATAGTTCTCTCAGTAGCATTATTCGCTCTTTAAAATTTTAAATTATCCTAAATTAGCCTTTCATGGAACAGACAACTTCTTTCATCTCTTCCACAATGGCTGAATATTGAGAAGTTAGTATCTCTACATTTCACTGCAGGTTTTATTAGTTAAAACCAGTATTTCACTGCACTTATTTTNTTTTTTTTTTTTCCCAGTAAAACTGTACATCTGCTACCTACATCTACTTCCTAAACAGGTCAGCACTTTTCTCTTTAAACATTTGGCATCAACTACCTGTCAAAGACAGTACAATGAACTAAATGGCTTTGAGGTTTCTCTGTTATGGTAGTTCCTGAATTCCCGTGTGCTACACTACAGACAAACCATATCCTACCTTAAAAATAATTAAATAAAATAAAATTGAAATTAAATATTAAAAAATTTGTCAAAACAATGTTTCAATTCACCTAATTTGTTTATTATTTCATAATTTTGATTAGGTAAAATGTTTAAGTTATTGAATTTTCAGGAAGGTAAAATATTTTGACCCGTGGAAAATGCTCAAAGATTATAAACACTATTTCTTGTCTAGCTATAAGAGTGATTGACAGATATGAGTAAAATCAAAGAGGTTGAAATAAAAGCAGTAGATAAACTACTGAAATTTTAATTCACATGTTCCTAATTCAGGTTAAATTCCTTCCCTTGACAAATAAAAAAACCCAATCCTAGACCTGGAAAGCAAAAATAAAGACTGCCGAGAAATGTCTACCTTCACATCATAGTCATTGTCTATTGCAAGAGTTCTTAAATTCAGATTACAGATTTACAGATTACAGAGCATTGTCAGAGCCAGTGGCATTGTGGAAGAGTAAGTTAATTGACAGATAAATATTCTTATGCTCCAATTTGAAAGGAAAATCAAAAGAAGAAGTTACTATGCAAAGATGAATCATGTAAGAAAATTTACAGAAGACATTCGCTTAATAAGAGAAGACACAAATAATCAAGTGCAATAAATATATTTTACTGAAGGCTGTAAAAGAGATGGTTTGGAATCAAAGACAACCAACCATTGTCCATCTACCACATCCTGCTGGATGTAAGTGAATTGTGCCTTGAAGCCTTTAAAAGTCAGATAGTTCTCTCAGTAGCATTATTCGCTCTTTAAAATTTTAAATTATCCTAAATTAGCCTTTCATGGAACAGACAACTTCTTTCATCTCTTCCACAATGGCTGAATATTGAGAAGTTAGTATCTCTACATTTCACTGCAGGTTTTATTAGTTAAAACCAGTATTTCACTGCACTTATTTTAGTAAGATGCTTGTCAGAGAATACCTGATTTGTATAACACTAATTTTTCCACTTACATATTTCACAGTGAGAGTATCTGCTTTATAGACAGTGTTAAATATGTGCTCTTCCAAATTTTGCCATACTAATAGGTTTGCATGAAAAACATATATTGCTATGAAAACTTTACAGGTCACTTCAATTTTAGGTGGTGCATGTTTAGGCAACCAAACTCTTAACAAGTGCTTAGTTACGCAGTGCTGTAGGAGATGATATATGTAATAAATATGCAAAGCCATGTGCAATTACTTATGCAGAACTATTTTTCAAGGATTCTCTGTCTAGATTCTCTTACGAGACTCAAGATGTCAGTATCATAATGTAGAATATTCTAGATATTGGAGCTTTTGGGGGATTGTGTGAACAGTATCTCCTATCAGTGGTCTTTCAGAGATCAAGGCTCTATCAGGAAGAGGTAAACTGAAGAGGTTTAGTCTGGGGTTACACCTGAAATAGAATTCTTTACCTTTTACCCAGGTTTGGAACTCAACAACTGTTTTAGATAACAATAATGGTTATAAAGTACAGTATTGTTGCCAAATAATTTTCATACAAAAAAAATAATTTCTTCACTATCCTTGAATTCAAAAAGCATCAATATGAAGAAGTCATAAACAAATTCCTAGCTATCCTTGAACGGGAATTTTCCCAGGTTGCTTCTTCACCTGATGACACTTCCCTGGTTTCCAGGTGAAACCTGAAAAGCACGCAAGGCATGCTTGTCCCCTGCTCTGGCAGGATGTGGTCCTTCCTCAGTATCTAAGCCATCCAGGCTTCAGCCTCCACTAGTTGTTCTAAACCAAAAATGACAAAATGTAAGGTCTGTAATGGTTGAAACTGAAACACATCAACTCTTTTGTCATTTCACCTTCTCCCTGCTGTTGGCCACTTACATGCTGCTCACCTTTGTTTTGGGTCAGGTGCTTGTCAAACATTCTTTGAGCTGATTCAATTCACTAACACAGTGAAAAATTCAGTAGAAAAGTGTCAAGTTTTCTGTTGGTTAGTGAGCTAACTGGATCATGGAAGGGCCTGCTGAGCACACAAGCCAGCACAAGGATGGGGACACTGTGGCCAAAGGTAAGAGGAAAGTAAGAAAAAGAGAAGCAGTAGAGGCAGGAAGGGAAGTATTTACTATTTTGGTGACAGTGAACTATTAAATCAGCTTAGTTGCTTGTGCGCTGTATGTACAGACTATGAACCCATCACTTTAATAAGAGAAACAGTTCATAGGGAGCACATTCAAACCCCAGCTTCTTTCTTGCCTGGTAATGCAGTGAAAACTCATGCTCAAAATCATTAGGAAATAGAGAAGCACTCAAAAGTCTTGCCCACTATTGCTCCCAAAGTCTCACAAAAAGAAACGGAGATAGCCAGTGCTTGGAACCCCATTACCTCCATATCAATGATCTATTGCTAGGGCATGTCTCCTGCTTATGTAGCACTTGAGAATTATCTGTTAACAGCATCTCCATCTTGTCCCCTGTTTCCAGCTGTTCTAAGTGTCACACATTTCCTGTGATACCCTCATTGCTGGACCAATGGCTTGGTCTTTTGGACCAACAGCTGTTTATCACATCTTAGTGCGATGCCACAGCCTGCTCCTACCCTGTGAACCCATGCTCCAGATGTGGCGGGTCAACACCTCCCTACTACCTGTACATAAATTCACCATGGAGCAGAGGAGAGGTGTTAGCTCTGCATCAGATCTGTGCTACTTAACAGGGTTTGTCTTCAACAGTTGATAGCCTACTCGTCTTCAACAGTTGATAGCCTACTCGTCTTCAGCTCAGGGCTCCTCCTTTACTTACGTGATCCCAACAGCAAGTTCTTCTTGCATCGTAAATGGTGTCACAAGTACTGAGGAAGACAATACCTGATGGGTGTGAGGTTTAGTATTTTTAAGTACCTAGTACTGTATCAATGACATGGCTCAATTTTGAGTTATTGCGCTGCAAAGATTGTTTCCATGACTGTAGAGTGTGGTTATTTGGACAGTAGCTGCTGTGTAGAGGCCGCAACAACAAATAGGCTAGTGGTGGATGCTTTTCATGGTGCGCAAAGTATGGGATGAAGAATAGCAGGCGGTTCTGTGATTTGGTAGTGCAGTTTTCATCAGCTCATAGCAGGGTTAAAGTGTCAGAGACTGGTTAAAGTTTGTCTGCATGCCACGTGTCATGGGAGGAGTTCAGAGGAAGAGAGAGGCTTCCTGAGAAAGACAAATACGCCCAGTGGGAAGTGCAAAGGCCTCTGGGCTATTTTGAATTGCCTGGCTTCGTGGCAAATTGCAGCTGCCCGAGTTTGTGTTAGACAGTTGGGAAGAAAATAGCCTGAATAAAACATGTTTATGGCACTGCTTTCTTTCGGGGCTAGGAGCTCAGCTCTTCTGGGCCACTTCAGCTGTTCCACACAAACTGCTGCTTCTTTCTGACCTAATCCCAGGGATTGTCTGTCAGGAAGCTCTACTTGCCTGACGTGCTGACAGCACACCTAATGATTGTTTAGAGATAAATCAATGGCTGGATATATTTGGGGAATGCTTTCTTAAGGCTTAAATTCCTGCTTGCCTTAGTAGTTAACTGTCACTCTTAGCGGTATGCTGAAAAATATTCAAAATGAAGAGCATTAGTTATATTAGTGGGGAAAGTAGCTTTGGAAAAGCAAGGTAACTTTTGTCAAGCCTAAATGTCCATCTGACAAGTACATTTCACAGACAACTATATTTTCCTATATTTTCAATCCTTCTTTCCTTGAGGCCAGTGTTGACTTAAAGAATAATACTGACTTCTCATACTCGGATAATTCTGAAATACTGGTTTTCATTCTCACAAAAAAATCTATTAATATTGTACGCATAAGGGTGGCTAGTAACCATATTAGGTTAGGTTTTACAGATTATTTTATAAATGTGATTCATATACATTTCTCTCCATGTAAAAACAGTCAATGTATCTTGTTGAATTATGGTATTATTGAGGAGAACAGAGAAAGGAGGCCTGCCCACCAGGTTTAAAAATAGAAAATACAAGTCATCCTGTCCATCTGGGACCAGAGAGATAATTTTATTGTAGGTTTTCCATCTTTATTTTCGCTTGTTTTCTTCTATTAAAATTCTCGTGATAATTCCAGTATTTGTCACCAGATGGCACTGCAATGACATTATCTTGTAACCACTCTTAATGCCCGAGTAGTAGCATAATGAGGTCATCCTCAGGTAATTATAAGAATATGCATCACTCCTTCAGATTGCATTAAGCACTTCTTTCTCCACATCATTATGTTTATATCATCAGGCTTGCTGGCACAGCTATGACAGCTAGTGGTTTTAATACTCTTAGCCAATTTAATTTTGTAAGAAAAGCTCAGTCGTGGAGACTAAAACCTCCCCTAAGCTTAATTTGTCAAGATTCTGCCATGAGTAATACTGCAGGCAAAAGCTGCCTTCAATGGCATGAGAGGAAGAGCGGCAGCGGCTCCCACCTGCATCAGGTCACGCACAGAGATGTGCCTCAGCTCCCTGGCCTTGCACTTCTGAACAGGATCCCAACCTCAGCCACTGGCTACTGCATTCCCTACTTTTATCAGTGCAGAATTTCATCCTTTCCCTTCTTTCTCTCCATCTCCCGAATGGAGCATCCCCCTCCATGCCCTAATGTACCTCTCAATCCTAGTGCTCCCTGACATATTCTGTCGTGACCTACCCCTGTATCTTGAGTTACAACTACTGATCCTAACTATGACTCGTTGCAGGTTCTAAGAAGTAAAAAGAAATAAAGCTGGGAGTCCAGAGACCTGTTGAGCCGTAAGCCACAATTGCCTCCGTTGAGAAGCTGACTTTAGCACTAATACAGCTGTCACCACTGGAGCACTGTTATCCGAAAAACCACTCTGAAGTTGTTCAAGGGTAAATACAAATAATTTTGGATTCTTATTTGCAGATCAAGATGTGTAGCGTTTACAACTTTGCAGCATAAAAAACTCTCATGATTTTCTTTTAGAGGTCCGATGCCTCCCTGATTTTCAGCAGGATCACGATATTTGGTAGGGAATAATGCTGTGATACAGAAAATGAAAAGCTAGAACAGTTGCTTCTGACTGTGTCTCATATGGCACATGGCTGGATGGTATATTTTGGAAATAGACCCAAATCTCTTGATAGCATTAACACTTTAGCATACACCAAACAGAACCTTTCTCTGTAGCAGACAAAATTAAAAATTCTGGTGATTTTCACAATCTGCTCCTGTTTTCTGCACAAAAACGTTCTTGTCCTTAGGGAAGTAGTGATTGTACTACAGAGAGTCATGCATATGCACAATATTGTATTTATGCTAATAAATTTAAATATGCTAATAAATTTTAATACACAACCATTTGCAAGATCGTAATACAAGGCTACCCATGAGTCAGAAAAGGCAGTCTGGTAGTACATGTAAAGGCAGTACGTACTGCTACAAGAAGTTCTGACCTTTTTAAGGTCTGAAAATAAATTCCAGGCCAAACCAAACATTGTCAGTATGATATTAGGGTTGTCTGTTGTGGCCTGTTGAATGCTAAGTTGAATAAATTCAGGCTTCCAAAAAAAGACTCTCAAGAATTACAGAAGGACAACAAATTATTTTGGGATCATAACTATTACTCCCCCCACTTCTGAAATTACTTTCACGTAGTTCAGCTGCATCCAAAGTATTAAATACCAAACTTATTGAGAATGGTTGGAACAGTCTGGTAGAACTCCTCCCGTGGTACGAGTTGCAATTAGTAAATCACAGAAATGTAAGTTGATGTTTATAACAAAAGGAAAGCATTGGAACAATAACTTCAAGACACCCATTTTGTCTCCTTTCAAAATATTTTCTTTGTTAACTTGTGTCACTGGTAAGGTGTAGCAATCATCGAGCCAAAGACTCTGGGCAGTCAGGCAGGAGATAAACTGTCTGGGGTTGTTCTGATGAATAAGTAAAATGTGAAATGATATATTGTAAATGTAGGTGAGGAAGCGATTGAGCATAGCAGATATCAGGTTCTTTTTGTACCCTAAAATGTTTGACTGTAGGGCATGTGCAAATAGCTCCTGCTCCACAAAGTTTAAGTACAAGTACGTCCATTATGGTTATAGCATCAGACTGATTAATGAAGGTAATCTAAAATTGCATGAGCATATTAAATACTTTTTTTTCTTCCAGATACATTCATAATTTTCTTGTTTCTGAAAGATGGAATTTAACTGATCAATTTTCCTGGACCATCATTTACTACTCAGAGGTTGCTACAGCTAAGGAAAGGTAAGAATAGCATGGAATTTGTAAACACTCCTTGCTCCTCCTTTTGACTTTTTTATAGTACAGAGGAAATCAGTGTTGTCTATCTAAATGGTTGTAGCTTTTATTGCCAACCTGATTTAGAAAGCTGTGTCTGAAAACCATGGCAATTTTATTACACCATGGCAATAACTAACAGACTACTACACATCTCCTTTTTCCCATCTACTGAGCTTTTGCTTTCTACAATGTATAGTCATGTCATTTCTAACATCTGTTTCACTCCTTTTACATGCTTAACAGTTTTTAAAAGCTATTGGTTTGCTCTACGTCATTCCTTCTTTAACACTTGCTATTGAACCCTAAATGTACTACAAACCATAGCTCTTTGGACAGTCAAGGTGATTGATTAAGCTTTAAGGATCCCATACTGCTACTCTAATACCTCCCTCATGTTCCTACACTGCCTGGATTCCTGTCTTTGCTGTCAGTAGATAGCCTTCCTCTACCATCTCTATTTTCTGCTTTTCAGAGGTTTAAACCTGCTCTCAGTTCAATGTCCCATGCTGACAGGTCTGCTTCAGAAATAGGTGGGCTGATAAAGTAATACATGCTGTCCAGGAACTGATGTTTTCTCCATACCCTGGGACAACCTGAGAGATAGGAGGAAAAGGAGTGAGATCTTTCTTGTGTCTCAAATGGAAAAATGAGGGAGGAACTTAAAATATTCAATGGACAGGGAAATCCCTGAGCAACAGATTCACGCCTGTTGTAGAATTAGCTTTTTCTTGAGTATCAAGCTTGATGTCGCTTTTTCAAAAGAACAGTACGTGCTATGCACTAGCTGAAGTAAGACGAGATTGTCTGGACTTTTTAATTGCTATAGTGGTACTAATAAAACAAGTATTACGGTTATTTTCTCCTGAAGCCTTGCTCTGTTGTCCAGGAGTTCCCCTCTGTGATGCAAAGCTACGTGGGCACCTGAAACACTTGGACTATTATGGAATTAAGAGCCAAGAACTGATTAGCAGACTTTCTATGAGGCCTCAGGCAGACTGGTGACTTCTTTGCCTGAGAAACCGTGTGCCAGTTGAATTA
Source organism: Rhinoptilus africanus (assembly GCA_013400135.1). Lineage (NCBI taxonomy): Eukaryota > Metazoa > Chordata > Aves > Charadriiformes > Glareolidae > Rhinoptilus > Rhinoptilus africanus. The sequence goes on from VXBO01012845.1 coordinate 17,201, forward strand.
CTGGTTGAAGCACATAGATCAAACCCAGCAACTGGGCCTCTGTCAGGCAAGGAAGAGAGAAAACTGTGGTCTTGTGCTGCGCGTGAGACACGTACTGCTAGCTACAAGATGGCATGCCCAAGGAAGGAAACGTTTCACTTCACACCTCTCCTAAGAAAGCCATCACCTTCATAATGAAAGCTGTTGCGCTGTAAGAAATTGTCTGTGAGCAGTAGGTGCGACAAGGCCTTTCTCCAGTCAGATTTGTCTCCCACATCTAACACGGCGAACGCTTTTCCTGTGCTGTCCCCCTCTCACCTCCTGTGCCATCCCNAGCTTCTGGGGCAGGTTTTCCCTTCGGGCGGTGCAGCCCGCTGGCTCTCCCCCCAGCCACAAAGACCGATCCCTCGCGGTTTGAGGCGGATTTGCGCCTAAGTCGGAGCCGAAAGGGAACAACGGCACCTGGAGGAGGCGGGACGCCATGAGCCCCCCCGGCACCTCCCCCGCCGCCCCCGACCCCCCCCCCCC